>CAXKWD010000010.1:40782204-41268208 GCA_964059195.1 Ectobius pallidus | reverse complement strand
ACGTAAGCCGCCTTCAATGCAATCCAATTTATAAAATCTGTAAAAGCAGGATGTATTGTGAAAAGAAACAATAATAGTATCATCGTAATATGGAAGCTTAAAATGCGTTTTTTTTCCATTGAGTTGTGAAAATAAATTCGTGATTATAAAATTTTCAGCGGCCTATAGCCTAGAACACCATAATCTTCTTTTCATGATGCATCTTCTTCGAAAGGTTCGTCAATTATTTTTAGAAAAATCAAAATCTCCATTTTAATTCCGGTAGATACTTCCCATCCTCAAAAATACCCTTACGATTCTCTCGTTTAATTTCGATTTTAGTTTCTTAAAGTCACTCGACGAAAGTTGCTTGAGTATATATTACTTTATTTAAACGTATCCGGAAATTAGTTACGCTCGAAAAATTAGAAATATACAGGCAGAAAACAATATAATAATTTATTGAAGCCTACACAGAAATTCAAGTACAAAGGTAAATAAAATTCAGTCCTATATTTATATCTATGAATGGAAAAAACAGCGGAAATACCATTCTGATTAACAGGCAAAGGGTTTTGAGAATCAACTACCTCCCCAGTGTGAATTCTCGGCGTTACCACCCCCAACCCGCTTGGCTTTTCTTGTTTTATTAAAATACCTATTGTATTATTTACAATTATTATTAGTTATTACCACCGTCATTTTTCATGTAATGTCTCATGTCGTTTAGCTAATAGCTTTGTTTACCCAGATGATTATTCTATGATGTCCAGGAAATGTATTTTAGGCCCCACTATGTTGTTTGTTGTGGTTTTTTAATGATAGCTGTGTACTATGCCTTAAGCCCTGAAAATGTCGCCGGTGAGCCGGAATTTAGATCTATAAGAATTATTTTTACATATCTGCAGCAATACTGTAGCGATTACGCAAAAATAATGACTACCATCGTCCTCACCAGGATCGAATGCACAAACTTAGCAGCTAAAATGCAGTCTGACTGTTCCAATCCAAACCAATTGACACAATTGTCAGTTATAAAGTTTGGTTACTTGATTTTTTTTTTTTTTTTTTTTACCACTGCTTCGTACCCGTATCTTGAGCTGTTACAATTCATTTCTAAAAACTTATAAACATGTGCTATGCTACAGATAAGCCTATACGTTTATTATCAAAGGCATTTTAATATTATTCCATTTTTATCAGAAAATACCATAAACTAGCTTTCATGTACAGATCCTTCTAGACAGTGCGCAAATTCAATGGAGTTCAACCTCCATTCCTTGAATAAAGTAATATAAGAGTATTAGCGTAACACCTTAGTCTCATCTTCCTTTATTTCCTAGCCTTTCGGTTTCACACAGCCATCTTCAGGGCATTTTATTTTGTAGCTATTTTAGTACTAGCGTCATAGTTGAATATAATTACACAACGTAGAAGAATAAAGAAGTAATTTTACTCATGTTTTTAAGAACGTTTTAAGTTTTAGTGATTTTTAATCAACAATGACGCCATTCTAAAACATCTTTACTTTTTCAGATGTTATTCTAAAGTGAGTCCCACGCAAGAGTTGGCCAATGACGCGGGTTTTTGTGTCGCGGCGGGCACAGCTCCAACTCCCGAGCGATCGGGTGAAATATCAACGCTAATAAAGCCGCGATAGGTGTCATGATTCCGGTTCTCACTTTTACCGTTAAAATTACAAAGAAAATAACCACGTACCTCATCACAAGGGATGTTGGAAATGTTTTCCTCTTGCATACGCACAACACTGGCACCTTTTTAGGGAATTTTCTTTCACGGGCGTAAGTTCAGCTTCCGAGATAGAATTAATTTCTCTAGTGATACTGTCTTTGTTCTTCTAACAATAGCCTATGTGACTATTATTTATGGGGGAACTTGGAAAATAAAGTGTATAGGTCAATTTCCCACACATTAGAACATTAGAAGAGAAATTAACTCTACTTCGGAAGCTGAACTTACGCGCGTGAAAGAAAATTCCCTGAAAAGGTGCCAGTGTTGTGCGTATGCAAGAGGAAAACATTTCCAACATCTCTTGTGATGAGGTACGTGGATATTTTCATTGTAATTTTAACTATATATCTGTGAACCTGAATCATTACAACGATCGCGGCTTTATTAGCGTAGATATTTCACCCCATCGCCAAGGAGTTGGAAGTGTATCCGCCGCGACACAGAAACCCGCGTCATTGGCCAACTCTTGCCTGGGACTCACTGTACAAAATAAGATGCCCAGGGGATGGTCTGTAAAACCAAAAGATCTAGGCAAAATAAAAGTTGAGTTAAAGATAAAATTATAAAACGTTGAAGAAGGAAGAAAAAGTAATTTTACGGATGTTTTTAAGAACGTTTTAAGTTTTAGTGATTTTTAACCAACAATGGCCCATTACTAAAACAGCTTTACTCTTTTCAGATGTTATTCTACAAAATAATATGCCCTGATGATGGTCTGTAAAACCGAAAGGCCTAGGCAAAATAAAAGAAGTTGATATTAAGGTAATAAAATTATACAACGTAGAGGAAGGAAGAAGAAGTAATTTTACTGATGCTTTTAAGAACGTTTTAAGTTTTAGTGATTTTTAATCAATAATGACCCATTCCTAAAACAGCTTTACACTTTTCAAATTTTATTCTATATAATAAGATGTCCTGATGATGGTCTGTAAAACCGAAAGGCCTAGGCAAAATAAAAGTTGAGATTAAGGTAATAAAATTATGCAACGTAGAAGGAAAAAGAAGTCATTTTACTGATGTTTTTAAGAACGTTTTTGTTTTAGTGAATTTTAATCAACAATGACCCATTACTAAGTCAGCTTTACTCTTTTCAGATGTTATTCTACAAAATAATATGCCCTGATGATGGTCTGTAAAACCGATAGGCCAAGGCAAAACAAAAGAAGTTGATATTAAGGTAATAAAATTATACAACGTAGAAGAAGGAAGAAGTTATTTACTGATTTTTTTTAGAGAATTTTAAGTTTTTGAGGTTTTTAATCAACAATGACGCCATTCTAAAACAGCTTTACTCTTTTCAGATGTTATTCTACAAAATAAGATGCCCTGTGATGGTCTGTAAAACCGAAAGCCATAGGAAAAATAAAAGAAGTTGATATTAAGGTAATAAAACTATACAACGTAAAAGAAGGAAGAAGAAGTAATTTTACTGATGTTTGTAAGAACGTTTTAAGTTTTAGTGGTTTTTAATCAACAATGACTCATTATTAAAAGTTTTACTCTTTTTAGATATAATTCTACAAAATACGATGCCCTGTGAACCGGAAGGCCTAGGCAAAATAAAAGAAGTTGACATTAAGGTAATAAAATTATACAACGTAGATGATGATGATGATGATGATGATGATGAGTGTGCTGCCCGAAGGCAGGTCCAGACCTAGGACGAAGCCGTGGGGTGATGACCACGGTTCGTCCGAGGTGATTCAGGCAAGGATGTTACCGCGGAGATTTGCCATTGCCTCTCACGGAACATAGATGAAGGAAGAAGAAGTGATTTGATTGACGTTTTTAAGAACATTTTAAGTTTTAGTGATTTTTAATCAACAATGACCCATTACCAAAACAGCTATATTCCTTTTAGATACAATTCTACATAATAATATGCCCTGATGATGGTCTGTAAAACCAAAAGGCCCAGGCGTTGATATTAAGGTAATAAAATTATACAGCGTAGAAGAAGGAAGAAGTAGTAGTTTTACTGATGTTTTATAAGAATATTTTAAGTTTTAGTTATTTTTAATCAACAATGACGCCATTCTAAAACAGTTTTACTATTTTCAGATGTTATTCTACAAAATAAGATGCCCTGATGATGGTCTGCAAAACCGGAAGGCCTAGGCAAAATAAAAGAAGTTGATATTAAGGTAATAAAAATATACATCGTAGAAGAAGGAAGAAGAAGTAGTTTTACTGATGATTTTAAGAATATTTTAAGTTTTAGTAGTTTTAGTCAACAATGACGCCATTCTAAAACAGCTTTACTCTTTTCAGATGTTATTCTACAAAATAAGATGCCCTGATGATGGTCTGTAAAACCGAAAGGCCTAGGAAAAATAAAAGAAGTTGACATTAAGGTAATAAAATTATACGACGTGAAGGAGAATGAAGTAATTTTACTGATGTTTTTGAAGAATATTTTCAGTTTTAGTGATTTTTAATCAACAATTACGCCATCCTAAAACAGCTTTACTCTTTTCAGATGTTTTTTTCTACAAAATAAGATGCCCTGATGATGGTGTGTAAAACCGAAAGGCCTAGGAAAAATAAAAGAAGTTGACATTAAGGTAATCAAATTAGGCTATACAACATGAATGAGAAAAAAGTAATTTTACTGATGTTTTAAGAACGTTTTAAGTTTTAGTTATTTTTGATCAATAATGACCCATTACTAAAACAGCTTTACTTTTTTCAGATGTTATTCTATAAAATAAGATGTCCTAATGATGGTCTATAAGACCGAAAGGCCTAGGCAAAATAAAGGAAGTTGAGATTAAGGTAATAAAATTATACAACGTGGAAGAAGAAAGAAGTCATTTTACTGATGTTTTAAGTTTTAGTGATAAAAGAAGTAGAGATAACGGTATTGTATAATATTATTTATTTTATTGAGCTCTACGGCACAACACGTTTTTAACATTTTTTTCTTTCTTTCTTTCTTTTTCCTACTAAGAGCTGAATCACGAACCTATTTTCTTTCAACTTTTAGGTCCTGCATCTAGCATACTAACTTTACCAAGTAATGGACTTGCAGATTTCCTGCAATAACGTAATCGATTTTAAGTTACTGTTTTATCTTACAGCGTACGTTCATAAAAATAATGCACCATAACACGTATGCTCTGTTAATTTCACTTTGAAATAGGATAACATATCAGTTACGAGCAGGAATCCTGTACGGGAACTATGCGTCACTGAACTCGGACACCATGCATTGATCTGATATTTCGCACAAAATAAACAAACAATATAAAATCCTCTCTATGAAAATATCAAAATATATTCGTCAACGACAAAAAATGCCAGTTTTTAATTTCCTTTTTGCTTATCTCTGTGAAAATGACGCCTGCGTCAACATGTGCCATGTTCACATGAAATAATTAAACAATTAAAATAAACATCAGACCAGCCATCGGCCATAAAAATAAAAACGAAATTCACTACACTTTTTCATTCAAACATTTTGTTTCGATTTTAATGGAGTTAGCCGGCTGTAGCGCGTGAGCCTGGCATGCTAGCGGTCCTGAGTTCAAATCTCGGGGCCGGCGGGTGTGTCATTCGTGGTGGACGAAGCCGTGCCTTGGGGTTTTTTTCTCGGGGTTCTCCCGTTTCCCCCTCTCATTCCACCAACACTCTCCACTTCATCTCACTTTTCCCCCTCTTCATCATCATCCCGTTTCCACTTCCGGTGTCGGGCCTGCTTTGGCAGTCAGCGCCCTTTGGGGGCCTCTCCCGTTCTCCCCGCTGCTTGTTGTCAAGAGGTTTTTGGTGGTGTGTGTCGCGGACCCGTCGGGGCTCCGGTTGGAGGGACCGAAGGGGATGGCGCACACGTGGCATGGTAATAAGACTTGTTGGATGTAGGGGAGCTCCGTGGGGGCCTGCGGGAGGATCTGCGGTCCCGGGCGGTCTGTGGGCACGCAACTCATTCCATCCCGGAGGTAGGTACAAAAAGCCTGCGGCTTCGGTGCTTAGGGGTCGTTCCCACTCCGCCTCCCGCCTTAAGGGCGCCTATTCAATTCAATTCAATTAATGGAGTTTGTGAAGAGATCGCAAACTGCCAATAATAGGAAAAGGGAGCTGGCCAGGAATAACACATATTGCCTGTATGGAGTTTTCCAGTTTTACCGAACTTGGCCGATGTCCTTTCCGGCGACATGAGAGAAGATATACACTGGATAGAGCGACTGATGGTCATAGTCATATTTAGCCCAGCCTCGGTAACTCGACGCAACCTTCTCGAGGTGCCCCTGAATCTCTTCCTTGGTTTTAAAATCATACGCTCAGTCGGCGTTCACCGATGCGGTAATGTTGTAGGAATGCTGTAGGACCTACTGCGGATTACTTAAGTGTTTCCAATTTTCATTGTTTTACAAACATCTGCCGGGATGTTCATCAAGGGATTTCGGTCTGCCTTTATGGATTTAACTTTTTGAGGTCTCCTGAGACAAATAGCGATTGACTCCAAAGTTATACAAATGGTGTAACTAGGACAGACCTAAATTGTTCGTCTTTCCGATTACGTCTGCCAACAATTCCGTAACGTCCAAATACAGGGTCCGCCAGAAAAATGTATACACACTTTAAGGAACGAAACTATTTATTAGGTTTGTTTTTTAATTTAAATACTAATCAAACATTTACCGGTAGTACTTTCTTAGTTTAATGGTTACATTAGATGTTCAAAATGTTGGTCGTTGGCGGCCAGACACATTACTGAACGATGAGCGGTCGCCGCAGCTACGTCGGTCAATGTTTCAATGGAGATCGCAGCACATGCCGCTGTAATCTCCTGGCGAAGTTCCTCCAACGTGCGTGGCTTACGTCGATAGACTTGATCTTTCACGGTTCCCCATAAGTAAAAGTCCATAGGGTTTAATTCTGGCGACCGTGGAGGGAACTCAATGGGCCCTCTTCGTCCAATCAGGATCGTCATCATTTATCAGATGCAGTAATCGTGGAATGTAAGGTTTCCACTTAGCACCTTTCAGAATTAGTCGTACACTTGTACTGCTAATCCCCACTTCACGCGCACATTGTGTAGCACACTTTTGTGGAGAAGTAACAAACTTTTCCAACGCCAGATCCAACGAAGCAGGACTTATAGCTGTACGCGGTCTTCCTGATCTTCCTTTATGAATATCACAAATCGTTCCATGTGCCTCAAACTTGCCAATAATGCGTTTAATTGCTAGGCGGGTTGGGGGTTCTGATTCAAACTCCCGCCTCCACTGACGCTGCACTTCAACGGCATTATCAAACCTGATAAACCACTTCAGAATGCATTTTCGCTGCTCGAACGTTAAGCATGCTCCAGCCATTTTGTTTTGTCACTATCGTGTTGAAAGTAACGACATGTGTTGAGCGTAAGACCATACTACAACATGCTGGTAATATACTGGTAATATCCCGATACAGTCTGACAAAGAGTGTATACATTTTTCTGGCGGACTCTGTAGTCTGCTTTACTTTTTTCGTAATTAGACCACTGTTACCTACTAGGGTACAACGCACCAACATTACACTAGCTTCCTAATTTTTCTACATTTAAGCACGTCTGCCGGGATGTTCATCAAGGAATTTCGGTCTGCCCTTTGGATTTAGAATTTTTGCAATGTCCTGAGACTAATAGCGATTGATTCAAAATTAGTATACAAATGGTGTGATTGGGGTCCATTTTTTCGTGTTTTCAGTGACGTGTGTCTAAATGGTCTTCTTTCCTTTTTTCGTCATTAGACCTAGTTTTTCTGCATTTTCGTCCATTTCCTCTTCGTCATGCGAACTGGCAGATTCGTTTTTCCTTGTTTAACTACTTAAGTGCAACTATTACTTTATGCAAATGGTGTGACTTTGTCGTTGGCTTTTAGACTATACTAAGAACCTATTTTTGTCTGACAGGCTAATGTGTGTAGACCCACTACCTTTAACCAAGTTAATATATATATATATATATTTTTTTTCCATAAGGTAGCTGGTGGTTTTAATCAAAACAGTTTAACTCATCACCAATTAAAAGATCAACACATTTTGCAATCTGTCTCTGCCGGTAAAATTCACAGCAAGAAAGTGATGCCCGTGATCTATTCAACAGAGATTCAATGCAGTAAGAGCCTATGTGCTAATCGGGCAGAGTATCGCTATAGCCTAGTCCGTCCATTCTAAGAACCAACCCTAAAGTAAACAAAATCCAATATGCCTGTCTTACTCTTAGGTAATACAGATAATGTGCTAGAATAAGACAGACTTACTGACTTTTGTTTACTTTAGGTTTGGTTCTTAGTGCGGACGGACGTATTCATTTCACCTGTGAAGAATCCGGGAAAAGTTCATGGAATTCGGGTTTCCTGAGCAGCTTACAGGTCCTTATGGGATGATTGGATATAGCCTATGAACTTCGTGAGTAGGAACTCTGCACATTATGCCTATAATTGTTTATATTTTCTCAGTGGCCATTAAATGTGGCACTTCGAATCTGTTTCGACTACTGTACAATAAAAGAATTACTTGATACCTTTATTCTCACCGCTTTTTATTACGCCAGTGTTTTAAACAGCCCTAAAAATAAGGAAATCTTAGTATTCCTAGTGAACGTGGGTTTCACGAAAGAAATGTGTGTAGAGTAGATATTTTCTTTCTGGCACTGGTGAAACGCGAGTGAAAGGAAGGCTGTTCAAAGATGGGAGTTGAATTCAAAGAGACAAGCTACCATTCCCATCCCGCCATTGATGACACTCACAGCCGTATGCATTAGTCAGCGCGAAGTGACTCCCTTAAAGCCGCGAGGAACATTTTGAATGACGAAAAATTTAGTTTTTGAGGAAATGCAAAGAATTTGTTTCACCATCAAGAACAATTTAATTGATACTTTTGAGAGGCTCCTTCTGCCCCGTCATCTTCCAGGCATGCCAGTCACCGCTTATTTTCCCTGGGCCCTACCACCTCAATTTCAATGGCATCCAGAGCTTATCAAACGCCAGAGAATGTTTATAGTTAGTGTTGTAAGTTTAAAGTCTGCGTTAGTGCCTGTTAATCTTGTTGGCTCTAATATTTCATAATTTATTTTTGTTAATGTTCGCTTATCGAGCGAATGATGCTCATTGGTTGATTTCATACTTTGGGATAGAAAATTAGAAACGTTTCTTTTCCTTTGAATGTAATACAATTGGATGGAAAATATAGGATGACATTCCGTGCAATGGCAGGCATCTACATCACAGGACCCAATATGATGGTTTGTAGAAATTTGGACAAAAAATTGGGTCCTGGGATATCGGTTTTATATCATATCAAGAATAGAATCACATGATAAAAAGGAACCTCATCATATAATTCAATGATACTAGTGCCTTTTCATACTCCTGGTCACAATATAAGTATAATGCCTGTTTTATACAGTTATCGCAATTTTCTTCTCCACCCTGGTCGTCTTTCACGGTATGACAATGTGCAGAGTCCAGAATGGAGAGTATGAGTATGTAAATCATTCGGGGGCTAAAGGAAGGAGGGTGAGTTTTTACCGGGGGGGTTGACGTGTCAAGAGAGGGTGACGAAATGCTAGGGGATTTATGACATGGACGGCAAGCCGCAATCATCGAGTGACTCAGTGTAGTAGTATTATCCCTGTATCAAAACATGCATTTGTTTTAGGAATAAAAAAACAACTACTTCATTCTTCATTAACATTGCGGTTTTTACAACTGTTGAACAGTGAAGGGATTTCATCTGGTATAATGTGTCATTTAAAATGGCATGCAGAAACGTGTATAAAACTCTGCTTGTAGAAGCATGATGGGATTTAATGTGAAAAAATATATAATATTACTAGCAGTTTGTGCTAGCTAAAATGTAGTACAGTATTAATTTTGGTACGATTTTTTTTAACGATTTTCTATTGTGATATATAGTGCATCTACTCAGACACAAAACTATAACACGCATAATATTGCATTTTGTCGGCATAAAGTTTTGTATTTATATTACATTTACAAACTTGTGTAAAAATTATATTCAAGGTAAATATAACAGTATTACTGAAATTAGTACATACCACCGCAATGGGTACCCACATAGTTATATAGCTATGCTTCTTCTTAACCTTAATTCGTACTCGTATATACTGATATAAGAAATTCTTAAAAAATATGTAAAGATTTCACAAAATGCACTGGCAATAAGATTAATGATGTAATTGTAGGGCTAAGATGCACTGACATGTTGGTTAAAGGTTTAAAGCAGCCGTATAGGTTATGAATGAACTCAATTCAATCTGTCAGGAATTACACTAGGTCTATTAGTTGCACATAAGTGAGGAGAGTTTCAATTGAAAAATACTCAGATTAAAATATAATGCAGACATCGGTAGCTGTACAGTTCGATAAAATGTTATATCAATAGCAGCTGCGTTTAATTATTCAATGACTACTTTTTTTTACACTGACATCATTAAAAAGAAATGAATCAATCACAGCAGGCTTATATCAAAGCGGTCGACAATTTGATACATTATGTTTAGGATAGAGTGGCAATACAATATTATTGTAGCGCCATTTGTTATGCCCTTTATAATAATACTAGCTTAAAAGACCCGGCGTCGCCCGGGTTTTGTATTTTGTAATTGGAAATTAGCTTATGAAGGATTTTCAATTTTAAATTCTAGGTCCTTATATAGGCATTTATAATTTGACATAGGAAGAACAATTTATTACACTCAAACTATTCCCTCAGAAAACGTTTGATATAGTTTTTTATGGCTCATAGAGGATCTAGAATTTTGCATCCCATCGCTTGTACAGTGCACAGCAAGCCTGGTAGAGGTTTAAATAAGAAGAAACAGAAATTCCTGTAACATAAAATTGTAATATGGAGGCGGAAAATGTTATTTCCCACTCTCATGTTACCATAAAACTGTTTTGGGGATGAAATTAAACAGAAAGCATTATCACTTTCATACTTTTCTCTCCAAAAACCTGCGACATAATATAATAATATACACATTACCATACCTCGTTTTGTTTTCTCTATGTCCAGGGTAGAGAAAGTTATGTGATTCCATTATTTTAGTGGATTTCATTCTGTAATATTTATTTATAACATGAATTATTTTGATAACTTCTCTTATTTGTCAAAAGTGCATTTCATTTGTTTTTTCCAAGCCCTCCTGATACCATTTGGCAACAATATATTCTGTGATTTGGAATTGATAATTCTATGTAAAAAGGGATTAAGTATTTTCAAAAACATTTAATGTTTGGCATTTAGAATCAGAATTTTTCAAAATCCTTTCTTAGTGAGCACCTACATTATGAAACGAAGGTACTGTCAAAATTCCAAGTCTCTACCTGTTATAGTTTAGGCTGTACGTTGATTCCTGTCATTCAGTCAATCAGTCAGTCAGTCATTCATTCAGTCAGTCAGGACAAAGCCTTTTATATATATAGAGATTAATTAATGTTCATATGCTGTCAAGTGAACAAATAATAAGGTTTATGTAAAATACCAGCTGGATAGAACTTTTGGAAATGAAAGCATGCTTTTTAATAAGTAATTTCGTCTATTACTTCTACTGACAGAAACTAATATATTAAGATATTGGCCTTGTTTACCTTAATTACGAATGCTAATGTTTGTGCCAGCTAGGCCAATGATTGGCTGTCCTCGAGAGCGGTGTGTTTGTTTTCATAAGGTAATATAATGAATACTTTTGAAATTATCGATAAATACCTAAGCGGCATATTGTGTAAAGGTATTTAATAGGAAGGATAATTGACATTTTTTATAAAGTACCTTTTTGGCACACAACTCGGATACCTCCTAGAAAGTGTTGTAATGCAACTCGGATACCTCCTAGATAACTTTGGAACGCAATTCGGGTACCTTCTAGAAAGCCTTGGCACCCAACTCGGATACTTACTAGATAGCTTTGGCACGCAACTCGGATACCTCCTAGATAGTGGTGGAATGCAACTCGGATACCTCCTAGATAGCTTTGGAACGCAATTCGGGTACCTTCTAGAAATCCTTGGCACCCAACTCGGATATTTAATAGGTAGCTTTGGCACTCAACTCGGATACCTCCTAGATAACCTTGACACGCAAATCGCATACCTCCTAGAAAGCTTTGGCACCCAACTCTGATGCTTGCTAGATAGTTTTTCACGCAACTCGAATATATCCTAGAAAGCTTTGGCACCCAATTTGGACACCTCCTAGAAAGCCTTGGCACCCAACTCGGATACCTCCTAGATAGCTTTTGCACCAAACTCGGATACCTCCTAGAAAACCTTGTCACGCAACTCGGGTATTTAATTTATAGCTTTGGCACGCAATTCGGGTACTTCCTTGAAAGCCTTGGCACTCAATTCGGATACCTCCTAAATAGTTCTGGCACGCAAGCCGGATACATCCTAGAAAGTCTTGGCACGCAACCCGGGTACCTCCTAGGAAGTCTTGGCACCCAACTCGGTACCTCCTAAATAATTTTGGCACGCAACTCGGATACCTCCTAGAAAGCTTTGGCACCCAACTCGGATAGCTCCTAAAAGCTTTGGCACCCAACTCGGATACCTCCTAGAAAGCTTTGGCACCCAACTCGGATACCTCCTAGAAAGCTTTGGTACCCAAGTCGGATACCTCCTAGATAGCTTTGGTACGCAACTCCGATACTTCTTAGAACGCCCTGGCACGTCACTCGGATATCTCCTAGATAGCATCGGTACGCAACTCCGATAGTTCTTAGAAAGCCTTGGCACCCAACTCGGATACCTCCTAGATAGCTTTGGTAAGTAACTCCGAAATTTCTTACAACGCCCTGGCACGTCACTCGGATACCTCTTAGATTACCTTGGAATGCTGTTTCCCCCCTCTGCACATGTTTTTTAAACGCTCACCATGTCCAGGTTGTTTCTTGGGTAATAAGAAAGATGTGATAACAGCTCAGTGGTAACAGAGATAACGCTTATTATCGAAATATTATTGAACTAATATTGGTTGGTATCAGATTAATACTTATTACGGGCCAAATTAACGAGTTAATTAATGAATTAAACAATCGCGATCGGAGTATTGTGAAGCCATAACGATTGAGCTCTCTATCAAGACTGTGGTTGAGTGAAAGTAATTGTATAACGGTTAGGCTGTGCACATATAAATTTTAATGGCCCAGGGTCTTGTACAAAAATAAAGTTTCTGTGGAATTTCTCTATACTTTCCTGTTTAATCATCACTTAGCCTTGCCACTAATTCTCTACATTTATTTTTTATTACTTTATTTTATGTATAATTTATTAAAGCAAATCGAAATGGTGGTGATACAAAATAAGTTATTTACCGGTAGTTCTGTGAAGACAAAAATATATTACAATTATATTATCAACAACATCACCATCTGCTCCACGTTGGTGTCGGTGGCATAACTTGCAGATAGCTTGACTGCCATCTGGGCAATCAGGATCCATAAGCTATTCCAATAAGGACCTTTTGACGGACAAACAGGAAGGAAGTAAATCGCAATTATAGTGTAGAAACATTCCTTCCTACTTGGTCTAACCAAAGTTAAACATTTTATAAGAAAGAAAAAGTTAACTTGTCTCCCCCACCCCTAGAAAAACCTTAAGAAAATATTAGCGAAGGACTAGATACATTTGTGTTATAAGCTGACAGTATAGCTGAATGGTATCGAAGTCAACTGAAAACTTCGAATAAATTTTCAGCCGGTCTTAGGCTATATGTTATTAAAAGTCCCGACAATATTTTACTTGGCAAGTTTCATTTGGGGGCAGAAAAGAAAACTTTGTCTTTTCACTCAGCAGGGTTGTAGAACTTACCCCGTATGCAAATCAACTATTGGATCACAGGAGAGGGGTTGAAATAGGATTCTGTAATATCCTTTATACCTTCCCGGTGAGCCAGGATAGGGGAGTTTCCAAGCAAGGAGCATCAAGTTTTAACATGCGTTTCATTCGGCCTATGGAGTTTAATTTTAAGGCACAGAAATTGTAAATATGTAAATTATGTGAAGAGTGAGGGCACTTATATTCTCTCGTCTGCTCCCTACGTCTGTGTGCACTGGACTATGAGTTTCCTAATTCCTAGCTCTAATTTCATGCTCGCCATTTCATGAAGACATAGGTGAACTATACACATTTCTATCATATAAAGCCCTTGCTATATACCATTCAAAATATCAGATTTATTACAAAGAATTAAGTAAATCTCGACCGGTGTTCTTTACAATTCGAACTCGCGTGTTCAAACAATCTCTCGAGTTGTACGAAAGACTTTAGACACGGCCTCCTTTATTGTACCAGGCCAGGACAGTCTCTCTCACCAGCTGATCAGTTCCGGCCGGTTTGTGTTATGGCATTAGGCCTACGCTAATGCTTCAACACATTATTTTGTACATCGCGTGGGAAGCTGAAATCTTTAATGATATTTATTTTCAGTTACTGATAATTTTACGTGTAAAGTAAACCTCCATGAATAAAGATAGATTTATTATGTCGATTTTTAACATAAAATGAAATCGCTCGTACTCGCGACATAACACACTCACCTTTCTGAATCCATAAAACAATATTATGCAATACTTCATTCCATATTATATTACTATATAAATGTCACACTATATACACAACATACTATGGTATTACATCTCGTAATATACAGCTGGTAATTTCTATGAGAAAACGTAGTAAAACACAGAACACAACGTTCAATCATCCATATCCATATCCCAACACAGAAACCAACAACTGCCGGCCGGCCGGCCGGAATCAAATGTTGCCAGATTGAACTGCTCCGGCCTGGTACAATAAAGGAGGCCATGCTTTAGAGGTTGGGTCTTATGCTGGAAGCAACATTTTAGGACATGCCGTGGCGTAGTTGATTAAGGAACTTTACTACAATCGGGAAGTCCATGGTAACAGTTCGATTCCGGTTAGGTGATTATGATTCGTCAGTTGGCCTAATTTCTAATCCTTCTGATTGTGCTTTGACTAACAGAAATGAATGATAGAAGCAATTATCATACGTACATATTCCGCACTTCGCGGGTTGATCATAAGGTCTTTTTCAGCAATTTTAAATAATAAGTTAATATCCGCTGAAACTATCTACTACCGGTACCTAAAATAATATTAAAACTACACACACGTTAAATGAAATATTTTTACTAACAAACTGGAAAGAAAATAATATAAAAATAGCTACTTTAATATTATATCAGGAAGCCTCCCTCAATAGACATAAGGAAGTAAATATATTTTTGAAGTGAAACTTCTTTAGGCGCGCTAGGAGTAAATCGAGAGTTAACCCAAAGTTACGAAACATCTTTAGGCGTATAAATACGCAGTCTCTTGTCTTCAGCTCCCAACAGCATAGGTTATATCGATTGATGCGAATTTGCTATTTAAAAAGCATGTTAACATGGTCGTTATTCCGGTAATGATTAACTGATTAGGTCCAAAATCAATAGGGTTCTTTGTATGGAATTTATAAGTGTGTATATTAAGTTTCATGAAAATCTGATAGAGCGTATTCGAGTTATCGCACGTACGGACGGAGAGACATTTTTCCGGTTGACCAAATAATCTTAGAAAGTACCATTCTGGTACTTAATAAAATGAAATAAAACAAGTAATGGTTTGGGTGTTATGTATGTGTGTGTGTGTATGTGTGTGTGTGTAATGTGTCCAAGCAGAATCTCTACAAATACAATGGGTTCATCTTATTCACAAAGAAAATTACGGTGATTGAGATCCGGCGATTTAAACGGTCTCCCGTTCCAGCGATTCAAAAGCATAGTGTAACTTGACCAAATCGAGTGGATCTTTGGGAAGAACGTGAATCCAATATGCACTGGCGACCCACCTGGTCTACACCATTTCAACCTCAATTTCGGAAAAAGTAATTTCAATTTCGGAAAAAGTAATTTCAAATTCGGAAAAGGTAATTTCAATTTCGGAAAAAGTAATCTCAATTTCGGAAAAAGTAACTTCAATTTCGGAAATACGAGGGTTATTTTTTAAAACATTCGATGGGGCATAAAATGAAAACCACAGTGAAAATCAAAACTGTTTTATTTGGAACATTTAGGTACACCTTCTAGTTACTTCTCTACATAATCTCGCTCCGATTGAGTCATTTGTCCCAGCGTGGTACCAACTTTACTATATCCTCTTCATAGCCCTCGTATTTCCGAAATTGAAGTTACTTTTTCCGAAATTGAAATTACCTTTTCCGAAATTGAAATTACTTTTTCCGAAATTGGAATTACTTTTTCCGAAATTGAAATTACTTTTTCCGAAATTGAGGTTGAAAAGGTGTAGTTATAATAAAGAAAGCTTCAAGGGTTACTCATTCTTATCTCAAAGAATTTAAAATATTCTTCCTAAGAATGTATAAGTTACCTCAATTTGGATTCAGCCACTATCCTGAATATTTAATATATGCAGAAATCGGCGATCTACGAAGTTGAATGAAGGATACAGCTGATGGCTCAGAAAGTGGAGGTGAACACATTAAAGCTATTTAAGATTATTTTTCAATTTAGGAATACTGTTTTGGTATTAGAACATGTCAATCCTATGTCAACTGCCTATGGTTGATGACGCAGCGGTCGGATGGTAGGCCAGGGATGTAGCTTCCATGGAGATTAGATTAGGTTAGATTAGATTAGTTGTGGTATTAGAACCAAACTGCATTTTCAGAAGAAATTTCCTTTTGTGTATTATAGATATGTCAATATTATAATAAGTACAGAACTAAAGTACGTCTGCTTTATCCTGACACAAAATTCAGCAGGTAGCCAAAATTTACTCACTCCACTATTCCACTGACCTCAGGATAGGGTAGGGTCGTATAGAAAAAATGTAGAAAAACAAGAAATTCGCCGTTAAGTAATTGGCAGACGTGCTTCAGCTCTCATATTGTCGTGTAGAAAAGCAGACGTGGCGGCTTGTTACTGTGAATGGTGTTGGTGTAAAATATTTATTTTATATTTTTGAAAGTAAATTGTAATATTCACATTTATTTGACTTTGGGATTTACTGCATTATTTTATTCCAGTGACATTTATAATGATACCGTAATAATAAATCACGCTTCTCTAAACGACAATACGAAAATTGAAACACATGTGTAAGGTATTAAAGCAATGAAAATTCCGGTACAAAAAAAATAACCAGGAGAGATACATTTTTATAGAAAGACCTTATGTGGGAGTAAGACGATTTACATACTTACGGAAACTCAAAGACTTACATAATTCTAACCGCCATAATATTTATTTGAGCGAAACGTGGGGTAATAACTTATATTAGGAGTAAATAAATAGTTGGTACTCCGAATCTGGCTTTATCCCTAATTCCATGTTATATTGCAAATTTATATCGAGGAACAGTTATATGCAAACACTTCAAAAATGATTTGATCAAAATTCTATTCCAAATATTCCTCCAAATTCAATAACACTAATGGATAACGCTAGCTACAATTCAAAATAAACCTCGTGCCTACCTACACTTACTTACTCAATGGCAATAGACAATTCCTCAGGAAGCTAAAGAAATATTGTCCATTTTATGGAACCCGAAGGTTCATTGCCACGTTTACCTAAGCCCGCCATTCAACCCTATTCTGCGCTAACTCCATCCAACCATCCCTCGCAAATTCTACTTCCCTTAAATCTATCCTTATATTGTCCTCCCACCTACGTCTAGATCTTCCAAGAGGTCTTTTCTCTTCGGGTCTCCCATTCAATACTTTTGAGATATGTCTTTCCTCCCCATGCGTGCAACATGTCCATCCCATTTCATCTATGATTTAGTTACCCTTACAGATTATGAAGCTCGTCGTAATACCTACTCCGTGTGAAAATCAGACACGCAAACTTGTTTAAGTGGAGGCTATATTAATTCTGATCCCGTGCTATCCCCAGAAAATCAGTGCTATATGGCTGAATTAAATCAGTCAAGACAATCACAGCCATTACGAGATAGGCACAGTACGAAACAACATGACCACACAGTTATAGCCTACGTTTACTGCCATACCATTGTGACTTAAACCCTATTGAATTAATATGAAATAAACTAAACTCCGTGGCGCTACATCCCTGGAGGACTTTGCCTACCACCCGACCGCTGCGTCATCCACCACAGGCAGATGGCAGGATTGGGCATGTGGTCAGCATGCCGACACCCACGGCCGTTAATGGTGGTTTTCATGACCGAATTGAACTAATAAGGGCACTGGTAAAATACGATATCACTGTCGGAAATAGCAATGAAGTAAAAAAGTGAATTCTGTGCATTGGAAAAATGCTTGTGTTCATGGTTAAAAAATTAAAGGATTTCGTTGGGTTAAATACAGTATAGTTTTGGTGTTGGGCAAATTTATTAAGAATTTAGGCGATTCAGATCCTGATTAAAGTGGCATAAACCTCACTGACCACCACTGCTTCTTGCAGTTACAATGATGGGTATATCTCCTCTGCCACCCTCGTCAAAGTGACAGCTTCAAAATATGGAGTGAGTAACCTTCCACAATAGTATGTTTCTATCTCTTTCTGTTCAATACCTGACTTCTGCCAAACATCTTCTGTCTCAATTTTCTGAACTGTGCCAGCTTAGACCAAACGGACTCTAAGAATACATGAAAGCATATTATTAAGTATAAAACTTCGCAAAGGTGTTTAACATCATACAGGTAAGTAGTTTAGTTGAGATGCTTCTCCTTATGATTAATTTGATGTAGGCTACATCATATCAGTTGTAATTACTATTTCATTGTTTTATTATATAAGTGTATAAGTGATATAATATATTACTATAGATATGCATTGTAAACTATTTTGTAGTCCCATGATCATTGATGTTAGTGTATGTGTATGTGTGTGTATATATATATGCATGTGTGTATATATATGTATATATATATATATATATGTGTGTGTGTGTGTGTTTTGTGTTTGCGCGCACAATGTTAACGTCCAACTTAACATTATTAATATATACAAAGTTCTGGTTCAGCTGTATTGTATGATAAACAACAATTTTAAGAAGAAAACAATCCAAGAGATATGCAGCAAGAGTACCCCATAGTTAGTTTTGCACTTCTATTAAAGAAAAAGTTAAAATTTCCAATGTCAAATTATAGCAGTGTATTTAAACAATTATATGTTTTTATTATAAATAATTTTCCTAACAATTCGGCTTACATACCGTTCAAGATTACTAACATACTATGCTGTCCCATATGCGTAGGTCTTTAACGCAAGTTCGCAACTACTACAGCGCTATTTTTGCTGAACGCATGCGGGAGTCTACAGCTATAGCAGATTATTAAACCACTTCATTTGGCCAACAGTCCCCTCTTTGCAAAATAAAAGCGTCTAAGCATGATAACACAAGCCACAGCGGTTCGTACGTACGCAGTGGAGACCACAACACAAATGAAACCAAATTGGCAGAAAATTGAGAATCCGTTCAGTCCCTAGCTTAAAGGTATGGATGGAGGGATCACTGTAGGAAGAGTTAGTGATAAAGGAATAGCTTATGAAAATAGGGTTGCGAGCGAGTGAATAGAAAGATAGACAGTGAGTTATTAAAATGTAAATATGAACTGACAAGTGCTGTCATTTGGCTAGTATAAAGGCTACAATCTCCCCCCTCCAGTAGTTATCCCACAACCACCTCTACATTCTCATGTTATTTCCCATGTATGGGGTTCTAGTGAGATTGTAAGGAATTAGTTCTGCAGTTGAGAAAGTGGCAACTCCTTAAAATACAGTAACAAGCTCTAATGTCAGCGAAATGGCGAGCCTACTACTTGTACAAGCACAAACGTACATTAGACTAGATACTTTGCATAGACATGAATAATTAGTGGTACCTCAGGTTGTACAATGTTATAACATAAAAATATTTCGTTCGCTTAGCAAATTTTTAGGGAAGTCAACTGTAACCATGGCAAATTTTTAATTATATTTTAGTGAGCCAGAAAATTGGATTTTTGTTTCTTTTCTCTTATTGCCCCCACTGTAAGTATACCCCTTTCGGTTTAAAAAAATCTTAGTATTTGAAAATTAATGCATGCAAAAGATAGGCCTAGATTTATTATAAAATGTAAGGGTTAAATTCAAGAAACGTTTCAAATTATCCTTCGCAGGTCTGTATACTGCCGTGAAATTTCTTTCCAATACTACTGCAGAAAGTTTAGCACTTCAAGATTAGGTTTCCTGACAATAAATGATACAGGAGAGAACACAAGATAGTTTATTATTAAAATGTTGAAGTGAAAACTTTAAACTTTATATCTTCAGTTATATATAATAGACGTGTCTTGTATTAGTCATTCGAGGTGTCATGAGCATTTATGTGTTCACACAATTTCAGTGTCAACGTACTTACAGACTGCTAAGTTAGTATTCGAGATGTCATGAACTTTAAATATGACTTTTTCCTGCTATCGATTTCAGTGTCAACAGACTTGCAGACTGCAAAATTAATAATCCGAGATCTCATGAGTTTTAAATAGTACTTATGTCTACACTAAGTTATGGTGACAACAGACTTATCGGTCTACACAAAGTTACAGTGCCAACAGACTTACCGGTCTACACAAAGTTACAGCGACAACAGACTTACCGGTCTACACGGAGTTTCAGTGAAAACAGACTTACCGGTCTACACAAAGTTACAGTGACAACAGACTTACCGGTCTACACGAAGTTACAGCGACAACAGACTTACCGGTCTACACAGAGTTTCAGTGACAACAGATTTACCGGTCTGCACAAAGTTACAGTGACAACATACTTACCGGTCTACACAGAGTTTCAGTGACAACAGACTTACCGGTCTACACAAAGTTACAGTGACAACAGACTTACCGGTCTACACAAAGTTACAGCGACAACAGACTTAACTGTCTACACTGAGTTTCAGTGACAACCGACTTACCGGTCTACACAAAGTTGCAGTGACAACAGACTTACCAGTCTACACAAAATAGATACAAGCATTCATGAGCCACAGATTATTGTCTCTGTTGGACACTACATGAGAATATTATAGGAGAAAAATTCCTCCGGCACTGGGACTTGAACCCAGGACCTTTGGCTATTCGCGCCAATGCTCTACCAACTGAGCTAAGCCGGAGCTCAATTCACAGCGCCAGATGGAACTTCCCTCCTATGACCGATTGCCCCAATGGTCTACCTCACAGACAGACAAGTTACGTCATATGCAATATTCTCAGTCTACACAAAGTTACAGTGACAACAGACTTACCGGTCTACACAAAGTTACAGCGACAACAGACTTAACTGTCTACACTGAGTTTCAGTGACAACCGACTTACTGGTCTACACAAAGTTACGGAGACAAAGACTTACCGAATGCAAAGTTCGTCATTTGAGATGCCATAAACTTTAGATATCACTTTTGTCTACACACAATTTATTTCAGTGTCAACGGACTTATAGACTCCAAAGAGATTGCGTGCGATACTAGCGAAAATACTCCTTCCCCCTGCCGCTGTAATTATAAGAAGGGAGGAATTTCGCCAGGCAACGGGATTATTTTTGTACGTTTAGTATTAGTTACAGTACAAATTCTTTAACATCAATTTGACAATAAATTCGAGATGTCTGTAGAGGGGAAGTAAATAAAAGCACGTATCAGTCACCAAGCTGCCCTGAGAGAACCGAAAATTCCGGGTATGGCTCACCGAATATAGTACAGTAACATGTGATAATGGTTTCTGTTCCTGAGTAATGAGTGAGTTCAAGTAAGTGGTCGAAATTTAAGCACAGTCCTCAGAGATTTGTGAAAGTATTGGTTCTCAATTCTGCTGCTTTATGAAGTTTACCGGAACGGAAAAAAATAATAAACTTTGTTGCATTATTTATTTTAAATTGTACATATTTTATTGTTTACCGCTTTTACTTTCTCGCATATACGTAGTATAGAGAAAGTATTGTGATCGTGACAAAAAATCAAAATCGAGATAACACCGGGAAAGCATGTTTCACAATGCCTAGAAACCGAAAAAAAGTGTTTTTGGAATGACGTCTGTCCGTCTGCCTGTCCGTCTGTGGACAAGCACAGCGGATAAACAGTACAATGTATTTACTTCATTTTTTTAATCAAGGACTTTTTCGAAATTTTATCGAATCGCCCAGAATTTGCGTTTTATAACTGAAATATTAAGGGGACTTTTCATGAAAACTTTTTTTAAAATTTTGATTTTTTGAAAAATTGGCTCTAACGATTTTAAGAAAAATTTAAAATTGGAAACTCTTATATTTGACTAATGAAATGGCTATATCCGTTTCTCTGCAAAAATGACTTAGGGGGTACTTTACTCTTATCCATTTTCAATTTTTTTAGATTATCTCCATTACAGTAGGCGATACTTGAAAACCTACCACAGTAAAGTTGTAGGGAAAATTAAGAGAACATTTTTTGTTAAATACATTTCTTTATAAAATTAATAGGTACCAAGATAAAAACGAAATAACATGACTCAAATGCGAATTTCAGAACATAGGCTACACTGATTAAAATATGAATATTCTTTTGTTGCCCATAGTAACAAGAATACTATAATCTAGATATTGTTGTGACATTTAGTCAATTCACCACAGTCGTAATGAACACACCAAAACCAGTTAGAGCGAGGTGGTATAGGGTAATACAGAAAAGGTCCTGGGTTCAAATCAAACCTCGTGGCCACCCAATTTTACCAGTAGGCTCTTTGTAATAACTCGTTAGTGCAGCCTTTGCTTCTATTGTTCGGCTATATCTCAATGTATTTTGCATTTTTGCCTTTGAGATCGAGGAAACCATGCAAACCCCAAGTTGTTATTGTTATTATTGTTTTTGTTATTATTATTATTATATTATTATTTCACGGCAAAAGCATTGAATATAAAGACCGACCCTGATGCTTTCGATTCTAGATACTTATTAGTTTTCTGAAAATGTAATAAATAAAATTTAATTGTCCCAATAATTTACTTTTTTATGTGCAAGCCTTTAACACGTATATTCGAGAAAATTTGTGCTACATATTTTTGCACCATTTATTTGTTTATGTGTTTCCTATCACATTATAAACACCCATCACCGAAGCGGGATTCGAACCAGCAGCCTCCTCCACTATAGCTCCAAGGCAGCATACTTTAGCTACTAGGCTGAGGAGATCGGCATAGGCTGTTAGTTTAGTCAAATACAAATATAATTTAATCACACATATAGATTTTATAATGTAATTTGTTACAAAAGTGTGTTGCAATAGACTCTACATAATACAGTGAAGTTCAGAATTACGCATGTTCAAAATTCTACAGGGGTATGTATCTGAAGTCACCCTTTAAACATAAATCTTAAAGTAAAAGAATGTTCAACTCCACATCTTGATTAGAGGTATGATTTAATATTTAAAAACTTACTATACCACTTATTTTCTAATTTATTTTATGAACTACTGTGAGCCGAGCTTTTATCTTCTTACATCCTTTGTTTACCTCCACTCTATAAAATTCCCAATTTTATTATATCGTATCTATTTATAGTATTTATAGTATTTTATTAAACAGTGGTAGCGGGGAAAAATTGGGGGATTGGGCGTATTAGTCTAACTTATATAGGCCCTACTTTGCCGGCAGACAATCCGGCAAAGTATATAATGCCTAGGCAATGTATAAAATATCTATCATTTCATACTTTGACGTTCGATTTTAGGCATTCTATACATTACCTAGGCGTTATATAGAATGCCGGATTTCACACACTGCAGGTAACATATGCAAGTCCAGTGGTGACGTAGAAACATTACATTACATTAAAATGCATTATCAAATTACACCAATTGGCACCAAGGAAGTCGTAGTCAATTGGGATTGAAAATATAATTTGTATGAAACTTTAAACGTGGATATATTCTGATACTAATACTGCGTTTTTGTTAGAAACATCAAATATGACTATTGGACTGCCTGCATGGTCTCGTGGTTATCATCGTAAGTTACGGATCCGCAGGCCAGGGTTCAATCCCGGTACTTCCTCGGATTTTCTGAGGTAGAGAGATCTAGAACGGGGTGCACTCAGATTCAAACTGAGGAGCTACTTGATGGAGAAGTAGAGGCTCCGGTCACGGAAACTATCATTAACAACCGTAGGTATTGGCATGCTGACCACACGACTATGACAAATGATGCAGTGGTCGGATGGTAGGCCTCGTCCCTTCAGGGATGTAAGCGCCATGGAGTGTAGTTTAGTTTAAATACGACTATTAAGGTTGTAAGTTTAGAACCTAAAACTAAACTAAACTCCGTGGCACTACATCCCTGGAGGGACTTGGCCTACCACCCGACCGCTGCGTCATCTCCCGTAGGCAGATGGCAGGATTGGGGGGCATGTGGTCAGCATGCCGACACCCACGGCCGTTATTGGTGGTTTTCATGACCGGAGCCGCTACTTCTCTGTCAAGTAGCTCCTCAATTTGGAATCACGAGGCTGAGTGCACCCCTACCAGACCTCCCTACCTCAGAAAAATCCGAGGAGGTACCGGGAATCGAACCCGGGCCGACGGATCTGTAGTCAGCGACGCTAACCACAAGACCACGCGGCGGACAAGTTTAGAACCTACCAAAGTCATAATTAGATGAACACTCAATTTTTCCATAAAATTGCGAAAGAATCGTGAACTGGACACAAATAACCTAAATTAGCATATAGGCCTAATAATACATTTTTAAATAGTGATTGATATGATATATGATATGATATATTTGAGGTGGTCTCAAAGTCCCAGACACTTCAACCATAAGGTCCATTGTGCCTACCTCCTTAAATAGTGATTACTGAAATATGACTCATGGATTTGAGAGTCACTGCGGGGATGAAAGAGGAAGAGTTATATTGTGTAACATCATATGATGGAGAAGCGGAATAGCTACTATCTTTTTTTTTCATTCATTTATAAATCCGCGAAAATTATTTAAAAAATTGTAATGATAACTAATAAGCATAATAAGCATAAGCATAAAAAAACATAACAGGGTTTTAGACCCTGGTACTCGGAACATGATTTTGGGGGCCTAAGGATCTGGAAAAAAAAATTTAAAAGCACAATAAAGCTATATTTAAAAAAATAAAGCATCAAATCACAATATATAATATAAAGCATAATTCCTTCGATGATTAACTGCTGTTTAGAATCTAACAATAGATTCATTGCAAAAATTTAAAAATATTTGTAGCAACGATGTACAGGTAGGGGGGGGGGAGGGGAAAAGCGGACCTACTAAAATATCTAAGTTGCCGATATGAGCCACTGCGCTTGCCTAGAGGGTTCTAGGCATGCGCAGTTAGTATCGGCAACTTAGATATTTTAGTAGGTCCGCTTTTTTTCTCTACCTGTACATTTTGTACGTAGAGCATAATATGCATTATGCGTCAAGTTTAACGATTTTGTGGTCAGTACAAAATCTGAATCAGAGCAATTCACGTCTACTGAACACCAGCATGCCAGAGGCTGAGAGTGACATAGATGTCTAGATTTTCATTCTATAGCATTGTTCTCTTCTTGAAAATATTATTTTTGTAAGACAAACTTATTTTTCTGCCACAAAAAGATCAAAACGCTATAGTTTATTTGTATGAAAAAAAATCACATTATAAAAACCAAAGCATAATCATCAAAGATATAAAGCATAGTTATACAAAAAAAAAGCATAATGAGAGTTGCTCTGATAAGTATACAAAAATAAAGCATAATGTGGGTTGCTCTTCTAATAAACAAGGAACCTAATCTCGTAACATCACTCCTTGTAAAGCTATTACAGCAATGAGAGTGTTAGGATGTAACGTATAGGCCGAATAATAGACCTCCTTGAGAAAATAAGAAATGAGAGTGACACTATGGAAATTACACGTTCTTACTGTGGCTGTTTACTTTTAAAATCAGTAAATATGCTGTTAAGCGATATTTGAGGTGAATAGGTGCTCAAGTTGCAGAGGAAAGTAGTGGGCTTCATAACATATTTATGAATTCCTTACTATTCCCTTTCATTGACCACTTTTCTTGCGCAATTCATCATGGTCTCCTTAGGCGGGCCATACACGTTACGGTATACCGGTGCGGTTTACCTGCACAGGTAAACCGGAAAGGTATACCTGTGCAGGCTAGAGCACACACACGCTACGGTAAACCGGAAGGTTTTAACTCAGTCGAGAGATGGCGAGCAAACAAGAAGACGACGCGATCGCTCTAGTACAGCGTTTCTCAACCTTTTTGAACCCGAGGACCTCTAAAATGTCTAAAAAAATTTACGGACCCCTAATTTTACATCCCACTTTTAAAAGAAGGCCTATATTATTAATATTCTTAATATTTGGGGCATTAATTATAGGTCATTATAACGAAATATGTGAAACAATTTTACTTCTTTACTTTACACTTGCTTTATGATTATTTTAAATTATGTCTGCGGACCATCTGCACCATCTTCGCGGACCACCAGTGGTCCGCGGACCATAGGTTGAGAAACACTGCTCTAGTAGGTTTGTTACAAGGCTAGTATATGGAAGGTTGTCTCGTTCGACGCGCATGCGTGTTGAGCACGAGGAATGTGACGTGGCCCGTAGCCCTGCACAGGATTTAAACAGCTACACACAATGGAAATGATGGGAATAAAACTTATTTTTAACTACAATAATACATGTATCTGTAAAGATATACTACATATGATCTTACAGGGGTTATGGCTTAATAGAGAGACCACTTCTGAGTGCTCAGACCTCAAATGAATAAGCTGTAACATATATAATGAGACGTTTGAAACAAATTAAAATATTTAAGCGGCTGGTTTCTGTAAAACATACTGTGGATCACAAAATAAAGAAAACACACAGAAACCCTACATTTCTCTGGCAAGGGATCTCTCTTTAAATTTATTGGGGTACTTTTACAACTCTGTTTGGTTATGACTAAGAAAATGGGAAGTATACTACGATTTTTTTTGTCTCCCAGAGGCAAGTTTACCCTTCTGTAAATAAATCTATATTCATTCACATTTCCAATAGAAACTTAAAGGGCCTGTCCATTTTATTTAGACACCAGCAGACAGGCAGAAAATCTTTTATTGAGGCACTTTATCAACAACAAAAATAGGGAGTGATTGTGTGTTTTATTGTGAAATAATAGTGCTTCGAGTATTAAAATACTTTCATCCCATGCAGAGGAAAGGAATGCTCTTTTCCAGTAAAATCCTTGAACATTTTATTTATGGACTCCCCTAATAAAACATCTTTCATTATATAAATTACGATTAAACACAATGTGTACACTCAAAAGTTTTCGTCATTTGCGTAGTATGAGAGTGGTAACACTCTATCTTTGCAGTCAATGATGTGATAAGCATTGCATGTTAAACCACACAGTTTGCATATGCACTGATCGGTGGCGTCGTGAAATCGGCTTTGATTACATATGCGGTGGTGAAATCCATGGGCCGCTACTCTTGTGTAAAGGTGGCGCAGGTCGAAGTTGGCTCCTTTCCACTGCTGGTCATTCATGGCTGGGGTTCTGTAGAAGTCTGGGTCTATATTGTCTGCTTTTTGCCGCCTCTCGTCTAGGAATCTGCTGCAGGCTGGAGTGACTTCGAGGTCATTTGTACGGAGAAGATCCTCTATGAAAGAATTTGTGTTGGTCAGGGCATAGGCGATTCTATTCTTCGTGAATTTCGAGAGACAGAGCGTTCTTTTCAGATATGATGCCTTGATTCTATCCAGTTTCTTCATGTTACTGTATGTTAGGTGTGTCCAAAACAGCTGGATTGCGTATGAGGCAATGGGTGCAATTTTCAGATGGAAGAGGCTGATCGCAGTTTTTACTGACAGTTTTCCAAGTTTTGGGATGTCGAGGGTTGCCTTAATCGCTGCTACTGATTTTTCTTCCACATGTTTGGAAAAGGTATGGCCCGTAGTCTGGAGCGTTATTCCGAGGTACTTGTAGGATTTGACAATTTCTAATTCCTGGTCTGTACATGTGAATCTATCCAACTGTGTTAATCTTCCGCCTTTCCGAAATTTCATTATTTTTGTTTTGTCTCTATTTATAGTGAGATCGTTTTCCTGGGACCATGTTTGCAAGCTGTTGATCGCCTTTTGGAGTTCCTCCCTTTTCTTTGCTAGGATGACCATATCGTCGGCATAAAGATGCATAGTCACGCTCTCTGTTTGGACTCTTCTTATGACATCATGTGTGAGTACGTTGAAGATTATGGGGCTCAACGGGTCACCTTGTAAGACGCCGTTGGTCTGCTTGATTTCCTTGGATTCAGTCAGGCCGTCGGTGATGGTTATGGTGTTTTCTTGTAGCATGTTCTGGATTAGCTTGAATATTTCGTTGTCAGCTCCGAGGACTGTTTGTAATTTGCGGATGGTGATTTTCCTGTTCACTCCGTCAAATGCCTGTTTGTAGTCTATGAAAGCTGCATATGCATGTCCTTTGGGTGTGTCTAGTGCGTTGTGTATGTAGTGAAGAACTTTCTCTATTGCCTGTGTCGTGGATCTTCCTGGGATGAACCCATACTGTTCGTCGGGGATCACGGTCATCAGTTTGTCGTGGATCTTTTTCAGGAGGATGTTATTGAGTGCTTTAAATGCAACACATTCCAAGGCGATTCCTCTGTAAGCTTCTGGGGCGTCGTGGTTTCCTTTTCCCTTGTAGAAAACTTTGATCAGTGATTTTCTCCATAGAGAGGGGATAGTTTTACTTTCCAAGCATTTATTATATAATGCTGTCCATATGTTCAGGGTGTAAGGGAGCGCTCCTTTGAGCAATTCACTGGCCACGTTATCGGGGCCGGCTGATTTTCGGGGCTTGCTCTTCCCAATGACATACTGGACTTCATCGGGTGTTATTACATATTTTTCTCCTGGTGAGTCTTCCTCCTTGTTCTTTGTCGGCGCGTCTTTCTTGTGGAGTAGATTTGTAAAGTGCGTCTCCCATGTATCCATGGTTATGGATGGTGTTATGCGCGATTTCCTTGTGCCGAGTGCTCTGTATGGTTTGTTCTCCGCCTCCTTTATAAGTTCTTCTTCCAGGGTGTGTGTATATGCTAGTCTTTTTTCTTTCAGTAGGGTTCTATATCTTTGTCTTTCTTTCATGTATGTCAGTCTGATTTCTTGCACGTTGGAATTTTTTGTTTTGTGGAATTTTTCCAGGACCTCCATTCTGGCTTTGTAGCAGTCTGCGTCGAACCACGGTTTGCTTCGTCTTTTTGGTGGCTGACTTTCGGCGGATTCAATTAACCCTTGGTTTAGGGCTGTCAGAGCTTCGTCGATGCTTCCTGTTTCGATCTGTGCAAGTATTTCGTGCTCGTCGATATTCTGCACTAGTAACTGTGGGTCGATTTTTCTTGGCGTCCATCTCCTTACCTCATTTATAGATGATATCATTTAGATGATAAAAGACGAAATAAAAAAGGCAACTCAACAGGGCCCAGAACTTCACCAGCTACCCATGACAACTGAACTAGAAGCCCCCACTCAACCTGAAGGGAACAACACGGAGAGAGACGAAGACAACGAAGGTTTCACCAGAGTACAGGGGAAAAGACGCAGGGAAAGGCAGGCTCAAGAAGGAAACACAAAGACAACTGAAACCGGAAAAAACCCGACAATCGACGAAAACGAAGACCCCATCACAGCCAGTGATAACACCCCAAAAGAAAACAAAGCCAATACAATGGAGAAGTCAAGAAACACGACTCAAACATTAGCGCCCCACACCTCACTGCAACCAATGACCCTCCGAGCAGCAAACGAAATATCCACCTCCCCCTCGAAAGTGGGAAAGGGTGGTAAAACACAAAAACTGAAAACAGCCTCTAAATTATACTGGCTGTTCATTGGTCGTCTGGATGAAACGACCACAGCAGAAGATGTCGTGGAATACATGAAAGGGCAGGGACTGACAAATGTTAAAGACTGTACAGAGTTAAACACTAGAGGACGGAATAAATGTTTTAAAGTAGCAGTCCTCGATTCAGACAGAGACCTAGTTGACAGCGAAGACTTCTGGCCGGAAGGAGTTATATTCCGACCCTTTCAGTTTCGGAACTAACGCAAACAGCATACTAAGACTCGATACCGTCCTATGGAACGTGGAGGGTCTCAAATCAACCCTAAACTTACTCCCAGATGAAGAAATCTTAAGAGCTGATGTTCTCATATTTTGCGAGACTTTCATTCAGCAACCTTTAGATATAAATGGCTACTACGGTGTTCATTCACTGGCAAAAACTGGACCACGAGGCAGACCCTCAGGTGGGGTGTCATGCTACTACAGACCCTATCTAGGCCAAGCGAGCTACGCATACGCAGCAGAAAACACAGTGATTGTGAGACTCAAAGATGTTCAAATAGTCGGAATGTACCTAAAACCTTACTTCACAACAGAAGAAGTAGTGGAAGCCATTGCAACTGCCCTGGAGCATGTAGTACCAGACCTTCCAACAATACTAGCTGGAGATTTTAATTGTCGGATAGACAAACCGAACAGCAAGGCAGAAGCACTAACAGACATGCTGGAAGAAGAAGGCTTCATTTCAATCAATGAAAAACAGCAATTCACTTATATAGCACATAACGGCTCCAGCACACTAGATCTTGTATTTTACCAGGGAAAAGGGCTTAAAGTATAAAACATCTTTCAGAAACCGAATAACTACAAGTATATACCCATAAACCAGCTGGGCTTCGCTCACTGGGGGGGGGGGGGAAGAATATTCAACAATGGATCTGTTGTTAACAGCAAAAAAATGGAAACCTAGAAGCCAATTTCCTACTGAAGGTGAGTTTATGACGCTTTTATTATTATTTTATTATAAGCGCGTCTTAAAATCCATTTTTACTTGAAAAATATTACTAAGTTACTCAGTATTGAGTCTTGGATTGTTCGACCATTTAAATGCTGTCGGTCGGTATACATTTAAAGATATACCTGTTAACATTTATGACGTGATCACTTTGAATCATTTGTAAATGTTTATTTCAAAATGTTCTACAAACAGTACACAGACTGGTTTGTAATATATTAATTATTGTTATTCCGTGCGCATATTTTATTTGGCTACATCTTCCAGTTTTATAATATAATAATATACATCTTCCAGTTTATAATATAATAGTCATTCCGTGCGCACATTTTATTTGGCTAAATCTTCCAGTTTTTTGTCTCTGGAAAGCATTATTCCAAGCTGTTAACTTTTAAAACTTCTATTCTTCTTTGGTTTTAATAATTGTTTAGTATCTACGATTACACGCTCTGTAATTAAATTGTGTCAAATACATTGCAATCAGAAGTGTATTGGTTCATCTTATAGATGTTTAATTTAACTTAATTTCATGTAAAATAAATAAATATAGAAAATATACAATCTAATTGAGAAATTTATTTTTCTAAGTCAAGACGAATATCGCAAAATATGCAAAAGTCTATTCTTTTCAAGTCTCCTTCCATAAATTAGACTAATTTACCTGGAATAAGTAATCATAAAATTAAAAACCTTTCAAGCATAATCTGAGCTATATCTGCTAGACTACTTTTTTTTCTCAGTCAGACAAACGTTTTCCTAACTTCGTAAAGCTGTACTATTCTTATTTGTACCTGTATTAAATATTTATTTTAATTTGTGTTAAATCCTCTTTATATGCAGGGTCGTATGCATTCTATCTTCACATCGGAAACATGTATTAGGGGCCTATTGTTGGTAAAACGATGGTGTTTTCGTGTTATTTCTTCCCATCATTACCATTGTATGTAGCTGCTTAATTCTCGCGCGGGCTATGGGTGACGTCACACAGCAGTGTAGGACTCTCCCCACAGCTCTTACGGGAACGAGGCAACCTTTCATATACTAGCCTTGGGTTTGTTAGTGACCATGAAGTGTAAAAAGAAGCGAAAACGCACAGCCTGGTGTAATGATTGGCTTACAAAGAGAAATGAATACACTCATACAAGATTACTAAAACAGTTAAGTTCAGATCCTACAGATTACCGTAATTATTTGCGGATAAATGAAGAAGTCTACCAAACACTGTTGTCACTCTAATACAGAAGAAAAATACAGTTATGAGAACTTCTATTTCTCCCCATGAAAGACTGACAGCTACTTTGAGGTTTCTTGCAACGGGTCGATCGTACGAATGTCTCAAGTATTCTACTATAATACAGTATCATCTCAAGCTCTTGGCAAAATAATTCCGGAGACATGTGAAGCCATCTACAACCAGGGCCGTCGCGTGGGCAGGGCGACCGGGGCGATCGCCCCCGGGCGCCGCGACCAGGGGGGCGCCGTGGCAACGGCAAAAACAAAACAACAAAATTTGAAATAATATGTTACATGTAGGCCTACATAACGTATTTTTTAAAGTTAAGTATAACTGAATTTTGAATATTACGTCGTTTGTATTTATTGAACAAATAAATATTTGAAACCAATAACTTTATATTTTCTAAGTTACCCCAAAATAAATATTTGCTCAAAATTGAACAGCTGGATTTGCTTGTATACTGTTAATAATAATAACCTAATAATAACGCGTGTTTAACACCATTATGTTTATATGTATTTGATAGTGTCGCGTCACGTCGCTCACTGTGTGTTTGTGTTTGAATCCTTACAGATAGGTGGAATGTCGGGTGGGTGCACGTGGGATTAAGTTTTTCTTGGGGGGGGCGCCAAAAAATCACGCGACGGCCCTGTCTACAATGTGCTGAAAAAAGTGTATCTTCAGGTATGTATAGGCCGGGCACACACGTTACGATATACCGGTGAGGTTTGCCTGCATAGGTGACCTGTACAGGTAAACCGGAGCGTGTGTGCCAACCAAACTGCACAGGCGTAGCGACCTGCGCAGGCGACCGGAGAAGAATTGAAATTCCATTCTTTCTACCTGAGCAGGTGTGTAGACCTGAGCGTGTGTGTGAGTCACTCCGGCACGCCTGTACAGTTTCACTTTCTCGCATATACGTAGTATAGAGCAAGTATGGTGATCGTGACAAAAAATCGAAATCGAGATAACACCGGGAAAGCATGTTTCACGATGCCTCGAAACCGAAAAAAGTGTTTTTTGAATGACGTCTGTCCGTCTGTGGACAAGCACAGAGGATAAACGGTCTATTGTATTTACTTCATTTCTTGAATCAATGAATTTTTCGAAATTTTATCGAACTGCCCAGAATTTCGGTTTTATAACTGAAATACTAAGGGGACTTTCATGAAAACTTTTTTTAAACTTTTGATTTTATAAAAATTGGCTCTAACGATTTTAATAAAAATGTAAAATTGGAAACTTTTATCTGTGGCTAATAAAATAGCTAGATCCATTTCTCTGCGAAAATGACTCGACTCGTATCGATTTTCAATTTTTCTAGATTATCTCCATTACAGTAGGCGATACATGAAAACCTACCACAGTAAAGTTGTAGAGAAGATTATAAAGAACTTTTTTTTGTTAAATACATTTCTTTATAAAATGAATAGGTATCAAGATAAAAACAAAATAACTTGACTGAAATGTGAATTTCAGAACATACATTTTTATTAAAATATGAATAATGTCTTTTTGTTGCCCATAGTGACAAGAATACTATAATCTAGATATTGTTGTGAAATGTAGTCAGTTTACCACAGTCGTAATGAACACACCAAAATCAATTAGAGCGAGATGGTATAGGGTAATAGGGAAGAGATCCTGGGTTTAAATCAAACCTCGTGACCACCCAAATTTACCAGTAAACTCTTATAATAACTCATTCGTGCAGCATTTGCTTCTATTGTTCGGCTCTATCTCAATGTATCCTGCATTTTTGCCTTTGAGATTGAGGAAACAATACAAACCCCAAGTTATTATTATTATTATTATTATTATTATTATTATTATTATTATTTCACAGTAAAAGCATTGAACATAAAGATCGACCCTGATGCTTTCCGTTCTAGATACTTGTTAGTTTTTTGAAAATGTAATAAATAACATTTGTGTCTATGGGTACGTATACATCTGCGCTCCTCTTGCGCTCTGCTCCGCACACGTGCCACTCGGAAGGCAGATTGGTATACGGCATTTTGAGGTGCACGCGAACCGCTCGCGTGCTGCTCGCCGCGATCCGTCCCCTGTCGGTTTTTTCGACGAACACAAAGGATTACTGATTTCACATTGGGACGTGTTTTTGGTAGTTGCGCTCGCGCTCCTCCTGCGCTCCTCAAGCTTAACACCTGCAACAACACCTTAACAACAATTAAATGTCAGACTTGAAGGGTTAAAAGTACATTCGAACAATGAAGATAATATCACTGATTGGATCCATCCGATCTTGAAAAATCATAAACTGCTAACATCCAATCAAAATAGCCCATTTATGCTATCATCTCTTTATAAATTTAAAAATTCTAAATACAATTTACATTGGAGTGTTAACTATATTCTCACAAATCTACAAAGGAAATGCACAATATCCTTGTAAATAATACCCTGGGCATAAAACACTAGACAACAAATGTTTTATGTTTTTGCTGATCTTTATATTTTTCCTTCAGATATGGGATGGTTTTTTAGGTAGATTTGGAAGAAAAATCTACCTATTGCAATCGATACCATGTCATGATTTTAGAAAAATTCTTTCCTATCTTTACGTTTCATGCTTCTCTCAGTATGAAAAAACCGCCCGCTCAAATTTTTATATACAGTATATATACAGTGTATCTTTACACGCAAGCGGCCGTAATTTTGCAGATATTTGAACCAAATTGTATTATGTTATTTCTAGGTCCAATAGTTCAAAAATATTCGTTAATGAGCAAAATTTGCCCAAGGGGGATGTCGCGGGAGGGGGTTGAAATTTTGAAAACTTTATATCTTGGCCTATGAAGTATAGAGGGAAACTTTGTTCAAAGAAATTAGAGTACTCCCTATGGAGTTCACAGTGACATCAACGATTCGGGGGTTTTGGGGGTACGAGAGGGGGTGGGGTGGGGGTGGAAATTCGAAATTTTTGAAACCACGTCTTGTGGGGTATCATTGAAAAGTTCTTGATGAGTACTCTACAAATCAAAAACTCGTTTCTCGATAGCTCTCATTTCAGGCGAGATTTGAATGTTTGAAAAAGTGCTCTTTCCTCTTTTTTGCAATTATTATTGCGGGTTTGTCATGCCAAGGCTAAAGAAGAAGAGTGCTACGCAGTGACAGTAAATTAAACCACAAGTACTTTGAAATCTACCTCAGCCTAAAGGCTTGCCTAAAGGGATTTTTTCTCTTGATCTGTTTCTTTGATCTCAAAATGTATTGTTGGATCAGGTTAATTTTCAGTTCGAATAAAGAAGACATTCTACCTTAACTCAAAGCTTCTCGTTACTTAGGGTAATTTTGTTTCTGATTGTGGGTTTGTTTGTTACTAATAGGAAGGAAATTTACCTTAAACCCACGTTGAGAAGGAAATAAGGTATTTTCCTTTATCATAATGGACATAAGGCTGATTTCCTTCTCAACGCAGCTGATTTTAGGTAGATTTCGAAGAAAAATCTACCTATTGTAATGGATACCATGTCATGATTTTCGAAAAATTCTATCATATTTTTACGTTTCATGCTCCCCTAAGCACGAAACCACCGCCCATTAAAAAAAAAATTGTGATATATATATATATATATTTATATCTTTACACGATAGCGGCCGTAATTTTGAAGATATTTGAACCAAATTTTAATATGTTATTTCTAGGCCCAATAGTTCGGACAAGTTCGTTAATGGGCAAAATTGGGCCAAGGGGGTGGTCGGGGGAGGGGGTTGAAATTTTAAAACATTTTTATCTCGGCTTCTATGAAGTATAGAGGGAAACTTTGTTTGGATAAATCAGAGTACTCCCTATGGAGTTCACAGTGACACCGACGATTCGGGGGTTTTGTGGGTACGAGTGGGGGTGGGGGATGGAAATTCGAAATTTTTGAAACCACGTCTTGTGGGGTATCATTGAAAAGCTCTTGATGAGTACTCTACAAATCAATAACTAGTTTCTCGATAGCTCTCATTTAAGGCGAGATTTGAATGTTTGAAAAAGTGCTCTTTCCTCTATTTTGCAATTATTATTGCGGGTTTGTCATGCCAAGGTTAAAGAAGAAGAGTGCTACGCAGCGACAGTAAATTAAACCGAAAGCACTTTGAAATCTACTTCAGCCTGTAGGCTTGCCTAAAGGGATTTTTGGAGTTGATAAATTTTAGATAGCCCTCAAAAAGGGCTTAGGGATGTAAAATCTGTGATTTTATTATTTCACTAGATTTTGAACAACATGTACATGGTGGATATGCATGTAACTCATTTTCGGCAAAAATTGGAATTAAGGCTTTTTTGCCTAGCACGGTAGTGTTGAACATATTAGCAAGATAACACACTAAATATTAGGCCTAATGATGAAAGCTAGTGGTTCGCAGTAGGTTTGTCGCTTTCCTATGGAACGCGGGAGGAGCGCTGTGAAAATAATTTCAATGAGCAGCACGCGAGCGGCACGCGTGCGGAGCAGAGCGCATATATATACGCAGCATTACACTTCATGGCCACTAACAAACCGACTAAAGCGATCGCGTCTTCTTGTTTGCTCGCCATCTCTCGACTGAGTTTACTGTACAGGCGTGCCGGAGTGACTCACACACACGCTCAGGTCTACACGCCTGCGCAGGTAGAAAGAATTGAATTTCGATTCTTCTCCGGTCGTCTGTGCAGGTTGCTACGCCTGTGCAGTTTGGCCTGCAGCGGCTGGCACACACGCTCCGGTTTACCTGTACAGGTCACCTGTACAGGTAAACCTCACCGGTATACCGTAACGTGTATGGCCCGCCTTACGTACAACTGAGCCGATAAGACATGAACCATGACCTGCGCGAGAATGCCGCTTCAAAGCTATTCCACAAACTTAAATTCCTACTTCGCATATTCAATCCAAGCTTCTTGTCTCGGTGTGCCGGTTATATACACAAAGTTTCAGCCATAAATAATTTGTTCATAATAGCTAGAAACTTATTGTGGATATACCACATATTAATGTTTTATCACAAGCTTCTTACCTCTAAATCTGATAATCATCCCCATCCGGAAGAAGAGCACTGGTTACACAGGTATAAGCTTCTTTCTGAGAAATGCTGGCATATTCTACTCTCGTTTGGTAATTTCTGGAATCAAATTCATACGTAAAGCGGTCAGTTGCAAAAAATAATAAATCAATAATTATATTCTTTAAAAATTAGCCGTGTCATGATAAATAAACGATTTGTTCGTTGCTTAGTATCAAGAAGACAATGCTATGTTTATTTCTTCATTTAAAAAAATATATAGGCCTAACATAGTCTATTAATAACAGCACTTAACCTAAAGCGGTTATTTTCGTAGGCTTATTTAAAATTTTGTGAAGATAGACTAGGCCTATACTATTTTAAAGTGAAGATATATTTCTTTAGAAATTATAATACAATTCTAAGTCCTAGTTCTTAAACATTACTCATATATTTTACTCACAAATCTCTTTATAGCTGTTGGAGTCGTTTGTTTGAAAAATTACAAGGTGTTCTCAAAACTTGGATAATTAACTATGGTAAAAAAGAACTGTTGAATGCAACTTGCCTATAATGGTAACTAAGACACTTGTATGAGAAATTATGAAACTCGCTGTCCTCAATTCATAAACATACCCTCGTGTCTTAATAAATGATTTATAGGCTCGTTGCATACTGTACTATTGTTACACATAATATTGTTCATTAAATTCCTGTCAACCCCAGGAGAAGTCCTGAACATGTAAATCAAATCCTCATTAACATAGGTTAACAAGACCAGAATTGATGCCTGGAAGATCAAACTTAGCTTTGTCTTTTATAGCATATTCCATATATGGTTAAATCAATAACAAGCTTGATAACACGAATACAGCGAAGTACAATACGATACTCAAAGTCAATTAGCTTTGTAAATTTGTATCTCCATATATCTCAATGTGTCCAATTATTAGTTTGAAAGCATATAGAGAGACATATCCAAACTGAACCCCCACATGTATTCCACTCGGATAAAACAAGTACTTCGCAGAGCTGGTGGGGAGAGTTAGCGGAGGGGGGGGGGGTATGAAACGAAAAGAAACGAGAGCACATATTTACCACTGTATCCATTACATTCTATAACGTTCATACCAACAGCAAGCCATTAACCTGTAACTATGACGATCCTAACCTCAAAATGTTTACACTATACGACATAGTCATGTTATTTAACTAGAGGTACGAGCAAAAGTCCCAAAACTCTCTGCTTTTGCTATATATACAGGAGAAGTGAGGAGAGGGGGGCAATTGATTAAATATTTGCGAGAATGTGTATGTATAGCTGAGAGAGAGGGGGTATATGTTGAAATGGCGGGAGTGGGAGGAAAGCCGTACAAAACAAACAGGAATCGACGAGCCGCATCAGTAACAATATCACAACATGTACACTAGCGCTAAATGGATGAGTGGTGGTGGCGGAAACTTGCAAAATGAACGGCAGCGCCCAGATATACGCTCGGGTGGCTCTCATCGTTGTACAATTAAATCAGCAGTACAACCATTTCCTATGACATACGAGCAATAAGAAACACCACCATCGCAGTCCCACAAAACGTTTTCTGTCCAAAAAATATACTTTTGTTGAGAATTAAAAGATGTTGTGTTCTTTGAAATACCAAAGATTCATTGATGGTGGACAAATTCTTACAAAAAATTATCAATGAAAATGATATTCACTATACTGAACCAAAATTCACACAAGAAACTAGCAGTAAGTCTACATTTAAAGTTACTAAAGGACATAAACTTTCCAAACAGCGATTTAGAAATAACGATTACAGATTTGTGAATTGTTTGCCTACAGAAAAACACTCCAAGGAAATGATGAGCTACATAAAATTCACGTTTGAAAAAAAAATAGATAGATATAAAAAATTTAGAAAAACTTTGTCCAAAATCGAAAATAAGTTAACATCCATTCTCGAATGTTTACTGAATATCACGGGAAAACATAATTCACCCAATATAGTAGGCTATTATTTCTAATCCGCAATTTCTACCATCCAGTAGGCCTAGAGAAAAATTATATTTACGTTAAGTTAAAGTGCACGGCAAAATATCAAAGAAAGGAATACGAAAGAGCACGTAAAATAAGTTACACGTTTTTTAACGAGCGATATACCTAGGTAGAAATAGTTTAATCTTCAATCCGAGATGTTTTTATCGATTTCACAGATATTAAGGGCATAGTTTCAAGTCAACATATGAGTAATAACGAAAAATCTGTGCAACGTAAAACTAAATATTAAATCAAAGTTTCTAAAGAATGCTCTTTTAAAACGCAATCTTTATTATCGAATGCAAACAACGGTAGATTTCCCTTCCACTTACCCTCCTCCCTCACCCGTGCAGGTCGTCTTCCTAAACCTAGTTGGACCGCTCTCTACATGTTTCATGTAACTAGGCCCATATAAAAGCAAAATCCGTAGTTTTCACAATAAATTGGTATAAGCAAATTCTTCATCCTTAGGAACATTTCTGGAAATTGCATCTCAACAATCCCAACTTTTTAAAATTTATCTGCAACATTACAATCTGTTCTACAAGGAACAGTAAGTCGTAAAAATAATACAAGAATATTTCCAAGCGAACAACAAAACTTTATCCTTAAAAAAACAGGTTAGATTTTTTAAAATGTGAAATTCGCTAAGAAGCGACATATTAGTGATAATTCGCGACTGGAAGACTCGAGCATATTTGCAAAAATCAATTATATATTTAACATGTCATTATCTCGATCTCAACAAATACTCGGCCCTGCTGTGATCGAACCTGTGATCTTCCTGTTTGTGGTGCAGTGCCTCAGTAAGTGCAACATGGCATGTCAAAAACACGGATAGATCATTTATAATTTCATTCCTAGCTTTTATGCAGCCTACTATGGGAAGGGAAATAAAAACAGTTCGTCTAGTGCCTTCAATCCTCAATTTTCCATGCGCTTGAAAAGATGAAAGCACGGAGTTCATACTGTGATTATACCAGGTAGCTTAACATAAGCGAAGCAAGAAAAGAATCGAGACAGGTCGTCTGGCGATTTTATCCGCTGGCTTAACACGTGCGAATCGCTCGAATTAACGCTAAGTCTGGGCGCGCGGTGAATTCGAATGTGTCGCCGCATTCATCTCTTGTTAGCTGATAATGGCACGGAAAAGCTTAACGCACTAAGCCCAGGAGATCAATCGATTACTCTTCATTAAACATTTCATTATTCCGGATCATATCACTGATGAGCTACATGCGAAAATAAAGTAACTACTGTCCCATGATATGCTTTCAGACGAAAAATATATCCTTGTTTCTGCAAATTACTCTCTCAACATACAATAAAAAAGTACAATTTTATTAATCAAGAGCTTAAAATTTCACACTGATATGATAGTATGAAATGAGAAATAAAGTAAGAGGTTTAATTTTCATCTAAAGATGTTAAACTTCATCAAATGAAAAGCTGATAATATGATAGAATGAAATGAGAAATAAAGTAAGAGGTTTAATTTTTATCAAAAGGTGATAAATTTTATCAAATGAAAAGCTGTTAATATGATAGTATGAAATGATAATTATTATTATTATTATTATTTATTATCTAAGTTTTAACCTCATTTTACCCGAAGGTATATCAAGGTTATAGTTATTAACAATCACTTAACATATCTAAATATGAAATGATAATTAATGTAATAGGTTTAATTTTCATAAAGAAATGATAAATTTCATCAAATGAATAGCTGTTAATATGATAGTATGAAATGAGAAATAAAGTCAGAGGCTTAATTTTCATCAAAAGATGTTAAATTTCATCAAACAAAAAGCTCATCAAGTTAAGTTCATCAACTGTTAGTGAAAACAAGCATTTAATCAACTCATCATAGTTTACATTAATTTTTTATGTACAGACGATTACTATCAATTTATTATTATAGTGCCGTAGTTGGCAACATATTTTCTGCTCTCCAGAAAGGCAACTTTGGCTCAAGTGTGAAATTTAAGATGGTGACATGCATAAGAATGATTGTCCCTTGAGTGAGGAGTTTTCGAAATTAAAAGCACATAAGGATTCCTAGAATATTGTGAAAATAATTACCTTACCTAAAAAAAATATATCAGTTCGACAGTAAAGATTTAATTAAACATTATTAAGGAAAATTACACTGAGGCATTGCGAAAACAATATTCAGTAAGATCAAACGGGTGGGGGGGGGGGGGTAAGTAAGATGAGTGCACTTTCTGTTGCATAGTAGGCCCAAACATATATGGAAAACCAAAACAGCTCCTCCATAATAAAAAGTTGTGAATTGTAGTTTAAAAAGGAAAAAATGAAACCTGTATGAACTAAAAGCTTAAAAAGTGAAGCAAAAACTTTGGATTCCTTCTCACTAGTGTATACAGGGAAAGGAGCAAGCAGATGCTGCAGCAAAAGAAGAAACTCATCTACCTGTACATGATATAGACATCGATATAATTTTATACACCCTATATTAATATAGCTGTACACATCAAGAAGAAAATGAAAGACTTACGGCTCACCCCATGGTTTAACGCTTCCAATAGTAAATTAAAAGATGTATCTCGAAAAATTTACTATACTCAACCAAACATCTATCACGCAGACATCAAGTACTGATCGACCGGCTACGCATTAGACATATAAAACTCACCCACGACTATTCAATGAAAAAGATACCTCCTCCGGAATGTAGTACTTGTGAAGAAGACTGATTGTTAAACACATAATCCAAGATGACAACAGTTCCTGACTCCAAATATAGAGAATACTCTACAATAGATGATCCAGTTAAATGCCACAAAGTGATAAAATTCTTCAAGTCAACTGGACTAATTAATTTTATTTTATAAAGTTAAATATAAAATGTTTAAAATGTTTTAATGTGTACTGATTATGAATGCAATAAACTAAAAATAAATATCGCGATATGACTTATTGAAGTTAAAGTGACATTAAATAAATATGCCTAAATCAATTTTAAAAATAACACAAGAAAATTAAGTTTCTGATATGGATGTATGATTTCATGAACCACAGAATTTTCATCTGTTGGATATTTAAGGAGAATATGCTTTCATGAACCACAGAATATTGTATCTGTTGGATATTTCAGGAGAATATTGTTCTGTGGTTCATGAAAGCATATATCCATCTTGAATATTACTGTGTAATAACGGTGGAGACCCCGTCACAAAAAACACTAATTATTGTGCTCGGTACTGCATGTGACATAACTTTTCTTTCAGTGAGGCAGACCATTAAGGGCAATTAGTCATAGGAGAGAGGTTCCTTCTGGCGTTGTGAAGCGAACTCTGGCAAGCTCAGTTGGTAGAGCGGGGGCACGGATAGTCGAAGACTGGTTTGAGTCCCAGTGTCAGAGGAATTTTTCTACTATAATATTCTCAAAGTTTCTGAGGTTTAACTTCTTGGATTTTCTTATTCTTGGAATCTATCCTTTCAATTTAGTGAAATGTAAATACGTACTGCAGTCGGTAACTTATATTCCCTGCTTGCAATATTTGTTCTTTCTTGCGCTAGACAGTAACTTTCAAGTACGTACAACCACTATGGAAGAGTGCTGACATAATCAGAAATATCATATATCTTACAGCACATTAATATTGGAGCTGCAGAGTTTACGACCGTTCCTATCATCTGCATTGTATCTCAGACATAACCTCTGCAGCAAAACCGAAGCGAGCCAAAATGGACAAGGATTCACCTAAGACTCCTCCAGGAGCCATGTATGGAGGAGACACTTTGGTATTTTATGGCTCTGTACAGACAACAGTAACAGCAGTAGCAAACTATAAATTTCTCTTCAGTTTATTTTGTGCAAAACAATCCGGTCAAGTCTGCAGAATCATAACGTCTCCAATCCATTCGCTTCTCCTCCCCTTTGCAGAGCCATCCAGTATCATTTTGCTATGCTGGAGTTTTGTAGGGTGTGGAAATAGTAAGGGAGTGGGTGGCTGTGGAAGGAAGTAAGGGTGGATTTTCTGATGTTCTCGTCATTTGCATTGCAAATATCTTTACTGTGTGATAGTGTAGTGCATCGACTGTCTACACAAGGAGGGGGGTGAAAACTGCAGGAGATGGATAAAGAGGTTAAAAGGGAAAGTGATGAATCAGATACAAAAGGAAACGAATGCAGAAGTAACAAAAAAAGAGATATCTTTAAAAGGATTTGATTTAAAAGTTCTTAACGATACTGAAGGAAATTTCTCTTTTAATTGGAGCCAAATAAAGTAGTTAGCTAAAATAAAATAAAGTAAAACAATCGAGATTTTAAGTGTACTAGAAGAGCATAAATAAACGTTTAGAATCTGAAGGCTGCACAAGACATGTAAGCTAAAAAAGCTTTCTATTAGCAATAAACAGAACTGCAGAAACTATTAGAACTATTTGTTCTGGAAAGAAACTCGTACGCAAACTGATATTGCTTTTCTTTAGTAAACTAAATAGCCGCCTCATATTGTGAACTTAAATCAAGATAATGTTGCTTGCAAACTTTAAACTAGTACATGGTATGACATAATCGATGGACGTTAGGGCAATACCTAACATTGCGGACTATCGAACATATTTTGCTAACCGCTCATAAAATAGAACAGTAGCAAATCTAGTGATATACTCATTTTCTAAATACTGTAAGTGATACCGAAGCTAGAAAATTAACGTTTTATCTCAATTTAATTTATTTGTATAATGAATTTGTTGCCTTAAAGAATGAAGGTTGAAAATATTCTTTTGAAAACTTATTAAACCACGGCAAGAAGACAGTTTCCAAAAAGTAAGGTCTGCATTTTCCAACGTTCAAACGTTTAAGAACTCAGAAACGATAGTAAAAAGGAACACTAATTATAAATCAGGTTTACATTTTTGTTAACGAAACCTTACGACCACCTTAATAAGATGCACACAATAGTGATCAAGCAGTTACTTGATAATCAAATTTTAGGAGTCCAAAATGTTATTTTATGAGCTAATTTTTCTTGAATGGCTACACTCGTCATGATGGATAAAATAAAATACCAGATAATAAAATAAGTATCCTACCTTTGGTGGTTTTTACTTGACAGATGTGTTAAACCAACAAACTGAGAAAATGAGTCACAAACTTATAGCTAATGATTCTATGGTTACTTCGTAACTTAGAAACATAAAATTATTGGCTAGCAGGCCATATGCCCATTTCCCTAAATTACTTCTCTTGTTTACAGTTTTGTTTTCCTTGTTTTCTATTTTTCCTTATTACACACAAACACTCAAGCCCGAGGCGGGACTCAAACCCACAGCCTCCTTCAGCACGGATCTAAGGCCTCAGCTACCACGGCTAACGAGACCGGCATCGAAGGGATCGATAATTCCAAGGGGTATATTGAAAAAATCGCGAATCTTTTATTTTCCAAGTTAAGACAAAAGCTGCAAAGCCCCATGTAATTGATTTGACAAACTGAATGTATTACTGAAAACTGATGCTTCGATAGCGCAAAAAAAATCATGTTTCTGCCAGTTTTTTACTCATAACTCACGAACGAAAGAGAAAATTAAAAATCCGGCTTCGAGGTGCATTCGGACACCCTTCAGTCCATCCATGTTTAAAATTTCAGATCTCTCCATGCAGTAGATTTTGCTGAGCATCGCGCACAGACAAACAGACAAACAAACAAACATTTCCTTTTATTATTATAGACTAGCAGGTGCCCGCAGCTTCGCCCGCGGTAATTAATTCAGAAATTAAAAATTAAGAGCAACATAATTAAAACATTATGTTCATTAACACTTACACCTGAATCATTCATAAACTAAACGATTAATCAAATTATAAAGAAAGAGCTAAAAATCCGGCTTTAGAGTACATTCCACGATTAAAAAGCGCCGCCGGGGAAAGAGACCTCATATAGGCCTTCTTGTTTTGAGGGACTCTATCTAAATAATGAGAAACCATTTACTGTATATGGCAATTCTTATGAAAAATTTAGATAATTTTGCATTTACATAATATCATTTATTTCAATTAATTAACTTAGTGTAATTCTTGCGTCTTTGTTTGGTTTAATTTTTTCACGTTTCATTCAATGCCGTTTTTGTTTTATTTTGTTCAATGTGTTTACTTTGTTTGCTTGTATTTAATGTATATTTTGTTTATTTTTATTTGTATCAATGTGCATTTCATTTTGTTCTGGTTTCCCCCCTTTGTTTATTTGTTATAGTATTCTTTGTATATATATTGAAATCTGTAGTGACAGAAATACAAATAAAATAAACATAACCATCAACGTAGATGAAATACATAAATAATTAGAAACACATATTTAGAAATACAGAAACAACTAAATATGCGAAGGTATGCAAAAAGAGACGAACTAACAATATAAAGAATGTTGGTTGGTCCCTTGATGCATATTGATTAATAATCAACAAAACAAAACACAGACAAATTTTTAAAAATTACTTACCACATTAATGAAGAACAAATGAAGAAAAATCATGCCCATCTAGTATGCTAGAATGTCTAATCTAATGTGTTGGGACTTTTGATTTCCTCTTCGTTGTGTAGAAAGTATGTTGCACTCGTTCTAACCAAAATCATGGACATTCCATGCGGTCAAGAATTCATTTCTGGAATTTAAAATTTCCAATCAGCATCACAGCTAAAAAAATATATAGGCTTACATATAAAGGGCTCTTCATCATATCATAATAAAATAAAAACGCAGCAGACAAAGAAAAGTCTAATTTATTTCAAAATTTCAATGCTATGATTGCATAATTCGTTTAACACATTTCGTGTCGTTGTTCCGACATTCATGAACGATCATTTGACTTGCAAAGAGAGTAATTACTGGATTTTAATAAACAAATACTCACCAAAATTCACTTATATGTCATACCTCTGAATTCATTGGGAGTATTCTTTACTGTCAATTTGCGCAGCTATCTGCTGTAGGTCATTGTAAAAGATGAAAGCGGCGCTTAAAAAAGTACGAGTGCTTTTAGTAAATTATCAAAGCAATAAATATGACTACAAATTTTATCAGGTGCTTTAAATTAACTTATTGTTGTTTTTTATTTTAAATTATGACCAATAGTTTTTGTTAATTTTAAGGTATTATTATAATAAGATGTTATAAGATTATGTGATTATGTAATATTTTATAACTGAGCATATGTGGTATACCTATTTTAACATATTATAGTCAAAAAGCTCGGTTGGTAAATGAAAATAATGTATATACAAAGTCAAAGTAGCTGTTCGAATACAGTGTCAGTGTTTCATGTTCCACTTCCTAGCAGGTAATTCAGTGGTCACACCAAAATTTGGTAAAACTCACGTATTTGAAACAAAAAACAAAACAAAACTTTCAAACTGGATTTAGAAGTTAGCTAATAATGGTTAAAGGAAGGTTGTAGACTTTATCAGATTTCCTTACTATGTTTTCGCATTCATTTCCTAGCGGCCTAGCCGCGCCGGTCACTTCATTCCGACAGAAGGTGTTATTTTGAAAATGAAAGTACAGGAGATGTTTGCAGAACTTCTTGTTGTGGAAGCAAGTGCATGAGGCGCTGCCCCACTTTCAAGTGCTGAAGGGAATGCGATACTGAAGGGAAAAGTCACCGGTGTCCGCCCCAACCCTCTCAGTGTCTCTTGAATATGCAAAACACCCCACCCAAGGACACGCTCCAGGCTTCATGGCAATTCACAATGAGGGACATAAAAAATATACCCCGAACCTATATTATCAAAACAGAAATTCTGCAACTGTTATTCCTTCATATACTTAGACGATTAAGTAGATGACTTCCAAATTATATAATTTAAAACACGAATCGTAAACTAATATAGATCTTTTCATTTAAATTATTTAATTTATTTAATTCCTTTCATATGAAATCATGATATATTTTGAACTTCGATTAACATCTTCATATTTCTGAATAATACATTAGTTTTATTATGTTTTCTGTGCTTTGTAATTTAAGGACATATTCTCTTCAAAGCTCATAATAAGATTATGAACATTTTTTTAATATCTAATGTTCAGTTTTTCACCTATGAATTTTCAACTTTTTCCTTCACAGCCATAGAATAAGGTAAGTATTGCAGTATTTTGTTACAACTTGCTGCTAACTAGCCTGCGTCTGTCAGAAGTTCGAATCTTCGTCAGTAAATTGCATGATATGAAAGTATGTTTTATTTAAACTAGTCTAACGGAATAAACAAATAAATAAATTATAGTTTATTTTGAATAACAAAATTACCTATTAATCATTTTATTTGTACTTTAAACTCATATTATTTATTCTCAAATTTGTTCGTAATTCAAAACAAAACTTCTGGTGCATGAGTAGGCCTAGGCCTAGCTGGTTTTGGGAATTTATTTTTTCTGTAGTCTATAAAGTTTACAAACCCTTAGTCTTAGTTTACAAACCCTAGCTTATGGCCTAAATGTTTATCGATATCGAAAAAAAATCGTTAATCAACTTTAAGGCTCGTTCTCACGATGGCATTCATGTTGTGGTACGTGGTTATTTTCGTTGTATTTTTAACTGTAATTGTGAGAACATGAATCTGCTGCTTTATTTGCATAGATATCTCACCCGATCGCTCGGGAGTTAGAGCTGTGGTCGCCACGACGCAGAAATTTGCTTAATTGGCCAACTCGAACGTGAAACACACTGTACTTTGTGGCATTTTCATAACCTGTACATCAATAGTTACAAGGCCTACCAATATACCACAGATCCCAAAACGTGATATGACATCAGAGTTGAAGTGAGTACAAATAAAACTGAACTTAAAAATAAATATACCTCGTAAATCGTAGATAGGCCGATGCTTATTATGAATAAAGATTTCGTACTTACTAAACATTTCTCACTAATGCTGCCCAAGAGTGCTACTTGCTTTAGTCTCGTCAAGAAGTCAATTTTGTTCATTATCTTATGCACAGAACTATGAACGGAGTCAAGATAAGTAAATGTTTGAATACAATAGCGAGAAACGTTCTTGCTGTAGAATGTTTATGTGAAAAGTTTAGTTGGTTACTAGTTACTCGTTTATTTACCGATAGGAATATCCTGCAATTTACGCCTGTGACTGTCGCCGATGTGCCGGAATTTTGTCCCACAGGAGTTCTTTCACACGGCTGCAATTCTAGACATGGGACAGTCACATTTATGCACCCATAAAATATCATCCACCTGGACCCGTATCCAACCCGCGATCCTAAGCACAAGAATCTAGCGCCATACTGATTGCCCACCTACTCGACTGTTTACGAAAATTTAAAGACATGTTATATAAGGACCGCCAGCGTGAACTAATAATTAGCTTTGCTTACTACGGAGTCGCAGTTCCGGGTTCTATATCCGGTACTTCGAAAGATTTTTATGATGTAGGGAGATTCTGGAAAGGGATACACTCAGCCTGCGGAGCTACTTAATGAAATAGCGGCTCCCGTCAAGAAAATTATAATTAACGGCCATGTGAGTCGATACATGCCCCCAAACATGTCCATGGTAGATGTCGCAGCGATCTTAAGATACGCTCTATTCAACAAGGGTTTTACCATCATGCAGTTAATAAATAAATTAATAAATAAAAATACAAAGTGGCATAAAAGTAACCTCATATTTGAGGAATTTAAATAGGTTAAAGTCAATTATAAAATCGGAAAATTCTTACCTTTATGATCGCTCACTAACGTGAAATGTTGCCAAGAAAGGAATAACTCACTTGACAAAAATCTATAATGCATGTGCCCGCTTCGCTTATTTTCCAACAGCATGGAAAAATGCTAACATTGTTGTGATTGCTAAGCCGGGTAAGGACCCAGTTCTTCCGTCTAGTTATAGACCAATCAGCCTTCTTGACTTCCTGGGTAAAATTTTAGAGCGTCTTATTCTTCAAAGGCTTCTCCCAATTCTTTATCTACCTGAAAGGATACAAAATGAACAGTTTGGTTTTAAAAAGCATCATGGTACTAGAGATACTCTATACCGGCTGACATCATTTATTGAAGAAGGATTTCGCTTAAAGGAACATACAGTTGCTACTTTCTTAGACATTCAACAAGCGTTTGACACTGTCTGGCATGAGGGGCTCATCTTTAAACTTTTCAAACTCAAGATTCCTACCGTCTATATTAAACTAATAGCGAGTTACTTACAAAACAGAAGATTCAAGGTTGTACATAATAGGCATCATTCCAATGTGCAAATTGCTGAAGCTGGTGTTCCACAGGGTTCTGTTTTAGCCCCAACTCTTTATTGTATATATGTTCAAGATTTGCCTACCCATCCTGCATGCTTACATGGATTATATGCGGATGATACAGTATTGTACACACGGAATAAGGACATATACACTGCATGTAAACAACTACAGTCCGCTTTAGATAATTTTACACAGTGGTCCACCAGATGGCGACTGAAAGTGAATGGTGAAAAGTCCCAATTGGTTGTGTTTACAAAGAGGTTCCCTCACATAACCCAATCTCTCACTGTTCAAAACCAACAAATACCACTCGAAATTACGACAAAATATCTTGGAGTTATCTTGGATAAAAGGCTTACATTCAGACCACATATTCAGACTGTGAGAGATAGGGCTTTTCAGCGGTTTATGGTTTTATACCCTATGTTCAAGAGTTATATTCCACTTAAGACCAAACTCTTGTTGTATACTGCACTAATAAGGTCATATATAATTTATGGATGTGAAGTTTGGGCTACGGCTCATTCAAGACACTTGAAACGTTTAGACGGCATACAACGTGCAGTTTGTAGAACTATTACGGGAGCTGATTATTACATACGTAATACTCAACTTTACAGTGATCTCGACATCGAGTTATTGAGTGTCTACTTGCAGCGCATCAGATCCAGATACCTTGAGTCCTTAAAACTTCATTCAAATCCCTTACTAAGGGAAATACAATGTGACTTGTAGAAATACATAAACACTATTCTACACTCATTACTCGGCCTCTACTTCTAGTAGACAAGCTGTGAATTAAATGTTACATTTTACTACTTTTTCAAATTGTGTATTATGTCACTGTAAAGGCATGGGTCCAGTTGGCGACCTGGTACTTAAATATATTTAACTATCATAAAAAAAAAAAAAAAAAAAAAAAAAAAAAAAAAAAAAAAAGGAACGAAGAAATAATGGAGATTATGCTCGACTAGTATCGATTTGACCACCATTTTGTCTTAACATTATTTGGTTTAAATAGGATTCGTAGGTTTATTAACTCTATTCCTTGCAACAGCTACAGCCCTTATAGGATATGTTAATAAATAAATGAAAATATATTAAAAGTCAATGATATTACACAATACGAGGAACCATAATATTTTCGAAATGTTCAATAATCACAGAAGTTCAGCACACGTTTAAAGTAATATGTTAAGAGCCAGATGCAAACCCTTGGACTGTTAAGTATGGATGATGGGAGGGTAAGTTTGCGACTAAAGATCTTTATCCGACAGAAATGAAGTAGACTACAACCCTTCGAACCCTTGAAACGCGTCACAAATATTTAGATTTTAACATCTCTCAATGACTCCTGCATATTCATAAGAAAGAAGATGTACTCATCTATTATTTTTTACCATCATTTCAGAACAACTTTGAACATTCATTGTCAGACTATAGTATAGTTTGGTGAAGATAATATGAATCCTTTCCAATATTATCAAGTCAAATTCTGAGTAGTTTCGATGGCGATAAAATTTCGTTAAATGTCGGTTATTTCCGAGTCTTTCTTTTCCTGACCTCATTCCCAAAGGTTTTCGAATGCTATGGGACATAATGGTCTGTGTACGATTATAATGGAAATCTACTTCAAAACAACAGTAATGTTTTCAGAAGCCAAAGGAATTTAGGTAGTGAATGAGATTGATTTTATTGGGTAATCTGAAAAGATGTGCCTTTGAAAATGTTGAGACTTGATTGCTTATTTAGTTGAGAAATCTTTGAAAGTAATTATTATCCTACACATAATACAGGTGTTTATACAATCGTTAAAAGCCAACACGGACAGCCACAACTCGGAAACTAATTTTTCAAATGCTGAAAATTGTAATAAATTTAAATTCAACGGACTAATATCGCAGAGCCTGCAAATACATAACTGTAACTAAGCAAATTCATGTAGGCTATTAAAACTACAGGCCTAAAAAAGTGACCAGAATTATCATGCAGTGATTATCATCATGTTGCAATCACTTAAGCTTTAATCACTATGTTAAGGCAGCTGAAGAATACTTTCCAGGTTATCGATGTCTAAAGGTCGTGAACTAATGTATACAAGAAGCTAATTCTTGATATGCCCACTTTATGTGCTTGTATCATTCTGAAACTCTCGAAATCCTGTTGATGTGACCCAGAAATTTGGAGATAACACAGCAAATGAATTTCAAATTTCTTCGATCAAAGTAAGTGTATTTTAAAGTGGGCATATCAGGAATTCGATTCTTGTTTACAATAGTTCACGACTTTTAACGACAACGATACCCTAGAAAGTATTCTTCAGCTGCCTGAAAATAGTGATCAAAGACTAAGGGTTCGCACTAAGGAGGACTGCAACATGATGGTAATCACTACTTAATAATTCTGGACACGTTTCTTGGGACTATATGCATACAACTTTATTGTACTATTAAGTGCTAGGCTATACAGTTAGGCTAGTTGAAACAATTTTAAATTAAATTACACTCGTATTTGGGGAGTCACCCACTAGTAATCTTAATGTTGCTCAAAAAATGTTTTAATTATTATCACGTATAAAGTCTGTATGTCTCTTTCTCTTGAGTCTTGAGGCAAATTAGGGGCAATATTTGTAGGTGTTAGTTCCTATCCAATTCCATGTGCATATAAAAATTACCGCAATAGTATCTGGACCCATTATTTTTTTAGTAGAACAGGTACCAACTGTGTCGAACTGTGTCAGTGTTTGGATTAAGGACTGAAGAAGTGAAAATATTGTGTCTATTTTACTTATGAGAGCCCCTATTTTATTTTGATCATGTTTTTAAACTGCGTTTGCATACGTTTTAGTGTCAGAATAACATATGTTTCAGAAGACGCTTCGCGCAGAAGTGAAATGAGTTCCCACAGCAATAAATAAAAAGACTTAAATTCAGGAGATTAAGATGGGCACTTGTGCAATGCTTATGTGAGAGAGACAATATAATATTTTGGAATACAACTTGCATAAAGGAAAATAAGTCAGGACAATCGGCCTATCGCTTATCTGCTGATGTCCAGTATTGTATAAGATAGGAAATATTTTTTGAACTCTGGCCTCACACGGGCAGTATGCTTGTAAAACTCGGCGCCTATGATTATAGTTACAGACTTACTTCCGAAATCAATATTGAACGAACTTCTCTTCAATGAAAACGAACTATTCCACTAAATGTATCATCATCATGTAAGAATTAATTCAATAATTTAAAGCCAAGGAAAAAATAAGTTCCAAATCTGTTTTTATTTCATCGAGCACCGCTTCTCAAATCGTCAACGTGCTGCACGCAGGACTTGAGCAACTTCTAGAAAATAACGAAATAAATAGACCAAAAACCAACTGTATAAGCGAATGATGTGTTTGACAGAATAAACCATAAGGGATACAAACAGATCCAATTTTTTACCTCCATTAGGGGACACTTCTTAACGGATGGAATCATCTTTTCAGAGGGATTCATATTGAAGGGTCCCTCTGAATTATATGAGGGGTGACAGTATTTTTATAACATAACTCGTGGTGTGAGGACTATATTACAGGTCTTGACCCAAGTGATATCATTATTTCCAAACACCAAAATAGCCAGTAAGGTTATTTAGCTAACAAGAATGTATAATAAGAAAATAGAGCTTAAATATTGCATGCCTCTATTCGTAACGATGTAGAGAGAAAGATACTAAATCATGTATATTTAAATTGGTATTTTTAAAAATTATTTGTAAATTAATTTGCATTAAAAGCTTTACTTCCCCGAAATGTGCAATGTATTGAGGATGAAAGCAATGACTGAGTTATTGGTTTACATTGATCATTTAAAATAATGTGATGTAAACCTAGGTTATATGTAACGTAAAAGTAGAATGTTGCTTTTCATACAAGATCGTGAAGTAATTTCTTCTGTAGGAAGATTTTGTGAAACAAGAAGTTGGATTTCGTTCGAAGGTAATTAGTAAATTGTTTGAAAGAGTAGTAAGTGCAACATTAGAAACTCGAGGGAAAATCTGAAGGCATTTCTGACATTCTTTAATGCACTTAATGCACTTGTATTGCTTACTATTTTTTTCTATGGGATAGGCCTATAAACTAAAGAAGTTAATGATAGCGAATAATAAATAATTTCTTACATGAAAATAACTAACCACTAACAGCTCTTCGATATGGCCTTCAAGCCGCAAGGAATACCAAAGTAGTGACTATTTTAATCTCGGTGGCGATCAATACATCGATTACGCGCACTAGTTGCATAATATTTAGCTTTTGGATGAATTAAATCTCAGTCAATGTTAAGAAACAAAATGTAAAGTCACAGATAAGATAGAAATTGTAACATTCAGCTATGATTAAGCCCTATATTCCATTTCTGCAGTTAAAAATATATAAAAAATTAGAGGCTTTAAATAATGACGCGAGTGGGCTGCAAAGAAGGCATAAAGTTAGGTTACCGGCACTGGATGCAGGAAGTTCTAAAAAATAAGTTCTTCTATGATGTTTTCATCCATCATGCAATCACGGTGGAAAGTTCAGTTAATGATAATAAAAGTACAACGCAAAGTTTACAACAACAGGCTACATAGACGGACAGAAGACAGGCAGAGTTCTTAACGACCCTCTTTTTTTTTAGGTTCTAGGCATCACGAAACATCGTACACTTCGACTTGGATTTTTCGCTACCCCTATGCTTTCCCTAAACTATGTAGAAGAGGGTAAATAACATAGCCGTGCTAGTACAATATGTCGGTATTCTAGAGAAAAAAAACACATGGAAAGTTTTAGGCTACAGTAGAGCATCAGTTAGTCGAATACTGATCAACCTAAATATAGGTTAACCGAAAGCATTCCAGTCGGCAAATTCAAATCTCAAAGTTGGCTAGCGCTGAAGCGCCGGTTTTCGCAAATGCGAAACAATTTTGAGCTTTTGTCCTGAATTGAAGGCCTACTTTAATGGCCATTTTTAACTTGTCAAACTAGGTTAGTCAGTTCTTTCTGTTATTTGTCTATGTGATACAAACTATAGGCCCTATAGTTCTGTGATTAATATCAGTATTCCTTTGTTTCATATTACTTCATATCGGTTATCCAAAAATCAAAATGAATCGGCCCTTTGCAAGCACACCCTCAAAGAACACATAATATGGCCTAAATTTCTTTTAAGTTTTTTAACCGCCGATTTTGAGGATATCATCATATATTTCTGAAAAGTCTAAAAACTTCAGTAAGTTTGTCACCAGGATTATGGTAATATTCTACCAATGTGAGTGAACAGTTATTTTCATTCATGAAATCAACAGAAGCTTCTCAGAGATCAACACTTGTCAATTCTGATCAAAGTCAGAACTCCAAAGACATTTCAGCCAGATATAGTTTTATTAGTAAGAAGTGTAGAGCCTCGCCACAAAACACTAAAAACAGTCGTAAGTAAATGTTCATTTTTAACTGTTGGAATTTTTGTACAATGTGTTTGTTGCTGTCGCATAGCCAACAAGTCCATGTTACCGTTCAAAATTTCGTTTTGTTAAACTACTTCATTACTTTGCATTCATGAATGTAGCTAGCCACTAAACCATTTATATGTTTCTAAGTTTAAATAATAAAAATATTCTGCAATAATTTTCAATTAGTGTCGTGTGAGGCCCTCAGGAGAAAATTTTTGTAACCCATATGGCCCTCGATGTACCTTCAGTTTGACATGCCTGATCTACTTTATTAATATGGTCCAGAGCAGCCTGTATGAATACGAAAGGAATTTTTGATCACCCTATAAAGAGTATTCCCTTCAGGAAATCCGTGTCTCGACAAGTGTGATTGCAGTGCGCATGTGCACTGTAATGAGCCAGGACAGGCATTATTCCTAAGCAGCCACGCCTGTCATCACAATGCAGTGAGTTATGATAACTCTGAGCAGGGGTTAGCTACCACCAGAGAGCACAGACTTGACAACCTAACTTCCGGCAAGGGGAGCGTCGCGCAGAAATGTAAAAATACACATTTCTAAGATAGATATTTATTTTCTTTTAGCTAAATGAACAGTAAATTATAGGATCAACATTTTGTCTTTTTATCCTGCTCCCTTGAACGACTATATAATGCAAATATCATCCAACACTGCCAGTTGGGTACTTTGTATTTTCCCTCTCCTTGCTTCCCTCCTTACTTTTTCGATATAACGCCCTGGCTAAATGTTTATCCTCTCTTCAAAAACGTTTATGACACGGAAAAGAAACTTTTATAAAACACAAACTAAAGTTTCTTCACGGTGAATGTAACTTCTCAATAGGTAGGCTACGTATGTGGTTATTTAACGACGGGGATGTACTGCAACTTAGGTCTGTGACCGTCGACGGTGTGCCGGAATTTTCTCCGCAGGCGTTCTTTTACATGCCTGTAAATCTACAGATATGGGCCTATCACATTTACGCTCACATAAATGACATCGATCTCGGCCGGGATCGAAGCGTAACTTCTCAATCAATTACATTCATCTTGTAGGTGTGAGTACACTATTGTTCAGAGAATATTATTCAAAACGTCATCAATATAAAAAAGCACAATTGAACCCGGTCAATTTTTGAACACTCACTCTCCGAAAGGTTCCTTTTTCTCAGTTTCCTTGAGCTGCGCTTAGAACTTCCAGTTCGTTACCTACACCACTGTTTCTCATCATTGATGTGAAAGGGTAGAAATGGTGAAATGCAATATTATATCCGGAACTGGCAAACCCGTACTGGCCTATCCCAGGCAAACCAATAACTCCATTTTTAAGACCACGGACGTATTGGGATAAAATTTCGGCCTGGGAATTATTTTTAGAACTTCGGCTGACAACAAAAACCAATAATAGTAAGATAAATAATATTAGTAATAATAGGTTGTCCTTAATTAACTGTGCACGCATATGACTCGTTGGCAAAGTTAGAAACTGTCGAAAACCACTGCAGGAACAAACCTAATTTTCTACAGTCCTTGCAACATGCAGGATGTATTAATTTTGTTCGTTCTCCTTAATTGCATAAAAACTAAAAGAAGCAATGTTAGTAATGGTTAATTAGATGAATATGAATGAATATGAATTTATTTGTTCTAAACAACAACTTTACATCAGCCCAAATTCCACTTCAGAGATGGATCCGTACCTAGAGTAGGATTACCTCCACAACGTCTCTGGGTTTTTACGTATATACCTTAGGAGCGAGTCTCACCGCTCGTAGAGTTCCTGCGTAGGGGAGGTAGCTGCACCCTGATTGGTTGTCCCACTCCACGTGTTGTCTGTCTCTGTCTCTCCGGCATTATCTCTCCACTCAACTATTATAGTATTTTCTACGACTGGCGACACGCTGCATGATGTTCACTCTCTGCCCAGCGGTAGCTTACTGATCTTACGCGCACCGAATTCGCGCATCTTGGTAACGAGACGTAACGAGAAGCTCGCTGGCTGGGTTAGCCTTCAAGGCCAGAGACTTTGTGGGAATAATCCAACTCTACCTTATGGTTTCTGACGGATCCATTTCAGTGCATTACATTACTAAAATATATCGCACAGCAGTTCAACGTGTCTCTATTTAAACGTTAAAGTTTGTTTACGTAAACAACTGGGTCTGCACACTATTCCCGCTGCTGTTAGTTCAAGCCTACACCACTCTTTGTGAACTGCCTAGAGAAAATAATCTACGGGGCACTCGCTTACCTGTACGATGGAGACGTGTGATTACATGACATTTAAACACTGGATAATATTAAGTCGTAACCCTCCTTTAACTACGTTATGCTTTAGGTTAATTAGATGGAAACTGCATATCAACCAATTTCTATTTGCACCTGTATCTGTTTTCCTATATCCCCTATGTTGGGGCGAAGGGCCTCCAAGTGGAGGTTTCTGGTACCTATGTGAATTTTGTTACGCTTATTTTCCGAGAGAGAGCAGAGAGACAGGTGGTAAGCCCATCGCCTCTCATCCCCCTCCGGAAACTAAGGTAGCCTATTACTTGGACGTGAAAGGGCCGAGAAATTTTGTCTAGAGGCTCTAATTTAGGCTTGGAGTTCTAACACGTGCCGTAAATCTACAACACAGGCCCCCCAGCTTAAAGTCCCTCCCGGAGGACTCCGTGCCCAGGATTTTTACGTCCTGAAAACCCCATCGATCGCGGTTTGATCCCACGATCTTCGGATCTAGAGGCGCGCACGCTGCCTCCAGACCAACAACCAAGTTCTATAGCCCAAAGAAATTCACCAATGATGCCCTAACAAAGGTGAGTTACTAGGTCAAGCAGAGATGTATCAGATGAAATGAGCAGGTCTCGTATTTTTTTTTTCTTTTTTTCTACACCACCACCTAGGTCTATCCGCGATTAAATCCATTATTTAAAAAGAACTGCACCTGTGTCTGGAAGTAATTATAATAAATTACCTTTAACACATCTCTATCTCTCAATATAGGCCTACACTTCAAACAGCCCACTGAATATATTCGAATACGAATCAAACAATAGCCGTTACTGTAAACGTTTCCATGCACTAAAGGACACAATAATATAATACAAACGTTAATTAAATCCACCGCTGATTGGAGAAAATCTTGCACATTCTTGATCGCTTTTAAAGGTATATTATTTTCTGGCAGATATAAGAATATCCTATGCAGATAATATTTTGCACATATTTTGGACTTTGGATAAATATGTACACGAAACAAAGTAAAAAAATGTGCAGCTTCGATATTAATGTGCAAGGTCCTTCTGCGCCCTTGGCGAGTCTGACAAATCTGCGCCCTGCAATACTGGGGGGTCTGTACAATTTTTTTAAATTTCTGTAAAATTGTTTATTATTTTTATATAAAACATTGTTATTATCAAAGAAAACCTAAACCTCAATTTGAAAATGAACTAAGTGTTAGAACTTTCAAGGTATTAAACCTTATTTTCAGAGAATATAATTAATTCATAAAATCTATAATTTTTATTGCTTGATAAATTGCCTAAAAAAAGGTGGTATTTTTCATGGTTATTTTTGCGCTCTCTTTATGCCTGCGCCCTTGGCGGGGGCCCATCTCGGCACCGCCTAGCTACGGCCCTGATTTTGCATAATCACTTTTTAGTATAAGTGGATAAATAGGGTAAATAGCAATAAATAAATAATCCCGAAGGGCCAGTCAAGACACTTAGCCTAGTGGTTAAACTTAGTGTGGTGAACTTCAAATCTTTACAAGGTACGCTGAGTTTAATGCACCTCTGTCGTAGTAGACCAGTATTGGTATGCTGAGGCGCGTCCATATTTGAATCAAAACACACGTTTAGACCCGCTTTTGAAGTTGGTCTAGGGGGGGGGGGGTATGTAGTAGTGCCATTCAAAAGAAACTGAGAGGTAACGAAATTGAGTAACAACCATCGCCTAGCTCGGGGGTGACTTAAATGCCCTGTTCCCTTTTTCCTGTAGAAGTAGTACTCACTGCAGGCCTTCCTCTTTAAATGGTTGGCCTGGGTGGCGCAAACAGTAACGCGCTGGCTTTCTCTGTACAAGGTTGCGGGTTTGATCCCGGACCAAGTCAATGGCATTTATATGCTCATAAATGTGACAGGACCATGTCTGTAGATTTACAGGCTTCTAAAAGGACTCCTGTTGATAAAATTCCGGCATACCGGCGACGGTCACAGGCCTAAGTTGCAGTAGCCTACATCCCAGTCGTTAAATAATCATAAAACCAAAACCTCTATAAATGGTATAATGATTTCATTCTTACCTTAAGATGAAGCAATTATAATATTCTCCATTATAATGTCAGTCAAATAGCCTTGTATAGTTGGTTCTCTTCCGACTCACAAATTATATGGCACTACCATGGAAACCTTTAAAAATGAAAAAAAAAATTGGAATTAACTGCAAGAATGTATTCAATTTGTATATGTGGAAATATTTTAAATGGACTTTGGATAAATATGTATACGAAACAAGATAAAAAAATGTGCAGCTTCGATATTAATGTACAATATAAAAATTAGCAAACTTTCCTACTTCTGAGGACAAAAAAGGGTGGATGAAAAATATGTGTACCGAAGGAAGATATATTACATGACTGTGGGCAATATGAAGTAGACAAACTGACGTGGAATGTACAGCACTTGACAAAATAATGCGTAATATTGGATGTTCCAAAGAGAAGATACTTATGAATCGATGTTTACCTTTTAAGTAAAAGGCTCCAGAAGAGTTTCTTTTTTAATTTGTAGAAATAGATGTAATATATTCAAAATGATCGTTTAATTGTTGGACGATTTCTTGTAAAACCCAGATCGTTTATTCGACTTCACTATTACCATTTATCACTTAAGCTTGTACTTCTCAAGAATAAGCAAGATAAATCGGATAATATAGCCACTGTTAAATCTATTACTTCAATAGGTCATATACACTCTCTTTCATAAATTGTATTCCTCTACTCATGCATTGACGGAATTTTATAGGCACCATGTTTGAAACATGCTTTCTATCTAATAATACGAAAGATTATCAAGCGTTATTCTGTTCAATCTAAAATCAGGAAAATTATTGTACGTCACTAAATTTTTAATTTTTAATTTTAAAAAATGTCGTGAGAATTTAACCAAACTACTGGTAGAGAATTATTCAGAAGATTTTAAAATCATTTAAATAAATATTTCCTTGCATAAAGATAATATTCGGATTAATAAGCTATACAAAAATTGCTCAAATAGCCTATCTTAACTGTAAAAAAATATTTTTTTAAATAAATTATTTGACTTTTAAAAATTTTCTCAATGTTTTTATTATTTATTTCAATAAAATACCTCCGAAGTTAGCCTATAGTTGATGATCATTTGATCACACAATAAAATAGCCGTGCAAAATTACAGTGTGTAAATAAATATATATATAATTATATTATTCTTATTCTTATGATTATGATTATTATTATTATTATTATTATTATTATTATTATTATTATTGAATTTCCAGTAAAGAAAATAGAACCCTATTGTATATTAGGGTTATAGTTTAACAATAACATTCAATTTACAACAGACTGAACATTATGATTGAAGCTTATTAAAGATGTGGTTTTTTGAATGATATATTTATATATATATATAGGCTATATTTATATATATTTATAATCATATCTTTATTATATACCCATTTAATATGTTTATATTATAGGGATATATAATGAAAATAAAATTTGTACACCCCCTTCAAGGAGTAATTAACCCTTTAATCAGAATCTAGTAAAAGTGTTACATAGTATTACTGCAATAGGTACCGATAAGCATTTATTGACATATGGTATTTTTGAGTATTTTCTTTCCCCTCACCACTCCATCATGTTTATCGAATATGTAAACGATATCGGCTGTAAACGACGTTCATTCATGACGTAGGTCATAGGCACAACTTGTACGAAATTCTTAAATTAGGATACAATTCCCTAAATTATACGTTTGATGTTTGTATACGGCAACGAAAAATACAATATCAAATCATAGTCCAATATCAAATCTGTAGGCACTTTTATTAGTCAGAATTACAGCATTCGCCATTTTGAAGCCGTTATAATCATATACTGTATCTTCTTATTTTGTACATAGTACGGATACGTTCCGACCATGACGAAGGGGGCAGTAACTGGACATTAGCGCTGCATAAGAATACACGCTATTAGATGCAAAGTGAATGCAAATTGTGAGGCTTGTGGTGAGAGACCTACTAACAAGGAATACAACACACAACATGCCAAGCAAACAAAAAATATAAACAATTAACCTACTGCAACACTATCAACACTTCATCGGATCATTCCTTGTGAATTAAATTAACCTTTGCATTTCTATGAGAGATCACAGGAATGCTTAGCGCATTTAGCATACGACTTCTCGAACGTAGTAGCCGTAGATATATGTTATAAATTTTATGTTATTTTGCATCGTAAACGTTGTTTAACAATACTCTTCGTCTATGTAAAGTTCCGTTTTAGTGCTGAGCTGTAAAGGAAAGATGCTAGCTCATTATAATAATTATTGAGGATATCATCAGATGTTACTGTTGTTCTCTTCCCTTTTTTGTCGTACAAATATCCTTTTCCTTCACTATAACCACTAGGCCTACAAATACCATTACTCCTACTATTATTATAGTGTAGGCTTATTTATTAATTAGGCCTAGTAATTTTGACAAATGGGAATTAATTTATGTTAATGTCCTTTAATGATTGGACTATGATTGATATTATGAAGTGAAAAGGATAAAAGGAAAAGGGAAAAATCCTATTATTATTTTAAAAATATTGTAATAAACAATTATTAGAATTCAAAATTACATAAATTACTATTTCAGGATTGAAAATTTGGTCTATAAACTAGATGGTCTAAATGCCTTTCACAAAACACAAACGTAAGCCAGCACAACAGTTTCATTTGAAAACATTACTTATGACCAGGGCTCGGACTTTTAGGTGCTTATAAAACCGAAAATATTTATTTTTTATGTGGTTAAAAAGTCGAAAATATGTTTAAAAAATATAAAAATATTTTTATTTATTTATTTAACCAATATTTACAGAAGAACTCATCTAGTCATTCTAGTCAGCAAATGTAGAACTGTTGCAGTAAACGACAATAGTAGGTCTTAAGTTGTGCATCTTAAAGCTGTGACGATTTTCACGGAACAGAAACTTGTATCTTGAAAATGTACGTTCAACATTGCAGGATGTTAATCTTGCATATTTGTAACACTGACACTGTAACAATAATTCACTGACACTCAGATGTTTCATCTGCTCCAAGTTCTCTACACTGTTAACCATTAAAATATCTGAAATCTTGCGCAACACTTGTAACCCTTCATTCTTATTTAGGCATGACAGGAATTTTTCTCTAATTTTGTTTGCTTTTGAACCACTGATTTTGTTAAGTTTGTTTTCAATGTGTTTGATTTCTTTTATTGATTCTGTCAACAATGTTTTGTTCTTTCCAACTTAGTAATGCAGTTTGAGAGGAAACAGAAATTTACACTAATAAAGGCCTAATCACAGGCCTAAAACGCAACACATTGAAAATATGTCGCAATTTTACAAAAACAGTCAGAATATTCATTTCTAAACACGATATGTGGTAAAATATGTAAAAAAGAATTAAGTTTCCAAAAATATTTATTCAAATAAAAAATATCGAAAATATTTTGTTTTATGTGATATGCAACTCAGTATTTTGAATCCAAAGGTCCCAACCGGAACTTAGACAAAGTCCTGAAATCATAAGTAATAGCAAAAAAAATATGTATTTACCTAAAAGTCCGAGCCCTACTTATGACCTTCAATATAATTTCCAAAATAAACCGTTAATGGAGTTTTCAATAACTTGAAGACGGGTATATAAATAAATCACAATTCATTCTTTTTTATAAATATTTCTGCTATTATCAACTCTTTTTACCAACCAAAAGAGACTGGAATCCGCTTAAATAAGAAATTGCCAGAAAGGTTTTTCGTACAAGCGAAATGAAATTATTTTCATTTTAAAATTTAAATTAGAAATAACTGTTGTTCAACGTTTGACCATTTTAAAGAACTTAACATGCCCACACGAGAAATAAAACTCACTAGCGCTCTTTTATTAACTTCGTGTTCGCATGTTAAGTTTTATATAACGGTCTTAAATTGTATACAAATGTAACAACTCCGGTATTGTATAGGTAAAGACCTATCACCTACTAAAATATATTCTCCTCTCATGCATCCATAGAATAAAAACTCCGTGGCGCTAAATCCCAGGCAGGGACTCGGCTACTATCCGACCTCTGAGTTATCTATCATGGACAATGCCAACAACCAGGACGTTAATGATGGTTTTCGTGGCTAGGCTTTCATAATCGTCGTTCATTTGTACTTCTTTGCCTGCTTAATTAGGCCGGGTGATACCAGGGTGATTTTTAAGCGGAATGGAGATAAAGGGACAACACCCAATCCCGAACCCAAGAAAAAAATCTTCCACTTCTGAAAAATTCCCAACCCGGGGAAAATTGTACCTAGGCTGCCTGGAGTGAAAGGTACACAGAGTATTTCGGAAATCATGATATAGCATTGTATAAATCAACATAAACATTGATGTCCTATACGAGGGATCAATTAGCAAACCTGGCAATCTCCATTTTGAAAAAAAGATAGAGATACTAAACTCTAATGACTAGACTTCGGATTTTAGGTAAAAACCTATTTTAATCCTTAAGTGATATATCGACGAAAACTTGTATATGCATGTTTCATAAGTGACTATGCCTAAAACTGATACTTTTATAGGACCTAAAATAGCCTAATTTTACGTTAGAGCCTAATATTTCCTTTTTGCTTGTTTTTTCTCTAAAGTTCAAAATACGTCATTTTTTTTTTATAAATTCTAGCATTTATTTTCAGCTCGTACTAAATTTTTAGCTCGGAATACATTTTTGACGTGGTTAAATAGTAAGGAATGTTTCGTCTTCAGTAGAAAAATTCCTTGGAATTCCCAAGAAAATGTAGTGTTTTTTCCCCGTTTCCCTATCACCGTTCGTCGCTCTCCTGAAGATTTGCCACTAAGTTGGGTAGCTATTTATCACCGTTGCTTACGTTGGTCAGCTATTTATAACCGTTCGTAGCTCTCCTGAAGATTTATAACTGTAGGTGGGATTTTTAGATGTATATTAGTTCTGGAATTCTGATTGTAATAAGGGGTGCCGGGCGTAGTACTCAGGGGTAGTTATAAGCTAGAGAACTCTTATCTAGGGAAGTGGCTAGAGAAAATCGAGATAACAGTCAAAGGGCGGTGTCAGGAATAATGGTAACTAAAAGTTGAGTCGTCTTTTCAAATTAATATATATTTTCCAAAGTTTAGTATTTTCTGCAATGCTGAATTAATCGGTTTAGTTCTATTAGATGATGTAAGTTCTGATATTTAGTAGTATTTAGTACGTCGTTAAAGTTCGTAAGTAACACTTTGTAACTTGCTAAATTGTAATAATAATTACTTCCTTTGTACGCGCCGTTGAATACTTCTATTTCCTTTCACATTTACTCTCTCGTAGTTTCTATTTGTATCGCGCGGATAATAATGTTCAATCTTACGTTCACAATTAATGGTTCGTAATAATAAAATCAATGTCTTTATCAAATAATATAAATTACGCGCTTCGACGCTGATAATAACTTCTATTTATATCGCGCGGATTATAATGTTTAAATATCAATATATTGCAAAGTTACTTGAGTTTAATAATGTTTAACGTAGTCTTATGTCTGAAGTGTGTCTTGAAGTTCTTTCGTCTAAGCTGTCGTGTGATCAATAGATGACGAGAGGTCCGTGCTTTCTGCTAATATCTTTGTAAGGGGTAGTGGGGGTAATTAGTTCCAATTGGTTGTGTCCGTGTCTAAGTCTTCTCTGATTGGGGTAAGGTAGTTCCTTCTGCTATTCAGTTTGAAATATATTCCGTTTTCCGTCGTTAAAACAGGCAAGCTGCATCGGTCATTAATTACTTGAGATGTCAAACTTTGCTCGGCGCCAGCCTGGCGGTTCCAGCAGATGTGGGCGGTACTAGGTTTATGTTTTTATCAATAACTCTGATAACTGAAAGTTATCATAGTTATGGTTATTTAATTCTGATGGGCTATTTTACGGGGCTTCCAATGGTATTAATTTGTAGTGGGTGTGATAAAAATGAAAAGGGTTATTAAGGTTTTTATATTAAAATGATGGAACGGGTTAATAAAAGGTTATGTGTAATATATCAAACTGTAGGGGTTGTTATTGGCTATTGATGGGTGTAATTGGTTTCCTTGTCGCTTTTTCCTTAATGGAGTAATTAATGTTTGAAGTTAGGTGTTGTATGGGGAATGAATGTTTGAAGTTCGGTGTTATGTGTGGAAGTATAAACAGTAGGGTGCGTTTTGTCAATCGTACAGGGGCTATATATGAGATTGTCGTCTGTGTTGAGTACAAAGTACGGGTACAAGATGTCCGCATAATGATTAAAAAACTCACGCGAGGAATTGAGCTGCAGCATCAATAAGAGCGGGATTTTATGATCATTATAATACCCAATCTGGAATTTGAAAAGTGGCGGTGTTTTGTTTTTAATGAAATATGGAAATTTAATTTTTCGATTCCCTAAAATAATCCTCCGTCGTCACTTCGAATCATTTCGTGGGTTTTCTCTATTGTGTTTTACTTTGATATTAGCTTTTCGATCAATTGTCTTTGTTTTCAATATCTGTTCTTGAAAAATTTAGATCCTTACATCATCTATACTTTTGATTAATTCTGCCGTAATTACACATACACAAATAAATTCATAATCAATAAAATACACTTTTAACATAATTTTACCTTAAATTGGTCACTTTTCTTCTTGGTCGTAGTACACATTTTGCTGAGTTCATAGTCCATTTGATTAACTAGTAAAACAAAATCATAATTATACCTTATACACAAATAAAATTATAAAATACACTCGAATTTCTTGATATTAATATTAATTTCAATATCTTCTTGCATAACGCTGATTTTTGATGCTAATCCATATGTTGTTGATGTCAAACGTTGGAGTACGCTAATCTTCCTCATTGGTCTACTTAATACACTGATATTATATTCAGATTACACATGTTTTCTTCCTACTCCTTTTTATCTATTTACCTCATTAATAATCATTCCTTATTGTTCCTTTTCATTCTTTCAATATTCTTTTACCTTGTTTCCATTATTCTAACCTCATAAATCATCTTTTATGTCTTACCTTCACAATTTCTTTATTAATCTCAATACTCATTATCATTCTTTTCTTTCATATTACTTTTAATACTCGTTATCATATTTCCTCATTTATTCTCATATTTCTCACTTCATAACTATCATTACTTCATATTTTCCTAGTAGACATATATTGTACCATCTTAATTATTCACTCATTTTGCTTATCATACATTTATTTCTTACCTTTTGTTATATTCCTCATTGTTTTACCTTCAAGATTCTTATTTGTTAACACACATATTTCTCAACAACTATTTCACTTTCAAATTCTTACTTAACTCTGATCATTCTTTTACTTCACTTTTGCTATACAATTCTACTTAATTAGTATAGGGAGAGGGTTATTTCCTGTCCATATTGTTTATGTAAAATAATTTTTCTTTTTGAAAAATTAACAAAATTTAGTTATTCTTACTCTGTGTACTACTCCAATAAAATTCAAATATGTCGAAATTTCAATGTTTACTTATTTACTACTTCAAATAATAGTGTGATTACCTTTGTCAAATGAATGTTTTAACTCTTCAGTTGAATAAATAAAGGGAGTGGCCTATCTTAAAATTACATATATACAAAGGTTCACTAACAATGGCAATAAGCTTATTTGTTGCACTTACATCTGTAGTGGAATGGCTGTTGTGATGTCTCACTCTATTTTATAGAATAAGAATCATTTCATCATAGTCTTTGCAACAACCACGGGGAGGCTAATTACACTCTACCTTGTAAGTATCACATTCGTTATATATAACGTCAGGTAAAACATTAATTTGAGAAGCATGAATCACTCTAATTATTTTACAATGTCAGTCTGATTAAACGTTTTCCTGAGTCCTGGTCGATAATCCTTTTTACTTCTCCTTCTGCTTTAAACTTTCTTAGGCATTTCTGTTTGGGGTTCATGACATAATATAGTTCTAACAGGTGATTGTTGTAGGTTACAAGAATTTCTTCTCAACAGTTTGTATTGGGGTCGTTGCCTGGTATTATACATGTCAAGTTCAATGTTTACTACCAGTTTACAGCACAGCGGGGTGTTTCCGGCCAAGGGTCGGTCGTACAATGAGTTGTAACTTGCTAAGGGGAGACTTGAGTTGAATGGGATTTTGTTCTCTTTGAATAAACTTTCTAAATTCTTAAAATATCTGTCACGTTGTACTGGGTTCCAAGGAGCATGTTGGTTAAAATAAAATTGGGGAAATTTTCTGAAATATTCACTGAATTAATAGGGGTGACATTCTACACATATATACATTATTTACATCTTAACTAAGGGGTGTGGTTATGTCATCACTATTAACAAAATGTTAATTTAATTTGATAAACTTCTTAAGTCATAAGTGTCCAAAAGAATTTCAATTTCCATAAATATTATTACTGTGGTCAAATATTTAATTAATATTCCAAACAAAATTTCAATTTATTTATTATCTAAAAGGAAAAATAACACTACTAACAATTAAATTGTTGTCAACAATGGGCAGTACTTCCACATTGTTGGCACTGGCATGGTTATTCTCTTTTAATTATTGTTGTTTATAAAATTTCAAACATTCAAATTTATTTATAATAAGGTAATGCTGGTTCATTTTGATATTTACATTTCCTGTTATAATTTTAACATTTTTATGCTGTTTTGGGAAGTTTCGTTTTGAGTTATTTAGCGAAGGAAAAATAAGAAAAATTATGATCTATCAATCTGGTCGTGGGGGTTAGGGGTCCTTATTTCATTCTGGGATGTGTCATTATTTCCTTGTCTGTCTTCCATGTTACTCGGGGAATTGTTGTTAGGTCTATTTCTCGGGCTTTCATAAGAATTGTTCCTTTCATATTGATTATTGTAGTTACGGCGGGAGTACCTGAAATTATTCCAGCCTCTATAGTAGGGGCGGAAAAAACCTTGATTATACTGATTTCGGTTAAACCAGTTAGGCCTATTTCCTGCATAGCCACGTCTGTTCTGACCACGGTAACTGTTCCCTTGCCTATTATTGTAATTGCCATACGGCCTGAAACGGAAACCACGGGTTTGCCAATTATTGCGGGCGTTTCGCACGTACTCTGTTTGGGGCCAATAAGGTCTGTTGTCCCTAGAATCATTGTTTTGCTGGTCCTTATTAGAATTTCCTGTCCGCGACCCAATCTGGAAATTTTCCTGATTGTCAGAAGTTTGTACCAGATTAATGTTTTTCCGGTGAGTTTGGTTAGCTGACACAATGGGGTGCGATGGTTTAGTGGAAGTGTAAGTTAGGTCCTGCATTGACTTTAGTAATTTTAACATCTCAGTGGTGGATTGAGGAGATGCGACAACAAGGCAATTCCTTATTACAGGCGGAAAGTGAGACGGGAGTGCCTTTAGAAAATCTTGCTCCAAAATTTCTGGTTTAAGCAGTTGGCGGTTTTCACACAAAGAAATAAAATATTCTAGATAGGTTTGGCCGTGGCTACGGTCGTACTTACCTTGAAATATTCGCGATCTCAAACGGCATTGTTCACTATCGCTCCAATACTCAGATAAAAACATTTCCTCAAACTGACCTATGGACAGGAGGTTGTTGGGATCGATGACTTGGAGCCAGCGAGCTGCGTTAGCTTTCAAAGATTGATTCACAAAAATCATTTTTAGATGTTCTGGGACTCCTCGTAAAGCAAAATAAGTTTTTAGGTCCTTTAAATATCTGACAGGGTTTGTTTTCAAGGTATCTTCAAAATACGGTAATGGAAAATCTGAATTGTGCAATGAAAAACTATTGTTTACAACATTTTGGGGTGTTTGATTAGTGCTGGCAGCTCGTTGATCCAATCCATTGTTGGTTCTGGGTAATGGTGCAGGTGGTTCTGGTATTTCAGGGGCTTGAGGTACTGGATCAGGGGGGTTGGAAGAAGTAGAGGCAGATGTTGATGGGGTATTGCAAACATGAGGGATCAAAGCATTTTCCCTGGTTTGTTCGATTAGGCTTTCCTGGTCTCTTACCCTTTGCCTAAGTCGGTCTAATTCTGATTGAAGGGATACCAATTTCGTAGAATTGCTAACAGTTACCCTTTCTACTGAGGTGACATGATTTTCTACAGAGGAAATATGATTTGTCAACACTTGTTCTGAGGTAGCAATTTGAGCTGTGACTCTACTGTCTAAATTTTGTAATTCAGACGTAACCTGAGTGCGGTGTTCAGTGATTAATGTTGTTAGTGTAGCGTTCATTGTTGTGATTTGTTGATTTTGATTTTCAAGTGTTGAATTTATATTCGTGTTCATGTTAGCAATCTGATTTTCAAGTGTAGAGTTCTGTGTAGCAAATTCGTTCATTCGTGTTTCTAGTGTGGAGTTCATTGTGGTCATTTGTTGATTTTGACTTTCAAGTGTGGAGTTCATTGTAGCATTTTGTGTGGCAATTTCGACTCTCAATTGTTGATTTTGAGTAGCAAGTGTGGAGTTCTGTGTTTCTAGTGCGGAATTTAACTCGTTCTTAAGCGTGGTGTTTTGTGTTGCAAGTTCGTTCACTTGTGTAGAAATTCCTACTATCATGGTCTGAATTTGTGACAAAAAATCTAAACTGAAAGAAGGAAGGTTAGGGTCTAAGTTTATGGTGTTCTGAGTAGAAGTCGATGGGGTGGGTGCACTCACAGCTGGGATATTAACTGAGGGTTGCGTAACAGGCAAGCTAGCAAGGTCACTTTCTGTTTCATGCTGAGTAATTTCTAGGTTGTCAGAAATAGGAACAGAGGCACTTTCATTGTTTTCAGAAGTAGGATTCTGTTCTGAACATAATATCGGAGTATCAGAATTTGGCTCCATGATTTGGAATACTTTATTATTCCTTAATTTCATAAACTAATACAATACAATTGAATTTACTAAAAAAAATAAAAATTAATTACAATACAAAAAAAATTTGAAATTTAAATTGAAAAAATTTACTTTGAATTCAAATAAAAACAGGAGCAAAATTCAGTTTTCAACACTTAAGTTGGATTAACGATACCCTTTAGTAGTCCAGAAGTCCAGCGGTAGGCCAAAGGTGATGTCCAGGTGCCCAGGTGATGAGGGAAAATGTTGTAGATGAAGATCCAGGGGGGGGTATTGATGAAATGATGAATAATCCAATGGTGTGCTGACTCTAATAAAATTTCTCACAGAATTTAAAACTTGGTGGTGTGTGATTTAGTGTAGTGTTCCTGAATTTTATTGTTGAAAAATTAAATTTTATTGACTGGTCCCTCGATCTTCAAATTCAAGCAATCACGATGGTCGCCATTTATCACCGTTCGTCGCTCTCCTGAAGATTTGCCACTAAGTTGGGTAGCTATTTATCACCGTTGCTTACGTTGGTCAGCTATTTATAACCGTTCGTAGCTCTCCTGAAGATTTATAACTGTAGGTGGGATTTTTAGATGTATATTAGTTCTGGAATTCTGATTGTAATAAGGGGTGCCGGGCGTAGTACTCAGGGGTAGTTATAAGCTAGAGAACTCTTATCTAGGGAAGTGGCTAGAGAAAATCGAGATAACAGTCAAAGGGCGGTGTCAGGAATAATGGTAACTAAAAGTTGAGTCGTCTTTTCAAATTAATATATATTTTCCAAAGTTTAGTATTTTCTGCAATGCTGAATTAATCGGTTTAGTTCTATTAGATGATGTAAGTTCTGATATTTAGTAGTATTTAGTACGTCGTTAAAGTTCGTAAGTAACACTTTGTAACTTGCTAAATTGTAATAATAATTACTTCCTTTGTACGCGCCGTTGAATACTTCTATTTCCTTTCACATTTACTCTCTCGTAGTTTCTATTTGTATCGCGCGGATAATAATGTTCAATCTTACGTTCACAATTAATGGTTCGTAATAATAAAATCAATGTCTTTATCAAATAATATAAATTACGCGCTTCGACGCTGATAATAACTTCTATTTATATCGCGCGGATTATAATGTTTAAATATCAATATATTGCAAAGTTACTTGAGTTTAATAATGTTTAACGTAGTCTTATGTCTGAAGTGTGTCTTGAAGTTCTTTCGTCTAAGCTGTCGTGTGATCAATAGATGACGAGAGGTCCGTGCTTTCTGCTAATATCTTTGTAAGGGGTAGTGGGGGTAATTAGTTCCAATTGGTTGTGTCCGTGTCTAAGTCTTCTCTGATTGGGGTAAGGTAGTTCCTTCTGCTATTCAGTTTGAAATATATTCCGTTTTCCGTCGTTAAAACAGGCAAGCTGCATCGGTCATTAATTACTTGAGATGTCAAACTTTGCTCGGCGCCAGCCTGGCGGTTCCAGCAGATGTGGGCGGTACTAGGTTTATGTTTTTATCAATAACTCTGATAACTGAAAGTTATCATAGTTATGGTTATTTAATTCTGATGGGCTATTTTACGGGGCTTCCAATGGTATTAATTTGTAGTGGGTGTGATAAAAATGAAAAGGGTTATTAAGGTTTTTATATTAAAATGATGGAACGGGTTAATAAAAGGTTATGTGTAATATATCAAACTGTAGGGGTTGTTATTGGCTATTGATGGGTGTAATTGGTTTCCTTGTCGCTTTTTCCTTAATGGAGTAATTAATGTTTGAAGTTAGGTGTTGTATGGGGAATGAATGTTTGAAGTTCGGTGTTATGTGTGGAAGTATAAACAGTAGGGTGCGTTTTGTCAATCGTACAGGGGCTATATATGAGATTGTCGTCTGTGTTGAGTACAAAGTACGGGTACATCCCACATCCAGTAAAAAAAAAAAGTAATTCTCTGAATCACTGAGGGATACAAGGGGTTGAATATGCTAGTACAGTATGATATGCGTAGCTTCTGGGCGCAGGTATTAGGTTTTCACTGTTATGGTAGTAATACAGGCCCTAGTAATAGATCCATATAATTCTGTGTAACATAGGCCTATATATGTGTTTTATCATGATTATTTATTAATGGTGACTTCAATACAATATAATATTCTGCATTGCAATTGAGATATTTCAGAAAATTGGTAACTTAAGATTTTAGAAGAGACTATTTTACGATTTTTAGAACCTATTTTCCAATGTTTAGAGCCTATTTTAGGTACCTAAAACAGCATTTTTAGCGACCTAAAAGTCCGAAGTCTACTAATGACAATGTAATGTATTTCTTATTACATATTTATTGTAAGTGTTGGAAATCCGACTTCCCACATAGGCCTAAGGGAGGAACTCAGATTTGCAACATATACACTAAATATGCAGGTAGGTGTGGTAATACGCATACATTTTCATTAGAAGTTAGCATCTTTATATTTTATCAAAATGAAGATTGACGGGTTTGATAATAGACCCCCTTTTAATTTCGGGGTTTTCCTATAAATAGCAATTTTCCTGCACTGGAAATAAGAACAATTCTTGTCTAAAGCATTTTATTAAAAATAACATAAATTTTCAACAAAAATTAAATAAAACGAAAAATGCAGGTCACAACTAATAGCGCATAACTTTCTTGTCGTATCATTAAAGCCCTCTATATAAGTTGTAAGAGAAAAGCCTGATCCTGGCCTCAGAAATGAACCGAAAGGTAGCAGGTAGGTGTGGTAATACACGTGATTAGGATTGAAGTAAATATAGCGGGTGGCGAGATGGTGAGATTGGAATATAATCCACAAAGAGCTTATCAGGGGCCTTCCTTCCTACAGTGCCACTACTCCACTCCGTCTTCCCTTTCCTTCCCGCGGCGCTACCCCGTTTCCTAGCGGCCACACGCGAACTGGACTGCGGCATAACGCTCAGGGATAGTCTGATTCTCTTCTTCTGTGAACGAAATTTTAACTGCAAATGTGATATTTCAGATCATTTGTGCATAATTACTGTCATCACCGTCCTTCTTTTCAAAGACTAGAATTAATTGTAAATTCCATAATATTTTGAAGAACTCCAAAAGTTTATTTATTTATTTTTTACAACATAGGCCTACCAGTTTTCTCAATGGTTAAATTATTAGCACACTTACGACTGAACCCAAGACGATCTAATCAATACAAGCCTTGAGAGGAATGAAGTAACTGTGGAATCATCCTCGTTTGAGGTGTAGGGAAATGGTGTAAAGCCACAAGCCCCAGTCAGTCAGTCACAAATCCTCCATGGCGGAAATATCCACTTGATTTTTTCGTCGATTAATCACACACCCCATGGCAAACACATCCACTTGATTTTTGCGTCGAATAATCACACACCCCATGGCAGACACATTCACTTGTTTTTTGCATTGATTAATCACACCCCATGGCAGACACTTCCACTCGATTTTCGAGTCGAATAATCACACACCTCATGGCAAACACATCCACTTTATTTTTGCATCGATTAATTAAACACTTCATGGCATCCACTTGTTTTTGCATCGATTAATTACCCACTTCATGTTAGACACATCCACATCCCATGGTGGACACTTCCACTTGATTTTTTCCTAGATTAATCACACACACCATGGCATACACATCCACTCGATTTTCGAGTCGAATGATCACACACGTCATGGCAAACACATCCACGCTATTTTTGCATCGATTAATTACACACTTCATGGCAGACACATCCATTTGTTTTTGCATCGATTAATTACACACTTCATGTTAGACACATCCACACCCCGTGGCGGACACTTCCACTTGATTTTTGTGTCGATTCATCATACACACTATGGCGACACATCCACTCGATTTTTGCGTCGAATAATCACACACCCCATGACAGACACATCCACTTTATTTTGCGTTGTTTAATCACACCCCCATGGCAGACACATCCACTTGATTTTGCGTTGTTTAATCACACCCCCATGGCAGACACATCCACTTGATTTTGCGTCAATCCATTACACATCTTGGCAGACATATCCACTTGATTTTTGCGTCGACTATTCACACACCCCATGGCAGACACATCCACTTGATTTTGCGTTGTTTAATCACACTCCATGGCAGACACATCCACTTTATTTTGTATCAATCAATCACACACACTCTATAGTAAACGCATCCACTTGATTTTTGCGTCGATTAAATTCTTAATGCTCAAACAAAATGAACTTCAACGAGCTAACCACATCTTGAAATATACTATGTATGTAATTCTCCTATTGTTAATGATAGGGAAGAATAATATAAACAAGGCCGGAATATTAAGAGACTTTAAGTGCTAAGTCACCAATCAATCGTTTATCTGCCTTCTCCTGTATATGTATATATGCATTTCTCACACTGTTCCTCATTCACCTTGTATGTGAACAATAATAATAATAATAATTTAAGGTACCACACACAAAGGAAACACGTCCAACATGAGGACAACACCAAAGGGCTAACTGCAAACTGGATACAGAAGCAAGAAAGATGACCACTGCTTGCATGGAAGGATGCAAGAAATACTTCACGCCAACTGAAAGGAATTAATTAATTAATGTGCACACTCACTGTAAAACGTCCAGGAGTATAGGCTCAGAGAACCTGGGCAACTTCATATTGGCAAAAACATTTTCATTCAGAGAATTGCAGAAAGCAGTCCACAGACTTAGACATATGCCCAATTCATTTTTGAACACTGCCGCTATGAATTGTCATATAGGCTAGTATGTAGGAAAATAAATTACGTAAGCGTATCTTATTTACATGAAAATATCAATATTTATAGATTTACTGTATGCAGGAGCGGATTCAGAACTTCTTGCAGGGAGGGACCGACATAAACAAAAGTTTGCAATTACTAGGGGGTGTGAGGTTTTGGAATATTCCTAAAAACAGGAAGGTCCGGGGTCGTCTACGCATATGACACAAGACATCTAAGTTAGAATATAAATACTATTCAACTTGCTTTTTACAATCTTCAGATTGAAATGGGCGAATACATAAATGCTTTTATTTTATTTTTTTATATTGAATTAATATTAAGTTTTATTTTATTAGTGTTTGAGCTACTTCTGTACAAACTCAGTAGACTATAACTTATTAATGCTACGAATATTTTCGTCTCTTTAGTACATAGAGCCAATCACCCCTGTAAAAGAAATAAACATGTATCAACTAACATGCAGACATTATTATGTTTTGCCATACCAATAACAGCTTTTAGGACACAACGTATCTAGACAATAAAAATGTGAAATCGTACACATCAGCTTTTCGGATAACACCACAGAATTTCAGTAGCAATTTCTGATTATATACTCTTCATTTTCACAGTAATTAGGCAGATTTCGAAGAAAAATCTACCTATTGGAATCGATACCATGTCATGACTTTCGAAAAATTCTTTCATATCTTTACGTTTCATGCTTCTCTAAGTACGAAACCACCGCCCGTTCAAAAAAAAAAAAATATTTGTTGTATATATATATATATATACATGTATATATATATATATATACATGTATATATATATATATATATATATATATATATATATATATATATATATATCTTTACACGCTAGCGGCCGTAAGATATTTGAGCCAAATTGTATTATGTTACTTCTAGGCTCAATAGTTCGGACAAGTTCGTTAATGAGCAAAATTGGCCCAAAGGGAGGTCGGGGGAGGGGGTTGAAATTTTGAAAAAATTGTATCTCGACCCCTATGAAGTATACAGGGAAACTTTGTTTGAATAAATTAGAGTACTCCCTATGGAGTTCACAGTGACACCAACGACTCTGGGGTTTTGGGGGTACGAGTGGGGGTGGGGGATGGAAATTCGATATTTTTTAAACCATTCTTGTGGGGTATTGTTGAAAAGCTCTTGATGAGTACTCTACAAATCAATGACTAGTTTCTCGATAGCTCTCATATAAGGCGAGATTTGAATGTTTGAAAAAGTGTTCTTTCCTCTTTTTTGCAGTTATTATTGCGGGTTTGTCATGCCAAGGCTAAAGAAGAAGAGTTCTGCACCGCGACAGTAAATTAAACCAAAAGCACTTCGAAATCTACCTCAGCCTGTAGGCCTGCCTAAAGGGATTTTTTTTAAGGTCATACATGTTTGAATTTTAGGGGATGTACCTATCAGCTTTTGCCATAACACTAGAGAATTACAAAACATCTCCTAAGAACAAATGACCGACAGGGGAGTGCTTCTTTCTAAACGCAAAGACTGTACCCCATATTTAAAACAAAACAGTACTTAATGATGAAATATATAACAATTCAACCTCGACCTCATGCATATTTATAAGAAAATAATATTCCTGTAGAAACATTGATACGAAATGGACAACGATAGTATTAAAAAAAACTAACTACATCCGAACTGAATAATTAGGACTGCATTTTTTGCTGCTAGCTACTAATGATAACCATAAAGTACTAATAAGTCAGTCAGAAAGTAAAATAGGTTGGGCTGCAGGGGGCAGGGGGTAAGTCGCTCCATCATCAGCTAACTTCCTTCCTGGCCGCCAGGTTCCGTTAACGTCGGCATTTGAATAATATGTTTCCATCCCTAAGTTTTCCTGCCGTGAGACACATCATGCTACTCGCACTTGCCCTGTTCGTTCTTCAAGCAACTTTCCAGTCACAACATTGTAACCAGAGAAGTCATGTCACTACTTTTCCTAGTATTATTAGAGTATTACTAATTTATTACCATCCTGAAATTATTACCAGTTATTATACTGGGAGATCAAGATTTTGTTTCCTAACAACCATGAAAAAATGACAATGAATTCTTGGCTTCTGTAATAACATTGGATCATAATAGGCTAATGTTTAAATCAGTTGTGTCCCTCTGAGAGTTAGGTTCATGAATTGTGACATTTGTATACCCAAAATTCGTTCCATCCCATTTTTCTTTATATCATTCTTCTGCATCCATCACAAACGTTTTACTATCGAATTAGCAAATGCTCTAGTATATTGAGTATCTAATTTCCTTATACTTTATCTTCGAGGATTTCAAGTTAAAATGTTTCAGATAAATTTGGTTAGAATATAGTTTGTAGCAAATATTAAAATCTTAAACAAAACTGTCAAGAGATATTTTCCAAAAAAAATCTTGTTTTAAGCAAACGCACTTGCCAAAAATTCAATGAAGATGCCAAAATGCGTGAGTTTTGTGTTGTTTTTATAACTTTTGAATACTGTAATTTCGAAACTTTTTTTTCTATAAGCCACATTACAGCATTACTTTTTAGAAGGTCGTGCATACTGTCAATAATTGACAACTGCCCTTTTTAACTTAGTTTTTTTTCACATTTTTGTGTATGTCTCTTTGTTCACGTTCCACTCGGTCGACTATTTATATAATCTCTTTACGACTTTTCCTCTATGTTAATGCAAAAAAAATCGCATAGGTCTATACCTTTTCTTCTACGTTGCAATATACGGATTTAAAGATATTTTAAAATCTCAAAAATGCAACGAAAAATTAATCAGTTCAATACTTTCCTACTGGGTGGAATAGTCCACCCGAACATTTTAATAATAACACATAAATATAAGTCACTAAAAACCTATTCCAGATACAAGTCAAGAGGAATACATTCATTCAAAAGAAATATATTCTTCTTAATGAAATATATTATTTTCATTTAAATCGTGACATATTAAACAATACTGAACTACACAGTAGTTAAAGCATGTTTGGTGAAGGCTACATGTGAAATATCTTCATTAAAAATATCAGTTTAATCTTCAGATTACTGTATAAATTAGAAATTTGTCCCAAACAAGGTGGTCGTTAGGGTGAGAGATAGTATTAAGTAAGATTTGAGGCGTTCTAGATAGTATTAAGGTTTCTCGTCTAAAGTTTGTAAAAAAAATTAATATGCAATGTGTCAACTTAGTGTAAATATAAATACATATGTGTCTTAATCCCCCCAGTCCTTCGCTCCTGAAACTGAAACCGAACTGTCTTCACCAATACGACTCGGACTCATCCAGGGACTGGTTTAGGCATTCATTGTGAACACGCCTTACAGCCCCTTTCATTCAAACTCATTCAGCTCACCGGGCTGGTATGGAACACACGTGATAAAGAGATCCAATGCCAACTTTAAATAAAGAAAAACGCTAGAAGAAGCCAGAAGCATCGGAAAGTTTCCGTGCAATTGAGTGTACCACTTGATTATAGGAATTCGTTGAATCCTCTGTCACTACTATTAATGCTGTACTACTACTAATGAATGCTAATGGGTGTGTTTTGAATAAGCATGTACGGTCCATGCCGACCCGTGGGATTCTTTACATTTGATTGTGTAAAAAGCAAATTACTGTAATACTTTTAATGCATTTAAACTCACCTGCGTACATTGTATCTGAAATGATCTAGAGATGTTTTCCTCTGTAATTATGTTGCCCATTCCAAGTACCCCTTTTCCACACGTAAACCAACAGCGCTCGATCACTGTTATCCCAACCGTCAACTAAGGCTCTTGTGAAGGACCTGAAAGAAAATTTTAAATTTTCAGACTTTCGTTAAAACACGTTTCCATAGAAATTTTGAAAGAAAAAAAATTAGTAAACAGAATTGGTTTTTGGATGAAAACTGTAATTTTTCTTTTATAATTGCATTTTATTCTCTAGATTTTCATCTTTACAAAGATGTGTCATACATCATTGTATTTTATTTTTTTCCTGCTATTTTTATTTCTGAGAAGATCAAGACTATGGAGCAGGAATGTTTTAACTTTGAAGTTCAATTTGTGTTTGGATGAAAATTGAGATTCTTATGTTATTATTGTATTTTATTCTCTGGACATTCCTCTTTAAAATGATGTATCATACATAATTGTACTGTAATTCTACAGATGTTAATTTTTACTTTTCTCATAAGATCCAGACTATGACAGGGATGTTTTAACTCTTTGGAACTCGTTTTCCTTTTCTCAGCTTCTACTTAACTTACAAACTTGAAATTTTAACGATTTGTTTATTCAGATGTCTTAGATTCACTAAAATAATATTTTTTGAATCGGTTAATCTATGAACTGTTTACAGGTCATAAAAATATTTAAAAATGTTGACATAAATTGGTACTAAAAATCATATTTCAGTAAATAAGTAGACTAATGAAATATCATTGTTTCAGTACTGAGACAGGATAGGTATCTAGACACTGTAAAAAGTTCAAGTGCCTAGCTTTAGTAGTTTTTTTTAGAAATGGTACGTTATAGTTAACATTGTGAAGATAGGTTTTTCCGTTTCCCCTTAGAATGCGCATGCGTTAACTTACAGAATAAGTTTTCTTTTGAAGAAGAACTCAATTGAAGGTGAGTGGAGATGGGTACTGTATAGATTTCTAAGAGTTAATTTCACTAAGCTTACATTTAAAAAGGTATCATAAGGTATTTATTAGCTAAATAAATAATTGTTAGAACAATTCTGCTATGTTCTCATAAGATAGTTCCTTTCATTAATAACTCCATATGGTCTACAATTGGTATTCTATAAACAATCTGCACTATTATACGAAGGATGGAGCATAAGGTCATGGCAATTTTTAGGTAGATTTCGAAGAAAAATCTACCTATTGCAATCGATTCCATGTCATGACTTTCGAAAAATTCTTTCATATCTTTATGTTTCATGCCTCCCTGAGTACGAAACCACCGCCCGTTCAATTTTTTTAAATATATTTATATATATCTTTACACCCTAGCGGCCGTAATTTTGAAGATATTTGAACCAAATTTTATTATGTTATTTCTAGGCCCAATAGTTCGGACAAGTTCGTTAATGAGCAAAATTGACTCAAGGGGGAGGTCGGAGGAGGGGGTTGAAATTTTGAAAAATTTATATCTCGGCCCCTATGAAGTTTAGAGGGAAACTTTGTTTAAATAAATTAGAGTACTCCCTATGGAGTTCGCAGTGACACCAACTATTCGGGGGTTTTGGAGGTACGAGTGGGGGTGGGAGGTGGGGGGATGGAAATTCGAAATTTTTGAATCCACGTCTTTTGGGGTGTCGTTGAAAATCTCTTGATGAGTACTCTACAAATCAATAACTAGTTTCTCCATAGTTCTCATATAAATCGAGATTTGAATGTTTGAAAAAGGTGCTCTTTCCTCTTTTTTGCAGTTATTAATTCGGGTTTTTCATGCCAAGAGTGCTGCGCAGCGACAATAAATTAAACGAAAAGCACTTCGAAATCTACCTCAACCTGTAGGCCTGCATAAAGGGATTTTTTTAAATGTGGGACCATTTTGAAATTTTGAAATATATAAATGATTGGGCAGCTTATGGAATGTATGTATGATGCAGAATATGGATACTGGCCGTTCTAAGAAGAAAACCTGATGTAAAGAAAAACAGGTAAACTCTAGCAGATTAAACGAATGACTTCAGAGTGAGACAGATATACTGGTTTTTGTTTACTTCGGGTTTCTTTCTTAGCTCGTATCGGGTATAGATGTAAGATGGAGTAGGGAGCAGAAACCAAGGCCAAAATATGCATACACAACGGCACCGTGCCACTCTACTATATTGTATAGCCCAACCTATAAAACCCTCAGAGTTCGGTACGAAAGGCCCTTATTCGAAAAGCTTCCACCAGTTCCCTGTGGTGTTTTCTGACATTCGCTCTAAGAAAAAGCTATTCTGACATAAGAACACTGTTCACATCTTCTCACATACATTCTGCATGGCTGTAACTCAGAACTTAAGAATAAAGGAGTTATATAATTTATTTTACAGTACAACTCATGTTTAAAGTCGTTGTTTGCCGTGTCTCAAAGACACATGTAACATTTGTAGCACTCTAGCAACTGGCTTCTTTAGTACCTTCACATTGAAATGCCTACTACATGAACAACACAGTTGAGTTTCGAACGCTTTGAAAACAAAGAATGAAGGGAATTTTGTCGGCTGGTTGTCCCGACATCGCTACACACTACACAATTTTTCGGATTGAGTGATGGCGGAGACAGAAGTGCATGAAGTTGAATGCTTTCACCCATCCAACCAACCCGACCGTTTGGTTTGGTTGTACAACCAACCTACACACTACCCAATTCGTCGGGTTGGTTGGGCAGTTGTCCCGATAAATTGTACAATATGTACAATTAAAAATGTCCAGCAAGTAATTTCAGTTATGGATATCTCGATTTGATATCTTAATTATATAATTATTTCCTATAAACGGGAGATGTTGGCAAAATGCAAGATGGGATGTGAAGTGAATGCCAGTGCACAGGAAGAAATATGCTAATTGCTATGCAACAGGTTGTGACAGCCTGCAGTGAAATACAGGTTAGAATGCACATCATGAACACTTGCACACAGGTGGACACTATTAACTCGTGAGCAACAGTAATTTAAGGTAGCACAATGCTTTGCATGTTAATACGTAATTCTTAAGTTCGATTCTGTTTTAAATTTGTTGTTTGTGACTTTTGTTTCAGTGAAATAAAATTACCGATCGACTTTTTTTGCGATTTTGAGTCATTTTTGTACATTTCTTAAATCTGAACACTAATTTTGTAGGAATGTTAATATTAATGTCATTTTTGAACATTTTTTAAATCTGAACACTAATTTTGTATTGAACATTTCTTAAATCTGAACACTAATTTGTAGGAATGTTAATTCCTACAAAATTCAACGTAATATGGCAACATTTCTTAAATCTGAACACTATTTTTGTAGGAATATTAATTCCTACAAAATTATTGTTCAGATTTAAGAAATGTTAAAAAATGACTCAAAATCGCAGAGGTTAAGGTGGAAAGGTTGAGTCAGACTGAAAAATTCAATGTCATAGCCGAAATTTGAACCAGGATCTTTGGCTTTCCGTGCCGCTGCTCTACCATCGAGCTACCATGGCAACGTGCCGGTACAACATTAAATTCTCCAAGTGATCCACATATCACGGTATACCACCAGACGTTCTCAATATGAGATACCAACCCAGTGGCGACTTACAACCCATAAGTAGGCCTACTTAAAGGCCCAGGATTCATAATAATCCACTAGTAGGTCACAGAGGAATGATAATTCTTTCACTGGCCGTCTGTAGGCAAAGGTGGTCATTTTGTAGTAACCGATCGAGCGATTTTTCATTTATGACTGTGAAACACTTAACAGTAGTGCAGATTGGTACAATTTATTTTGATTTCTGCTTTGCCTAGTCTTTGGCTATTTGTACTCCTTACGTACGGTCCTCCTCTGAAAGCTGAGTTCTATTTGTTCTGATTTGTCGTTTAAGGATTTACAATAATAAAACTCGACCAACATGCACAGCAGTACTTTCTATATTGAAAAGTGGGCTCAAATCTACCTTAGACCAAATAATTAGACCACTTAAAATTAAAACAAAGGTTTTTACATCAACGGTTGAGACTACAGCGAAGTTTATATTTAGCTTACGAGTACCTCTTATATGAGGAAACTACATAGATTTTCTCGTAAAGTTAAGAAAACTAAGGGAATAATCAGCTATGCTAGAATAAACAAATAAGTATATGAAAATAGATAAATAAAAGCGAAAAATATAAATAAACAAATAAGAGTCGCAGAAAAGTAGAATGATTTCTGATTTGCTTGAAAAATGGCAGAATACAAATTTAGTCGAATTTCAGCGAATGGAAGATATATAGATTAATTCACTAAGTAGGGAGCAGACACCCATAATCGACATCGTGCCACTCTAGGCCTACTGTATTGCAGTAGTTGAAACCATGAAAACACGCATTCTCTAAACTACGAGACGCGTCCATAAAGTAAGTTTCCACGGGTCCGTTTTCAGAAACAAATCAAAATTTCAAGGAAATAGTTATTGCAACAGACACGGGAAGTGTTCAGCTATTTTTCAACATATTCGCCACCGGAATTGAAACATTTGTCATACCGTGGGACCTACTATTGAATAGGGCCAACCTGTGTCCTAGAAGTCTGCCGCCTGCGATTTGAACCACTGTGTGACAACCAGCTTCCACCTCTGATCATTCTTTGTCATTTCTGAGGTATAGGGAAAGATGGAAATCACTGGGAGCGAGGTGCAGGCTTTAGGGTGGATGTTTAAACACCTCCCAGTCGAACTTCTGCACGAGACTTGCTAGGAGGTGTTTAAATATCCACCCTACACCCTCGCTCCCAGCGATTTCCATCTTTTCCTACACATCAAGAAATGATAGGGAATTATAGAGAGGAGATGTTTGTCACACGGTGGTTCAAATCCCGGGCGGCACACTTTTATGATACATGTATTCCAAAGTTGGTCCCACGGGATGACAAATGTTTCGATTCCGGTGGCGAATATGTTGAAAAATAGCTGAACACTTTCTGTATCTAAAATTTTGTTTTGTTTCTGTAAACGGATGCAGGGAAACTTACTTTGTGGACGCGCCTCGTATAAAACCCTTAAAGTAAATTGATGGCGTTTTTATACGCATATAACGATTAACTTGGGGTATTAATTGTGCCTAAGTCTTTTGGATTTCGCTGAAACATCATCCGGGCATCTTGATTCTAGGAGTCGCCATTTATAATGAATAATACTATTCTGTTATTGGCGTCATTTTAATTATAATTACTACAAAATTAAAATGTTCTTAAAACACTAGTAAAATTCACTTTTTCATTCTTCATCTGTTGTTGTAGTTTGGATTTTAATAGTATTACATATTATTTTATTTATCGAGCTAAACGGTACCCAACTCTCTGCGAAAACGAGGCCCATAAGATTTCCAAAATATAAGTTCACGGTTGTCCGGTTGGCTCAGTTGGTAGAGTGTCAGCTCGGACAGCGAGTCTGGTGTCAGATTAATCTTTCTCTTAATTACTCCTATATACTGTCAATAGATATAATAATCCGCGGAAACATAAAAAAATATATGTATTTATTTTGTAACAGTTTATAATATTGTGAGAGTTTGTTCTGATAAAAACGCAAACTTAAGAGGAAACATTCAGTACTTTGTTAATTTCGTTGCTCTAATATACTGCTTAAAACAGTCAAAGAAGATAAGTTACTAATCCTAACCCAATAAAATTCATTTTGGAGCAATTTCGGACTAACTTCGGAGTAACTCTGAAAGTCACTTCATTATAATTTTGGGGTAATTTTGAGGCTCCCCTAAAGCTAAACATTTGAGAATATTGAAAGAAATGCATACAGATATTTTGCCAATCTAAATAGTCTATAACAGCGTTTCTCAACCTATGGTCCGCGGACCACTGGTGGTCCGCGAAGATGGTGCAAATGGTCCGCAGACATAATTAAAAAATATAAAACAAGTGGAAAGTAAAGAAGTACAATTTTTCACATATTTCGTTGTAATGACCTATAGTTAATACCCCAAATATTAAGAATGTAGGCCTTCTTTTAAAAATGGGATGTAAAATTAGGGGTCCGTAAATTTTTTTAGGCATTTTAGAGGTCCTCGGGTTCAAAAAGGTTGAGAAACGCTGGTCTATAATATAGATCGTGCAATTTCAACACATAAATGTTAAGGTATTCTTAAATCTTGAAAAGTAATATTGTGTTTACAATACACTCGTGTTTTTACTTTAGGCCGTGAAAATAGTTTAAAATCTCCCTTTGACGAAAGAAAAGAGCTCAGCGTGATCTCACAGCATTTTGTGATGAAGACCTAGATGGTGGTTTTGGTTTAGCTAAGAATAACAAAAGCAAAGTAAAAGCTATCAAAAATGCTTGAGTCCAGTCAGTCCCTTCTCTCTCTTAGCTAATGGTCATCCTGGGGGATTACGTGTGAGCCGATGTTTTGATAGCTTCTTCAAGCCCTCTTCTCTTGTTAGTCCCCACACTCTGCTTTTTACTGCTACAGGAACACTCTCAAAGTGATCAACCGACCGACAAATGGCCCCTTTTTTTCAATTTTGAATTCAGGCAGGACGTACTACAGTGTCTGTAAATCTAAAATTAAATTGAAACCCCAGGACTTTCAATTTATGTTTAGTTTCTATCTATCATTAAATAGATTATGAAAATTCAGTTTTTTCGAGGCTAAATTTCACAAATAATATTTGAGAAATACTTTCATTGATACCAGCAGATAATTTCCGTTTTTATTACGTAAATTTGCTTATAATGCCAGGCTTTTAGTTTTAATAAAAATGAGAAATTACTGGTAAGAAATTGTATGTCCCTAACAATGATCTTCCATGGAAACGTAATTTTCTATAGCCATATGAAGTTAGAATGGACAATCAAGAATAACATTTATACTGTAACTTACTGCATAATGGCATAAACAATTTAAAATATTAAAAGACTCTTCTGGTTTTGTCCTTGAGAATATAGTAGAATGAAAATGCGATTATAATATTTTTATTCGCTTAGACTATCTCTGATTTTTCTGTTTCACCCACTACAGTCTATTTTTTTTCCTTTTTACTTTCTTGCATTTACGTTAGTAGGCCTATAGAGAACGTATTGTGATCGTGACAAGAAAATCGAAATCGAGATAACATAAGAAAAACATGTTTCACGATGCTCCGAAATCGAAAAAATGAATGACTTGGAATGAAGTCTGTCTGTCTTTCTGTCTGTCTGTCTTTGTTTCTGTCCGTATACATTTGTAGCAGCTAAACAGTTCTTTCATTTTTTGAAGGACTTTTTAAACTTCTATCGAACTGTCCAGAATTTGGTTTCTATACAATATTAAGGAACTTCTCATGAAACGTTTGTCAAAATATTTATTTTTGATAAAATGGTTCCACGATTTGCCAATACACTGTATAAAAATCATTCTCAAATATTGAAATCTGTGTCCAGGTCAAGCTGCTGTATACAAATGAAGACCGTTTATACTAAATAAAGCGAGGACATTATCGTATGATGAGGAATGTTTACATATGAAAGAAAAACCGATCAACACTTATGTCTTTCTGGTCTTTTATAAGTCTTTAGAAATCAGCAGTGACGTGACTTGATTGCTCCAGTAACTAATTGTGTGTTCTTTAATTATGTAATTTTACAACGTTATGTGTTAATATTAACACCTTACCCTTTCGTGTTTATTTTTAACAAGTATTATAATAATCATGACACATAAACAATTACTCCTGTAAATAAATCCAAGCTTTTCTTCGATAGCCTACACATTTAGTTAAGAGATGCTACATATTCATGTTAATTTCTAACCAAATGTTCGTATAAGGAAATCTAAGCTTTCCATCATAATTATATAATAGTTGCTGCTATTTTGGGGGAACGAAAGTCAACGCCTGAACTAACTGAGCAGGTCCAGGTAAAATATTATAATGGTAAACAAATGATATCTTTACAGCATAAGAGTTACTACCAGTACAAAGTGATATGGATAAAGATAGTGATTTCAATACATATTAATCAGCACTGGAATTAACTGCACATCTGTCGCTATAAATAACACGATTCTGTCAGGGATTGCTATCCTAAAGAAATCACAAAACTCAAATTAATTAACAACAAAAAATAGAGAACACTTGTTTGCAGTAAACTAAAAAAAAATCTTGTGATCAATTTTTCTGTTAATCAATGTTTTGTTCAAAACGTAAGGTTATTCTGAACTGAAAAGGTTAAGACGTAAAATTCAAGTGTCCGATTTTTTGTCCCTAAATGTAGAATATTAAAATATAATATGTGCATAGGAGGTATTCAAAAACTTTAACGTTAAATAATAAAGTGATTATTAAAAACACAGAGAACTACAAATATATAGGCATAACGATTCATAAAGATGGTGGAATGGAAAAAAATCAGAATAGAAACACTCTGGGCAGAAAAGCGACATCGCTATTAAATGAAGTATTGTGGGGCAGACATATCACGAGAAGGAAAAAACAGTATAGTTATGATTCAATAGTTAAGAAAATAGTACAATACGGTTCAGAAATTTGGCCAATTAAAAAGAGAGGAAAGAATTATTAGCAACAGAAATGGATTTCTGCAGAAGAGATAATAGAACTTCTAAGATGGAAAGAATTATAAATGAAGAAATTCGGGAACAAATGGAAGTACAACACATTATAATATATGAAATTAAAGAAAATAAACTCGTGTGGTATGGTCATGTGAGAAGGATGGGGAAGGAGAGATTACCAAAGAAGATCTTCAGATGTAACCCTCCGGGCAGAAAGAAGAGAAGAAGACCAAAGACGACATAGTTTAATGGGATACAAAAAGACACGAAGGAGAAAAACATTCCTGAGAATCTATTGGAGGATAGAGAGACTAGGAGATTGAGAATACGGAAGATGTAGACCTTACCTCAAAAAGCCGTGATGATGATGATGAATGTAGAATATTAGAAAATTATTTCAGAATAATTTAGAGAATATGGCATACAGTCAGAGCATTTGCAAGAAGACTAAACTAGAGCCTTAAAAATTTGTAGAACTGTAAACTACATTAAAATACTTGTTATAAACTAACATAAACCTCCTTCTGTATCCTCAATAGTCCTTCGGAAATCATAAACAAGCAATACTGCTCTGTAGAGGTAGATTAAGGATTAATCATCCCTCGTTTCCTCCCTCTAAAGTTTCACCCTTAAAGTAAACACAACACCTCCCCAACAGAAGCATGGAAAGCATGACATCAGGGCACCACAATGGTAAAACCTCGTATACACATGCTCTGTGAGCTGTGAAAGATCAGGAAGATTTGAACAGAGAGAAAAAGAGATTCTAGCCCTCTCTCAAGCAAAGTTGTATTTTGAAAACCGCACAGCTGTCACAGGGAGCATTGTATAGGGTGAGAGAGGAGGGGTCACATCCCTCATACGATATGAAACAGTGGCTAAATAGTGACAGTTTTGTTTCATATTGTTTTACAATGACGTGGAATGAATAGATCGATACAAAATTGAACTCTAGCAACGAAAGTTTATTCTTTCGAAAGTTTAATCTTTAGTTTAAATGAATAAGAACCCGGAAAAATCTATAATTTTCTTCACAGTTATTAACTTACTGTTTATGTAGGCTATAATTTAGGTAAGTGACTAGAATTGAGACTATGAAACTAGGCAACAGAATTCATTAAAGTACCCTGATCGCAGGCTTTCTTTAATCATGAACAATTTTGAAGTGATGTCCATAAAATCGCTAACAAAATGCCTGCCAAACTCATGAATCTAAATCGCACTCATTTTAAATCTGTGATCTTTGGTTGGTTGACTACAAAGTATTTTTACAATATGACTGTTTTTTTTAATGTGATATATCTGCTTTGATTTAGTTTCACCTCTTTGACCAGATTTCTTTGTCAGATTTCCAGACATTAAACATTAAGCATTAATCCTCAATGTTAACATTTCGATTCCAATGAGTGATTTTCATTCGGTTCACATAATTTAAATATGATTATTCAGAATTGAAATTGGGCTCATTAATATAAAGAATAATTGTATTTATACTACAAATTAAAACTGCAATTATTGCATGAAGCAATGTTATTGTTGTTCTTTGTTCTTTAACGACGCTACTGCTAGTCGTATGAGGGAGTTGACTACTGCATCCGAGCATGAAGCAATTTTTACTTGGTCAAACCGCGTTTATCTCTACACTAAATCACTAAAATGTTAATTACAAAAATTACTACAATATTAGTTATGTGCTCACCTAATACTAAAAAAAAAACATTTAAACTTCCAGCTACTTCTACAGTTTACCAAGCAGAACTCCTAGCACTGAAAAAGGCTGAACAGTGGAGAGTTGGTAAAATAACGCACAATGTATGTACTTTCTGTTTCAATAGGCACATTCTGCAGTGAATTACAAATTTAAAATGAACCCTATATTAGTAAAAGTTAGATGGATTAGGCCTTTATCTACCTATGACAAACATATTATATGTCTTTAAAAGACAAGGATTTTGTGGCTGACAATATGGTCTTAGCTCTTCTAAAAAAATTGTTTTATACTTTCGAAGTCAGGAGAGTGACTTACGATTCCAGATGAAATATTCCGTAGTTCACTTCACTTCGTAGTTTTGTGGTGACAGCAGTTCTATCCGATCTTCTACTACTCGTCTTATCCAGGGTCTCACTTTCTGTTTCCGCTTTTTCACGGTAGGGAAGATGCAAATGGGGGACTTATCAACTCCGTGTAGTACTGTCACTGGATTTTCTCCTTACGAGTGCATGATAATAGGGTAATGACTCGGGCACTGTATTCCTTGGTCTACACCTTCTGACATTTCCAGCATGCCTTCTCTCGTAGTATATAAAAACATCAAGAATCATTCGTCTTCCTTCTCTGCCTGAAATACTGCGCTCCTTCTATCATTACTGATGATACAGTAGACTGATTATTTTAAAATTTGATAGTTCTAAATCTTCATGAAACTGGAAACAAATTCGTTTCCATGGAAATACAATATTTGAGAGCAATAATGAATTTAAAAAAATTGTTACTAACAAAAATGTGTGGTTAGGGTAAGTAAATTTCAGGGGAAACAGTTTATGGAAAAGATTTGGGGGAAATAATCGTTAGGCAAAAAACTCAGGAGTCTCGATTTTAAACAGGTGAATATGATGTTTGCCTAGTTCATAATAATAAATCATAATAATAATAATAATAATATAAATAAAAATATAGACTACTAATTCCATCATAATTACAATATATAAATTAATATAAACATGCCAATAATATATTTAAACATTATAAAATCAAAATATAATAAAAATATAATTTTAACATCCAGTATAAAAGATCAGAAAGTTTCAAATTTATATCTGGAACACTTATAATTATAAACTCGAAATGTTAGACCCTATAGGTCAATTATGACAACAAAAAATGAATCCTTAAAATCAGAGAACACAGCTTTTATAGACATTAAAATAATCAATCTTACCATTTATACTAATTAATTTTGACAGGCAAATCACTTTCTTAATCTTTTTCGTCTAATATCAAACGATCTCATTGTCCTTATTTCCCCGTCTGTTTCTGAGATTCATCCTATTTTCACGTTAAAACTATCCATAAAATAATTTTCATTAATTTATTATTACTATTAGTATTAAATTATTTTATTATTAAATTATTACCGGCATTATTACTATTACGATTCTAAACTTGAAACTTTATTTTCCTTATTTTTTACTCTAGCAGCAAGAGTTAAATGGAAAGATGCTAAATTAACTAGATGAAAGGATAGTATGGTATTGATTACTATAGAAGTTGCAATACTAGTAGTACATTAAAATGTATCGAATAAGTTAATTTTTCTTGATAAAAATTAATAATAATTATACATGGTTTCGTATGAACGTAATATGCATTTACATGCAACTTAACATCATCTTAAGGTCTTATCTTCCTTACACCTGCTGGACCAGAAGCTGCTCGGAGGCAAGTATGGGTTATATTGACAGATGTATTTGTTAATCCGGTTTTAATAACAAAGACATAAACGGCATTTTTATACACAATACCTCGTTTAAGTGTTTGGATGCCTGGCGTGCTATCGCATACTGTATATGGTAAAACCCAGTTATGACAAATACACCTGGAGTGTCAACTAGCACGTTGAGACTCTACGGTCCTTTGTCCTTTAATAGTTTCACCTGAGATGAAGACTGCCGCCATGTTTAGAGTAGCTTTTTTATTTATCAGATCGTAAACCCACTAGACCTTACTCGTTTGACGACATTTTGTTTTAAAACAATTATTAAAGCTAGTTATTCGTCAACGATCGGTATTAAGAGGCATACAGTGTTTTTCCTTAATTATTCTGCATTAATCAGACACAACTTACTTAATTTAGTCTTTGTTCGCCGAGGAACGTTAATTTGAAAACTGAGACATATGTTACATAACAAACGGTATTAACTGTGTTCCTGCACTCTAATTTAAATATTTCCCTTCTTCTTTTACTTGCTATCCATACAACAGATGCCTCTTCTTTCTTTATTTAAAATACAAGTTTCACATCTCAACATTATTATTTAAACAGCATAAATTAATGAAAATTTAGAACTAAATAGGACTTTTTTAATAAAAAACTGTTATAGCTTATAGTCAAGAAACACATCCGATTAACTTCGTATTAAAGAGTAGGTTATACAGACTACTCTGTGTTTTTGGTATTTCTAACATTGTACTTTCTTTTTTAAAATGTGCATCCAAAATTTAAAAACAAACGAGCATTATTAGAAAGTTGCTTATAATAGCAAAGGCATTGCAAAATTACGACAAGTTAAAAAGTATAAATTCTTTTAATAGAAGACTTAAATTATATTTTTTATATTTGTAATAATTTCACAATTTATTATGACATACAGTATTCTTCCATAAAATTAATTTAAGAGCACGCTATCAGGAAAAGTATTTAATTTTTGTTGCTGCTTATTATCTTCCATTCCGAGTTCAGATTATCAATGGGAAAATTAGAAAATTCGATACATATTTCATTTTGCTTTAAGCGTTATACCTATTATAATGGTAATGAAGATGAAAATGATAGTGACGACGTAGAAGGTTATTATATAAATGAAGAAATATGCTACAATCCATACAATTAATCGTCACTACATTTAGACAGATTATTAAGTGCCAGTATGGTATTTTATGAGACTGTGTGGGGGACGGGAAAATGTATGTCCGTCTATCCGTCCGTGTGCCTGTACGCGCAATAACTCAAATACGCTTAATCGGATTTTAATGAAACTTGGTATGCGCATTTATAATGTCCATGGGAAGACGTCTATTGATATTGGACCAAATCGGTTGGCCGGTACCGGAATTATTCCCGATTTAGTGCCTATTTTATAGTAATATATTATAAAGAATTTAACAAATGCAAATCAGTTATCCTGACAACATAATATGTTTTACACTGTTCATATAGGCTACGGCTTTGGAATTTGCAATACAGTTAGCCATGACATATCCCTTCGCATTTGATTATCAAACTAGTCAGATGTTTATTTCGTTGATCAAGTTGAATACTGTTATATACAGAAGATATATTACTGTGAAATAAGTGGAGTTCTTTTGTGAAATGTTGACATATTTTAAGAATGTCTTATATCAGTGTATACGAGTTTGAATTAAGGTTAAGTATCAAACTTTACACCTTTGTTCTTCCGTAAGTCTTGCTTAATGAATCGATCTGCAGCTTGATTCGGAGAGAGATTACAAAAAAAAACTTATTTTCTGTGTATCATAATTGCAATTAATTTACCACTGATTAAACAAAATCATTCTGGCACTCTGTTATATCAGTTTACCTGATTTTTATTATTATTATTATTATTATTATTATATTTCTGTTGTCCTTTTATTAAGCTTTTCAAATAAAACAATGAGGCAACATGTACGAGCAAGGTACCAATGAAATATATTTTTACTCAGGTTTGACAAATTTATATAATGTTGAATTTTAATAAGTATTTTGCCTATACTGTTTAATCGAAATTCGACAGTTTTCCTACGTTGATATACCAAGAGACTGGATAAATATTTTGGATTTTGAAACAAATACCATTATTATAGCAACATTTGCAATACTTTCATAAGGAAAAGATATTAGTGGACAGTTAAATCCTAACAGATCATGTGTGGAAATGGTAAGTGCACTAAAATTGACACGATTTTGTTTTTTTATGTAACTAACCCTAATGCTGACGGAAACCGAAATTAGAGAAGGGATAACGATAAGATTATATTCATCGGTTCACGGTAATTAGATAATCGTTCGATTATACCTTTCAATGTTTCTCTCCTTAAAATACGATGTTCATATTATGAATGTTAAAGTTAGTTTATCAATAATGCTCACTGAAATAATATTTTTACAAATACAGTGCGACCAGTTTTGAGTTCCACCATAGAGATCTGCCTATGTGCAAGCGCATGGCTCATTAGCCGGTTAGCCATGAAAAAAAAAACCATGGCATGAATGATCGCAATGTACTTAGACTGTCTGTTCTATCTAAATGAGATGTGTATCTAAACAAGGTATTATACCAACAGTTTTTTGGATCTTATTTTATTATTGTCTCTTACTTACAATCTGACCTATTAACGCTATTCATAAATAAAAATATAAATTGTTGTACTTGGATTTTATATACTTATGGTCTTCTAACCTAACTCTCCTTATTATTTTTGACAATATAGTAAAATGCGAATTAATACTTCATTTCATAAAAAAAAAATTGAGTTCATACTATAATCACACCAGCTTTTATGTCTTATAGGAATTTTTGGTCTTTCGCTTCTCAGTTGATTATCTTTTATTGAGGGTTTAGGCTAAAAAAATTTCATACAATTATATTTATTTACCAGTTTCAGGTTACTTTTTAACTACTGAGGTCACCAGCGATCACAATAATTTTTACATTAATACAGGATAATCTGTACAAAACATTATTCATACAAATATATTCAAAGATCTACCTATATAATTATGTAAAAAACTATAATAAGTTACATGACTTGAATTTTAATAAGAACACAAACGTTAAATATACTCGTATAAAGAAATTGCATTTAGTTTTGTTTCTATTAACAAACAGTGGATTAAATTAAGATAATATATTCTCTACGATTTTTACAGTGATATTTTCAACAGAGTGATAAGTTTTCCTTGGCACCTGTCAGAAGGCGCGAAGTGAGAAATATTCTCACGGGTTTGCTAGTTAATGACCATTACAACTTTCACTAACAACTATTTCTCGAAATGGTCATTCTTTTAGCTTATCAGCTTATATCATAGTCCTCAGAGTGTGTTCTCTTCTTGTGTTCAGCTATAGTTTTCTCTTGTGTTTAACTATAATTTTGTTTCCAATATTGCCGGCAAATATTTTTAAAATGTGATATTGATAGAGCAGACAATATTCTACAAAGCAAATGTAGGCTACGTACACCTCAGACTATGATGCCACGAACACTATCTAGCGTCAATTAGCAATTACTAACGAAAACATCATACAGAAAAATCTGGTGTGATACACATAACTTATTTTACCCAATTAAAAGTGTTGACTCTTAGTATATTACATTATTACAACACATAATATATAGTACAATATAATATATTAAGGAATTCATGTAGGATATTTAAATAAAAGTGCGTATTCAGTTGCTTCAACCTGATGCAAAGTTGTTCACCAGGTAAGACTGAGTTTCAAAAAACAGTGGGTAGCTTATAACTACCCTTCAGATAATTTTTACGAAAACATGTTTCAAATAAAAGTATAAGCACCACGTGTACAAAATTTAAACAAAATCGTTAGAGACGTTTTCGAGAAAATCTAATAATAATAGTTTCCTTATTAGTTGTGCTGAATGCTTGCACCTTACATAATTTTTATCTGTTTAATCTATTTCCTTGATTTATTGGATTTATTTGAGGTTATTAAAAGCCTAAAACGCATTAAAATCGTTTACAAAATTTCAGCGATGATAGAGGATGTAAAACAAACTTCTATTTATGTGTTAAACTCTCAGACCTCTATCCGGCTATGCGAGTTCATAGAATAGAATAGACTAGAATAGATTTATTTGCCACAGACATTATACAATGTATTAGCAATAATTACAATAAACACAGTGAATATACAAGTACACATTTACACATTTATCACCAAGTAATGTCATAGAATTCTTTGACACTGTAAAGGGTGTTTGAGATCAGGTTAGATTTAATTGTCCTTTCAAAAGGAACATAAGACAACTCCTTGATGTTGTCAGGCAATTAATTAAATTGTTTAAGGGCAACATATTCAAATCTTTTCTGGGTAGTGCTGTATTTACATTTATTTCTAGTAGAGTAGCTGTGGACAGTAGAGCATTTATTATAAAAGTGGACATTCTTTTTTATATAGAGAAGGCAGCTCAAAACAAACACTGATGGTAATGTAAGTATATTAAGTTCCCTTAAGATAATGGGTTCTAACTGACGACACCTAAATGCATAAAACTCTTGTTGTAAAAATCGAGCATCTGATAGATTTTTGTCACATAAAAAGGGATTAGATTTTATTAATTCATCATCCCTGAAATGTTGTAAACACAACTTTGTTAACACTCTGTAACTGTGATTCAATAAGTGTCTAGATTTTACAAGATAAAAAGCCTTGTGTGGTTTTGAATTCCATGCAACTGGTATTGGAAAACAGCGGAAATATAGTAGACATGCGTTTAATGATTTGCCCGGAGAACATATCCCACAATGTTTTCTTTCTGGTAGTAATTATTACACTTTACAACTCTCCCCGGTACGCCACCTGTCCGCTCGTTATACTTGTCCGACGTGAAAACCTGTCTCCGTCTTATTTCTTGTATCTGTTTGCATTAGCAAACCCTGCTATTAAAATAAAAACTATCATTACAGTATACTGCTGGTGCTATTTCATTTTCCAAATATGTAACATTAAAATAACGCGAACGTAAAACTGGAACAGATCCAACTGAGTGTGAAGCAGCTTGTTTATCGTTAATTTACGTTCCGTAAGACCAAATTATATTTTCATGCGTGAAATATAAAAATTGTCCTCTAAAGTAGGTGACTTACAGTTGAATGATTAGAAGATTATGGGCATGATGCTAGTACCAAACTATTGGAATAGCTTTTCTTCATATGGGTCAAAGATAATAATCATTATTCGATTATAATCGAAGGTTGTTTTATAAATAAATACACAATAAATAAATGCATAAATAGGCCCATATTATAAAAATTAATTCTAGTCCCAACAACCAAAAAAATGTTAATAGAAACTAGTTTTAATTTCAAGTAATATTGCCTTGTTTATTACGTAGGCCTATATATTAGCTAACTGTCTGAATTGAGACATTTATGAAAATGTAATTTACATTTAATTGCAATTTAAACTTGAAATTTTGCGCCTTTTTAAAGTGTGATTTTAATATTAGAATTTTAATTTAATTACAAGCGAAGATAGTATTTCTAACACAATTTATGAATGAATATCAAGCCGCAACAACGAAAATTATGTAGCCTTGTGGAAAAATCATTAACACGTCAATAAACCTTACAGTGAAGTACGTTTCTGTTAAAAAGACTATAACTTTGCAAAGTCAATGTCTATTTTAAATGATTAAATTTTTACGGGATATGCCTGTCTATTTTATAAATAATAAAACCTAGATCAGTTTTCAGTAAACTTACAAACGTCAAAATAGGAGCGAAAGGGCAGTTTATTTTTTATATATCTTTAAAAATCCTATAAATTTCATTTGATAACATACGATATTCACACCAAGGACTTGGAACAATCTAAATACTATCCGATTAACTAAAGCCGCGTTCACACCTGTGCGCCTTGCGCCTAGTTGCCGTGCCTCTCCAGTGCATCTGCGCATGCAACGGTGCAAGCTCACGCATGCTCCTAGTCTCTTGCGGCTCCATTATTGTAGGCGCATACCTCTTTCTGTTCACACCTGCTAGAAGTGCGCAGATGAAATGTCCGCTTTGGATTTAGGTGCCGTAGCTGCTGCTGCTGCTGCAGCTGTTGTTATTTTGCGACAAAGACGAAACCGTAAGAAGAAAATTCAATTGTATTGTAATCACAAAGTTGGCAATGTAGTTGACCTTTCACAAAAATATGAAAGTCAAACAGCAGTAAAATTGGTCATGGCAATCAATCTTTCATTTCCAGAAATCGTTCGAAAATATACGCAGTAGGAACAACTCTGATCACCAGTAGGTACTATTTCGAACAGTGACATTTTCAACGAACGAACTGCTTTCTTCCAAATATAATTTTATTTATTATTAATTACCAATAATATGAGCGTAATAATTGTCACATTTTGAATAGGTAGCTGGCAGGATTAGGGCATGTGGTCAGCATGCCGAATCCTACTGCAGTTGTTGATAGCTTACTGAACCGAAGCCGCTACTTCTTTATGAATTAGCTCCTCGGTTGGTGTCACGAGACTGAATGCACCCCGTTCCAGTTGGCCCTACCTCAGAAAAATTTGAGGTACCGGGGTTCGAACCCAGACTTGCGGGTCCGTAGTCAGCAACCACTAGACTAGGGGCTAAAGAGGACTTTTGCAGAAAAACACTATTTTTAAATAGATTTTCCAATTAATACAAAAGAAAATAAATAAATGTGAATTAGTGCATTTTAAGAAAAGATGTAATGCAAATAAATTTATACAACGCACTGAAATTAATAATGTAGGCTATTTATCGCTTTGTTGTTTGTCTTTGAAAGTGCAGCGATTCATTGCAATCAAAGGAATAAACCATTAAGTCAGTGTTTATATTAACTGATGTAACCAAGTCGGCCTTGGCTTCTGCTTTCCAAAACAAAAGCAACGTTGTTATCATTGACCTCAGTTCTTCCCTCGGTTGAATCAATTCACACGTGTTATTGTTTATTGTAACTATCGCAGGAAATGAAACTTGAGCAGTCTGAAATACTTTGAAATGTATATATAGAAACAATTTCAGTCAACTTATTTTAGTAGATAGGAAGTTAATTGAGTGAGCATTGAATAATTGTATCATTAAAAAGGGTAAATATCTCAATTGTTTATGCTATTTTTCGAGTGCCAATATAAGGAATAGTTACTTGCTTATTTGGGGGGGGAGAACTAGAATAACTCTGTCAAAATTATAAACAATTTTCGGTGTTATATTAGTGTCCATTATTATGTTTTATGAAGACGGCTAAACTCGTTTGTTTAAAAAGCCTAAAAAGGGCTATTCATTGAAATAATACCACTGCTCTACTCTACTGGACTCTACGAAAGTATGATCGGAGGCTTTTTATTTTATTTAGCACCGCTTTCGTTGTTCCCAAAGCGTATTTGTCCCTTAGAAACTGTAAGGAATCGCTCCTTTTTGTCCTGTCCTTGTAGTCCGGGGAGCTAGCCATCCACAAGCACGGATACGAGCGATAATCCTCCACGAGCTCAATATTCTTTTCCTTAACCACTCCGCCATAATGAAAAATCAGAGCAGAGCCTTGGAAGACGCACGACTGTTGCACATAGCTCCCCGTTTCAAATGGGGAGCTACTTGCGCCTACGTCCACCGGCGCAAGGAGGTCCGTGCGCACAGATTCCACGCATGCCTCACCCTGCACCGTTGCATGCCCCGGCTTGCACTCCACCTGCCAGGCGCAAGCCTCTTGTGCGCATGCAACGTTGCACAGGTGTGAACGCGGCTTAAGTAGCTAACTACCGGTAACCGAACATTCAAGGAATGTAATAAGTGCAGAAGGAAGTTCATGATCTAACAATATAACTAAATAAGATACACCGTTTATCCACAACAGGTCTGCACAGAAGTGCATACAGTTATAATTATATTATTGCGAAAAACTTTTTTTCCGATTTTTTGGAGCTCCCTGGAGTTTTCCCGGGGTTATATCAATTTCGATTTTTGTCACGATCACTTTCTCTATGCGAGAAAGTAAAAGGATAAAAATTTATTTAGGCTATGTCCTCTTAACAATATCCTATTTGGGCCTAACTGGTTTCTCGATCATTATATTGTTGGATAAAATGCATCCAGATATTATAATAATACCTTACAGTAAATTAAACTCACCACAATAGATCTGGGTGGAGCAGTCGGCAGGACAAAAGTATTTTCCCAAGTTCGCCAATTCTATCCTGGCTCAGTCGATGGCATTTACGTATCTGCAAAAGCAATAGTTCCATTTCTATAGCTTTGCTGTACAAACAAACTGAACTAATAATAACTAATAATAAAAGTTAGATTCATACAAAGCATACAAGTGTATATTATACTAGCAAATTTTCAATGACTGGATTTAATTTGAAGATGAGAACTTTGATTTAATCGACGTATTGCTTATGGCAACCCCGACCTTGAAAAAACAAAATACCAATTTTCGATAAAATCAATATCGATACCCCATACGTAAATACAACTCATTTTTGGGCAATAAACTTTTTATTTGTCCGTTATGAAGATTTTATTTCCCCTGTAAAATTGAAGTTTTTTACATACGAGGCTGATGTTCAGCGCAATTATTTCTTCATGAGTTTATCGTAAAGAACCTTTTCGCAGGATTTCATTACATGTGCGTAGTAGATTTTGTTCCTTTTGCAAACACATAGTAATTAATGTTTTGTTCATATTTGTAATAGTGTATGGTAATTTAAACTTTTTTCTTTATCAATCGTCAGGATGCTAGTGCCAAACTATTAGAATAGCTTTTGTTCATATGGGTCAGAGATAACCTTATAATGGAAGGTTGTTTTAAAAATAAATACACAAATAAATAAATTCATAAATAAACTATAAAAATTAATTCTAGTCCCAACAACCAAAAAAAGTATTAATTAAAACAAGTTTCAATTTCAAGTAACATTGCCTTGTTTATTACGTAGGCCGACATATTAGGTAATTGTCTGAATTGATTCTAGGCCAATAGTACAGGAGACGAGTGGCCATTTGCGTCAGCTTACCATGCTAAAAAAACACGCTTCGATTCCCGCCCACAACATATTGTTCTCTACAGAATGATATGATTTCGGTTAAGTTTTCTGAATCTGAACTGTATAGTCATTGGAACCTCATGTTTTTCTTAAGGCTAGTTTACACGACGAAATAAGGTTTCGTAACTAAGTTTCGCAACTGTTTTTTACTTGAATGCGCAAGCTCGAGATGTAGGCCTACTGGCGACATTGAATTACGACACTACGCAGTTTCGGCTGATTCCAACTTTTCACGAAACTATAATAGTAATTTTGAGATTATATGCTTAATTAGCTGGTTCGCGATTTTTAAAATGAAGTGGGAAGTGAGGAAACTGTGAAATGCCTGGATTCATACGTGTTTCAAATGTGCATATGGGATTTCAGCAACTTTAACTTCAAAAATAAACGTGCGGTTGCCCTGGAATTAGTTTTGAAGAAAATGGGTGTAATTAGTTTCACGAACTCACTTTCATGAAAGTAGACACGAAACCTAGTGTCATCGTGTAAACTAGCCTTTACACGATTTTTCTTGTTCACTATTTGAAATCACAAATTAAGCAAGAATTGAATAATGGCAGATGTATAACGACAAGATATTACCAACAGGAAGAAAATCACTTACATTATTTTTTTCCCTATAAATTTAAAAATAGTCATCGAACTATAACAACGATAACGAAACTTTGCCAAAAACTTATGTACTAGAAAGTGACTCTCGCACAATCGGAAACATTTATCCCCTCGTTGGGCAACTCTACGGGAATAAATCGGCTCACCCCATGTACTCCAGTAGAATCTATCGTTTTCCAGACCCACCCTCTTCAGATCTTACCACCAGAAGAAGAAAACGGACGGGGTAAGGGGAAGAATTCTTTGCGTTTATTTGAATTGCCTTCTAAGAATTAATTCCTTGGCGTTCGTTTTCCTTGTAATGTAATTCAGCAAGTCTTGGGATATGCAAAGGGTTCGCCTCCGACAAGTGACATCCTCAACTTACGGTTCTCAGAGGGTTTCCTGAACATCCAAGTCTCTCCAAATATATGTAGATATGTTGCCTCATTACTACAGCCATCGGTAAAAATATTATTACCATCGCAATCAATACCACACCGGTAATCTCAAATAATTAATTATTGTTTAATAGCACAAGTATTCACCACTCGAAATTCTTGGTCAAGGATTTTGAATAAATTAATTAAAATTAGGGAAAAAATAAATTTAAGTCGCACCTTGGATGAATGTTCCCACCCACCACTCCCTCGCGATGCACTTTCTTTTATACCACTTCTTCTGTCCTCATATTACGTAGAAACTCGTGATTGGACGTTGGTAGTGTGACATCATACCGGTAAACAAAAGTTGACAGGCTTACTAACCTCTGGAAGATATAATATGCCACATTTTCGAAGCCTACAAACAGTGTATCGTACATTATTCGAAAATGCAAGGGCGCTTCGCTTCGGCTGCCGCCTCCTCTCGCGCACTTAACTATATGGATAGTGTTATGCATTATTTATAGTAGGGTACCTTATGTAAGAAAATCACATCCCGTGGGCTCCTTCGTGAAGAAAGCAACACACCTATATTTTCAGTTTCTATGAAGTCTAAGGATACCCGAACCACTTGATGCTACTCTGGGGGTAGCGTCTGAGTCGCGTGATGACGTCATCAAAATGGCGGACGTCGCGTTTCACAGAAATGGCCATAACGTGACACCTACTTGAGATAGAGACTTGCAAAAAACGGTTTTGAAATCAAAATAAAATGCTCTACATTATTGTTTCTTACACGTATGGAGCTAAGACGGCATATTCTACCGAAAAATTACACTTTTTGTTGGAAAATTGAAAAAAATGGTCATGTAGAATGTGTTCTCTTGAAATTTCAATAGAAGATAATGCCGTGCCATAAATTACATGCAAACAAATTTTTTGAAGAGTTGAATAAGGATTCTACTCCCGTTTACCAGAAGTTTCCAATGTCAATAGTTTTAATTCTGTGATAGTTTTTGTAAAAGGGTCATTCCATATGAAACCATCCAAATTTTAAAAAAATGGTTGCATGACCATTTTAGAAACAAATATTTTTTTGTATATGAGTTCATACATGTTTCAAGATGTCAAAACAAGTTTCCAAAAAATTATTGTGTTCTTGGTTCCCAGGGGTGTCCATTTTTCAATCCTGGTGTAACACATTTTGTGCGAATGTAGCTGATTGCAAAATATATTTTCATAACTCAACAACCATAAGAGTTAGAAATTTGAATTATGAACCATTTTGTAACTGTTCAAGCGTACTTTTATAAATATTTTATTGTTTTCTTAAACAAAAAATGTTTCATATGAAAATATGAGTTTGAAATTGGGGTAAATTTTTCCAAAAAAATCACTTTTTGGGTCAAATTTTATGTGAGAAGGAAGTGATTGTAAACATTCAAATTTTTTTTGTGTTCAAACCTGCATGTGATTTGTCTGTGAGGAAAAAATCAGCTTCCAAAAATACATCCCTTATTTCTAAACTGGCCTCAAATATTATCGTTTTTCAGATTTTGACTATTTTTGGGCTTAAATATCTCTGAAGGGTACCCTTCAAAAAATCTGAAAAATTGTATAAAAGAAGCCTTTCATGTGCCTAACTCATAGCTAAAATTTTTATTTCTAGAAACAACTCCTTCTATTAATTTGATAGAACTGAAATATCACACCTTTTAGGGTACCGTATTTGGAAGAAACTACATATAACTCAACAACCATAAGAGATAGAAATTTGAATTATGAGTCATTATATAACTATTGAAGCTGGCTTTTAGAAATATTTTAGTAATTTCTTCAACACAAAATTTTTCATATGAAAATATGATTTTGAAATTCGGGTAATTTAAAAAAAAATAACTTTTTGGTCCAAATTTTATATGAGAAGGAAGTGATTGTAAACATTCAATTTTTTTTTATGTTCAAACCTGCATGTGATTTGTCTGTGAGGAAAAAATCAGCTCCCAAAAATACATCCCTTATTTCAAAACCGGCCTTAAATATTATCGTTTTTCAGATTTTGACTATTTTTGGGCTTAAATATCTCTGATGAATACCCTTCAAAAAATCTGAAAAATTGCATAAAAGAGGCCTTTCTTGTGCCTAACTCACAGTTAAAATTTCTATTTCTAGAAACAACTCCTTCTATTAATTTGATAGAAGTGAAATATCACACTATCACATGTATGTAGTTTCTCCCAAATACGCTATCCTAAAAAGAGTGACATTTGAAACTTCTGGTAAACGGGAATAGTATCATTATTAAACTCTTCAAAAAATTTGTTTGCATGCAATTTATGGCACGGCATCATCTTCTATTGAAATTTCAAGAGAACACATTCTACAGGACCATTTTTTTTCAATTTTCCAACAAAAAGTGTAATTTTTCGGTAGAATATGCCGTCTTAGCTCCATACGTGTAAGAAACAATAATGTAGAGCATTTTATTGTGATTTCAAAACCGTTTTTTGCAAGTCTCTATCTCAAATAGGTTTCACGTTATGGCCATTTCTGTGAAACGCGACGTCCGCCATTTTGATGACGTCATCACGCGACTCAGACGCGACCCCCAGAGTAGCATCAAGTGGTTCGGGTATCCGTAGACTTCATAGAAACTGAAAATATAGGTGTGTTGCTTTCTTCACGAAGGAGCCCACGGGATGACATAAGGTACCCTACTATTAGACAATGTGCAGAGGTGATTGTGGTCTGATCGGGAGTGCCGAGTGAGCTAGCGGGTTGTCATTTTGGTGCAAGGGTTGGTAGCTGGTATTTGGTACGATCGGGAGTTTGGAGAGAAGGAACGGTCGGTAGTGCAGAGATAACAAGCGTGTGGTCGCCAATAGCAACGCATTGTTCGGAGCATAAGGGGCGACTTACTCTTATCTTTCGCCGGTTAGTTAACTGATAGGTAATAATAAAAAAATAATTAAATATGTTGCTTTCGCATTGCTGGTAATTTTATAACTCTATAAAAAGCTTTAAAAAGAAAATACCTTGGATTATATAAAGAAATTCAACAATAAAGAGAAAAAGACAAAGAAAATCATCCACTATCGAGTATAATGAAATGTGATATTCGATATCCATCCGCATTTTCATATTAAAATCATATGGAATAAGCTCTAAATAGCCTACAAACCCAAAACCGATCTAAACGTAAAGTTATAAGGATAATAAGTTTTTACTACTTCCTTAATAGTAGGCTACATAAAATATGATGCTTAAAATATATTTCATTTTACTACAACAGGGCCTATACCTACTGATCATTTTCTTGAATCCATTTTCCCTAACTCAAAATGCCGATAATAAATTGTTTAAGGGCCAAAGGATTCACTACTTGAATAAATTAATAGAAATTGATCGTATTGCTGATTACAATAAATATATTTTCCTCATGTAAATACATAATGGACATTAAATTGATCGAATTGCTGATTAGAAAAAATATATTTTCCTCATGTAAATACATAATGGACATTTTCTGAATCGGTAATTCAGAACTCATTTTCCCGACACAAGTTTTCCGAAAGTATAATAACTATTACACGAATTAAAATGAAAGCCAAATGCTTTAAAGCATAAAAAAAAATTAAGTTGCTATAATATAAACAGCTAATTTCAGTTGCTATGATATAGACCTAATATATTTCACAATCTAAGATGTAAGTTAACGTCTATCTTAGGTACTTTACTCTCGTTTCGCTCGTTGGGGGCTCCGCAATGCACGCCTACGAATTCCCAAGAATTATATTAAGACAAGACATGGGCCTACGTCTCTGGACTTACAAGAATCCCATGCCTACTTTAAAGGCAACGTGAACTCTCCAGATTATCGTGCACCTAGCAGGAAAGAGATTCAACCGGAATGGTAGAAGCCTAAACCTGTGGCTGATATGTTTTCACCGGGAAATAGGGAGCCGGACAAAGGCATTTGGGAGAATGGATTTGGGAAATTGTCCGAGAATCCAATCTTAGGTGTAAAATGATCAATTTTACTTTTAAGGGACAGGGCCTGTGTTATCTACCCCCGCATTTCGCTTCTGCTGACTGATGACAGAATTGGAGCATGTGGTCGGTATGGGTTCTCGTTAGATCGGAGTTGTACGTATTTTATCATGGCATTTTCTGAGCATAACTGCTTCATCATGGCTATTTACAAAAGGGAACAGCTGGTTATTAACATAGGTTTGTGACGCATTCAAAAACTCCGTAAGCCCCCAAGATAATATACAGTGTATTTCATGTACGACTTGGCCAATCATGCGAGTTTCTGCGTCGCGACAGCCACCGCTCTAACTCCCGAGCGATCGGGTGAAATATCTACGCAAAAAGAACAAAAAATAAAAAACCGGTAACGGTGTAATGATTCAGGTTCTCACAATTACAGTTGAGATTACAATGAAAATAACCACGTACCTCATTACAAGATATGTTGGAAATGTCCTCCTCTTGCATCCACACAACACTGGCACCTTTTTAAGAAATTTTCTTTCACGCGCTTAAGTTCAGCTTCCGAGATAAGAGTTAATTTCAGTTACGTGGATATTTCCTCCGAACTTGAAGTTGAAAAATAAAGCGTATGGGGGTTTGACCCATATTGGCCAACAATATCACAAGACAAATTAGCTCTAAGTCGGAAGCTCAAATTATGCGCGTGAAAGAAAATTTCCTAAAAAGGTACCAGTGTTGTGTGGATTCAAGAGGAGGACATTTCCAACATATCTTGTAATGAGGTACGTGGTTATTTTCATTGTAATTTTAACTGTAATTGTGAGAACCTGAATCATTACACCGTTAGCGTCTTTATTTGCGTAGATATTTCACCCGATCGCTCGGGAGTAAGAGCTGTGGCCCCCGCAACGCAGGAACCCGCATGATTGGCCAACTCGTACGTGAAACACACTGTACATACATTACGAGACCGCATACATTAGCCTATAAAATCATTTTAAAACGTCCAATCAGTTTATGCCTCTCCCATTCATACTGTGAACAGGAGATGAAGGAACTGTAGAACACACCTGTTTCAAAATGGTCTCGTTTGAGACTAGCATGAAATGATGACCAATAGTAATCCCCTCCCAAAAGGCCAAAAGAGGTTCAAGAACGCATTCAGAAATATTTAAAGATAATTTTTATATTAGTCAACTATAACAAAGGTTTTATCATTCTGGTTTTATCACCTAGAAGTGTAACAGATTTGTTTTCGAAACGGTATAATTTAACGACTAATTTTTTCACTTTATTACTTTGTTAACATATATCGACACTCACTACTACTTTGGTGATTTGAAATTACATTACTGGAGCGCTAAGGTAGCCTTCTTGAACAACTGCTGTTAAAAGGGCGTCGGTAAAGTAATTTCATATTATCATATAGGTTGATAGGCTATTTAAGTAGGCTTGGAGCCTTTTAAACTATGGTTTACGAAAGCGCTGTTTGAATCTGTCTTCGAAGGAATAGATTTGTGAAAAATGTATGCTGTGATTAAGCTTACACGATATATGAATGGTAACAATATCAATCTAGCTACTAGTACATTGTACACCAATATTTCAATCTACTTTGCTAATTTGCATCTCAGTCGTGATATTCTTGTTAATTATCATTCATTGTTTCCTCTCTTTCGGCGGCATACTGGTTCAAGACTCCAATAGTAAGGCAGTAATAATTTTTATTTTTACAATGTCTCATCACGAAATCAAATTCGTGTCTATAAGCTACTAGTTATTGCAAAGGAGTAATGCAATCTTTCAGATAATTGGGTAAATGGTTTTATAGCAAAACGTTATGAAAGCGGCAATCTAAAGCGGAAGCAATAAGTATAATTAAACAAAGGAAAGAAAAAATAACGAATTAGATGGGTAAAAAGAACAGAATATCTTTAAAAGGACAAAAGGGGATAATATATATTGTCCTCCGAAACAAATTCCGTTTCTTGTACTTGGCTAAAGACCCTATAAATAAAAGCAACTCTTCGTATAAAAAAGCACTAAGAGAAAAGCCATTCAAGCTAAGTAATCGTGTACACACAGGTTCCGTAAAATTGAACAAAAGAATTGGCGTGATCGGCATTCATCTTAATGATACGCATTCCCGAAATATGTCTTACAAAACGAGGCATCCGACATTGGAATACTGATTATCCAGTAAAGTATACTTTACACAATTTATAATTATATTAGGCCTAAATATAAGTTATAGCTCCCATTTTAATGCATTTCAAATATAGCCTATAAATTAGGTTAAAGAGTAAAATTTCGATTTTTTTCTTTTAACTAATATAATATCAATTATTCTCCAATAGGCCTAACACGACCTTATATTGTTATAAATTTAGTTCAATAAACATAGGAAGTTTGGTTCTACGAGGGGTATTCCGAAAGTAAGTTTCGTCAGTTTGTCACACGGACACTTTATTGACCCAAAAGCAATACAGCATGGCAGCATGAACTATACACCGTGCACTATTTTTCGACATAGTCGCCAGCGACATTGAGACATTTGTCGTAGCGTGCGATCAGTTTGAAGAACCCACTGTGGTAAAACTCGGTGCCCTGCGATGCAAGGAATTGGCGCACAGCCTGCTCCACCTCAGCTTCCTGACATTACTAAAGGTTCCATACAGACCATTTTGAGTGACAAATTGATGTTCCATAAGGTTTGTGCGAGATGGGTTCGTGGAGGCCGCACTGTGCGGGGACAGAAATCGGGAGATCAATTTCAAACAGCTCTATCTCGGACAATAAAAGGTTCAGCGGCTGCAGCAATGGCTCGATTGAAAGAGGGGAGATAGCAGTACATGGCAGTGGCGCCAAATCTCTCGTGCCATCGTGAGCGGTACACTAATACCCGCGGACACGCCAGTCTGCTGCGACTCGCTCTTCTACGGCGCAGTGCGCCTGCGTCATGCCTCCTCCGCTGACGCCACTTCCGTCGTGGAACCAGCCACGGGTGGGGATTCGTCTGGCGTTTGTTTGGTTCCCCTGGTGAACACGCCGCTCCTGCCATACATTGACGAAACTTACTTTCGGAATACCCCTCGTAGTATTTCCCAGAAAATCTTTATACTAAGCATAGACAATAAACATTGTTTTATGCGTTCAAATTAGGTGACCTTAAAATTGAAGATACATAACCGGAAACACTACTCAAATGTGAAGGTAAGGAAATTAATGTGCGTTCTATATCACATTTTCATTTTCGGAAACAGAATATTAGTTTATACGTCGTCTATTGCCGTATTAAGTACTGTAAGCTTTATTCATTTCACAAAATTGTGAACAATTGAATTATTTTTGATGTGGCTATTTCACACTGATTTTAATGTCTGCATATTCTAATTTGAATAAAAATGTACTTTTTAATTGATTTCGCAATTCATTAACATTTTGCATGATCATTTCTTTCCTTAACCCTCAGACGTACAACGTATAAAGGATTCTGTCCCAACAGAAATACATTAGTACAAACATTCATGATTATGTAAAATGTGTAAGGCATATTTCTTACCATTCCGATGTTTATGGCTTCTTATCAACAAAAAGGAAAAGTTGTAATGTTGTAATGGTATTCAGCCTTAATTTCAAGGAAGCATATCGAGTGCTAACACTGTTAAATTTTATTTGAACCATAATGCTGATGAGGGGCTTCCAATTAAAACTATGACGAGCAAAAAATTATTTTTAATAAATTTAAAAATTTCATAATAATTACTCTTTCATAACATAACTACCCTTCAGCATCTGACAATCACCTTTCAGTTTTCAGGAAAATGTATAAAACGAAGAATTTTCCATTCTAATGTGCTATCGGACGAATAATTCATAATTTTACTGAATAGGCTTCCTACGTCATCATAATTGTAGTTAGAAATATTAATCATCTTGATACTGCAAGAATTTAACGGCTATGATGATTCAAGTCATGCTATAGCATTAGTAAGATAATTATGTTCTGCGTTGGGTGATTTTTTCGCTATTGTAGTCCTATAGATCTAACAAATACGGATGTTCAGTAAAGGGAAGTAAAATTAAATCACACTCTATACTGACTATTGCAACGACCTAGAACATCCAATTTGCTCTTCATTTCAAAACATATCTGGCAAAATAATTAAATTTAGTTTCTCAGCGAATGGGAAGCGAATGGGAAGCGAAATCGTAATTTGTGGTTGATCAAACACCATCAAAGAATGGGACACTTAAGAGTATACGGGTGGGGAAAAGAGAGATACTAAAAAATATGAATAAGGGTAGTTTTATGCTCCCATATGAAAGAGATGCATTGGGGAGAGTCCTACATAATTCATAATTGGATATGCTCGAGCTACTGTACTGGGAAGAGGGAGACGAGGTGAAGGGAAGATAGAAGAAGTAAGTGACCCCTAAAGCCATTCCGAGCTATTAGAAAAATAGTAAATTGGATTAAGTTGGCCAAGATATGTCACTTTCTGTCCCATATGTGTGCTAGTTATATGACAGCTGTGTTGAAACTCTGAACCTTGACGTAAAACAAATTTTGTACAGCGGGGGCCGACTTGTCTCCTTCGCTATGGCATGGCCTCTGCTCTGTTCTTGATACAAATAGGTTTTAAGCGTGAACAAATTTTATTCACTGATTTATTCAAACGGTTCATTTTTAACCACCTGTCCAGTTTTAAAACAGATATCAGGTAAGAAATATTTTTTATCGGAGTTTCCTCATGCACAAGAAGAATTTTTTCTAGAAAATGTTATAAGATCATTGTTATTGTTTAATACGTGAAGAGCATGACACTCTAAAATACATGGAACTACATATGAAAAGTCAAACAATTAACTGAAAAGGGGAGTATGATTTTAAAGCTAAATCCTCCTGGATTTTCATTACTCGTAGTAGTTACCAATCCATTTCATGAATCGATTTTCAAATGAATTAATAAAATTAATTAGCAATTCAACAACAAATCGTGTAAACTGGTAAAACAAAGTGCCAGGTGGAGTAAATGGGCCGTACTTCAGAAACTGTTGTCTTTTAGACCATGATTTCTTGAGAAAAATTGATAACCAAATATGAAGGAATAAGTGGGATAGGTAGAATATTAAGAGAATGAGTTTACAAAAAAATTTCTCACGCCTAATAATTATATATTTTTCCCCCCCTAAACATCTGAAGGCGTACAGATATGAGTCACTTGTCTACAATTCCCAACAGCATACAGAGTGTCCCAATAAAATGTATACACTCTTTAAATGACTATAACACTAACAATTATTGTAATACAGAAAAGTTTCAGTAATCAAAATAATGTGAACAAATGTAGAAATCAGCCAATTACCGTAAGTGTTCAAATTGTTGGCCATTGTGGTCCATGCACAGCTGATAACGCTGACTGATTGAATGCAAAATATTCCTAATCATATCAATTGTTAATTCGGCACATTCTCTTTCAATGGCTGCTCTCAACTCATTGATTGTAGCTGGTTTTGTGGTGTAAACATTGTGTTTAACATGCCCGCACAGAAAAAATCCATGGGGGTCAAATCCGGTGAGCGTGGGGGGTACTCTATACTTCCTCTTCGTCCTACCCATCTGGTTGACAGGTGGCCGTCAAGATAGGCCCTTACGTCGCGATGGTAGTGGGGAGGTGCTCCATCCTGCTGGAAGTACCATTCTTCATTCCTAAACATCTCTTGGATGCGTGGCATAGCGGAATCTTGTAGCAAGTTGAGGTAATTTGCTCCATTCACGGTATCATCAAAAAAGGAAGGTCCAATTAAACCAAACGCTGACAAACCACACCACACTGTTACCTCTGGTAACTTCACATAGTGTTCCACTCTCACATGAGGATTGTTAGCTGGCCAGGAGGTGCAATTGTAACGATTAACTGAACCATTTAACTTGAACGTAGCCTCATCACTTCAAACAAACTTGTATGGGAATCGATTGTCCTCTGCACATTTTGCTTGCTACCACTCACAAAAGTCAATTCTCTGGTTATAATAATCTTTCTTTGAGAGCGTGGACTAATCTAGGAATAAGACTTTTCCATTGGGCACGCTTCAAAATGGGATGGACGCTCGATTTTGGAACCCCTGTCTCACGAGCCACTTGCCGAACAGATTTTCTAGGCGATTGCTGAAATCTCTCAATGATTTCCCTTTCTCTTGTGGGGCTGGTGAATGATCGTGGTCTTCCGGAATGGTTCTTATGGACATTCTTAACAGTTCCTTCTTCCTCAAACTTATCTCGCAAACGAGTAATTGTGAGTCTCGTTGGTGCATCTCGATGAAAATCCATTCTAAACCGTCTTTGCACTTCACTTATGTTCTCAGTCTTCCAGTAGTACTTTAGAATGAATTTTCTTTCCTCAAAGTTTAGTCTGACTCCAGCCATTATTTTAAGCAGTCGCATCGGAAAAAAGAACAAAAAGTGTGGTTGTTATGAACTGTCAAAGAGTGTATATATTTTATTGGGACACTCTGTATATAGCTCTGTTGATTGATGCAAATTTGTTATTTAAAAAAAGCATGTGATCATTAAATGGTCGTAACTCTGGTTTGATCCAAAATCAATAAGGTTCTTCCTGTATGCCTGGACTAAATGTGTGTATGCTAAATTTAATGAAAACCTGATAAAGCATATTCGTGTCATCGCGCATACAGACACACGGATGCACGGACGGACGGACAGATATTTTTCCCGTTCTCCAAATAATCTTTAAGGGGAAAAAAGTGGAATAGCCTATCTTTACAATGTTAAATACGATGTATCTTTTCTCAAAAACTACTCAAGCTAAACATTTGATCTTTTTACATTTTCTAGACACCTATGTAAGTATAAAAAAAAAGAATTTTTTATAGACATACAGTACCGGTACTTATTTAATGAAACATGGTTTTCTTAATTTAAAACATTTTTAAGTGTCATATGATCTGTAAATAATTCATAGATTAACCGATTCCAAAAAAAATCTCAGTGTAGGCCTACGTCAGACATCTGAATAAACAAATCAACTTTCTAGGTTAAGTATAAGCTGAGAAAAGGGACATTTTAAATAGAAAAAGTAAACTTATGGAAAACGAGCTTCAAAGTTAAAACTTCCCTGCTTCGTAGTCTGGATTTTCTCAGAAAAAATATAAAAATAACGCGGATAGAGTTTTAGTACAATTTTGTATGATACACTATTATAAAGAGGAAGTCCAGAGAATAAAATAATAATAAATAAATCCCAATTTTCATCCAAAAACCAATTGAACTTCAAAGTTAAAACATCCGTGCTCCGTAGTCTGGATCTTCTTAGAAAAATATAAAAATAGCATAGAACAGAATTAAAGTACATTAAGGTATGATACATACCTGATACATACCTTAATGTACTTTAATACATGTAAAGAAGAAAGTTCAGAGAACAAAATACAATAACGAAAATAAAATCGCAATTTTCATCCAAAAACCAATTTCATTTCTCCTTCTGGCAACTTGGTAAAAATTTTAACTTATAAGTATCGAATTACAGTATACTAAAACAATACCAAAATATCGTAAATATCACCTAACATATTAATACAATCTATATTTAAGTTATATTGAATTGCAAAACGAATTACAATGTAAATAAAAATTTTCACTCTCAGGATTAAAGTACCCAGATCCTCCTTCAAAAAAAATATTTACGAATATCATGTTAGGTTTACTTAAAACCTTGGAAAAAGGAAGTAAAAGGAGGCAGTGTATCGTGATGAGCTACTCCACATTAGAGTGATGGAGTACCGTATGTAAACGTCAATTTTATGTCTAACTCGTGGGGACCAAAAATATAATTTCTTAGATAATGTAAAATAGTAAAATATGCCATTCTGTAATGCGTTCGGTAACGTTCAGTATTTAAAACCGAGACGCTTTATTCAGAATAAGTAGCAGCTTTTTATTAAGATAGCTAATAATGTAGAAAGGTTTCACATTTACAAATAACTCGCATACTACAGTCCGGTCAAAATAGGAACCGAACCCAAAGAAATAAAAACTAGTAGGCCTACGTCAGTTTCTCGCTTTGGCCTAGATCATACGTGCAATATGTTAGAGTGGGCAGCCGTTAATGATTTTCTTTGCTTTAGGCTTGTTTCTTAGAGTGAACGGATTATAGTGTTGACATTATTGTTAATAAAATCAGGTAAACTGATATAACAAAGTGCCAGTATGCTTTTGTTGAATCCAAGACGTTACCATTCGGCTAACTCAGTCAATTTGACCATGTAGTTTGATAAACTTATGTGAAGGAATAGTGTTGCTTGTCAAATCTAAATGCATTGCAACTTGAAATTCTTAAAATACGTCAACATTTCACAAAATTCAGTGGCATATAACTCCGCTAATTATTTCACAGTAATGCACCTACTGTATATAACAGTATTCATGTAACTACATCAGCGAAGTAAACAAACATCTGACTGCACTGTAGACAAAGCCCTCAAATGATTAAAAATGCGGCATTGTAGTATAGACATGATCAAAAAAATATGACTTTAATTAGTTGTTACTCTGGTACCTGTCAACCGATTTGGTCCAAAATAAGTAGGCTTCTTGCCACGGACATTATAAATGCATATACCAATTTTCATGAAAATCCGATGAAGCGTATTTGAGTTATCGCACCTTTTGGTATATAATACCATAAAAAGGCACTAAATTGGGCATCATTCCGGTACCGGCCAACCGATTTGGTCAAATATCAACAGACATCTTCCCATGGACATTAAAAATGCGTATACCAAGTTTTATGAAAATCCGATATAGCATATTTGAGTTATGGCGCTTTTAAAATAGACACTAAATTGGGTTTTACTCCGGTACCGGTCAACCGATTTGGTCCAATATCAATAGGGTTTTTCCCATGGACATTATAAACGCATATACCAAGTTTCATTAAAATCCAATCAAGCGTATTTGAGTTATCGCGCGTACAGACACACGGACGGACGGACTGACGGACTGACGGACGGACGTACAGACATTTTTCCGTCCACCACACAATCTCATAAAGTACCATACTGGCACTTAATAATCTAATGCAAAGGTGAGCAACTGCGGGGAAACGTTTTAATCCCCATCCCTTGCTGTGACGTAAGAAACCTGTTCTTCATGTTCAGTGTCACGTCGCGTCGTAACTGCTGTATGCTGACGTCAAGGGCGGCGTTAGTGGGAGAAATTCCCCTACCGTACAGTGGCACGATGTGCACCAGTTGCGCACGCATGATCTAATGTAATATGTTAGCTTGTGTTTCTGTGTACATTCAACGCCACCTAGGCTATTAACAAGACCGTATTCAATTGTGTAATTAATTGAAAGTGGCTTTGGTCAGTTGGTATCTTGATTCATTGGTATACGAGTCGCAGAGATCTGATTTTTTACGAAGGTGACAGAAAGGAAGCAGGAATACATACCTAAATGGGAAAACATTGAATGATTTCAACGAAACTAACTGACTATGAGGTTTTTCTTTAAACTAGGGAACTCGAATTTGAGGTATTTTTTTCACGTTCATGGTGAAACGCATCTCGCAGCTGGGTTATTAGCTTTTACTTTCTCGCATATACGTAGTATACAGAAAACATTGTGATCGCGACGTGACAAAAAATCATCGAAATCGAGATAACACCGGGAAAGCATGTTTCAAGATGCCTAGAACCGAAAAAAAAGTGTATTTGGAATGATATCTGTCTGTCTGTCTGTCTGTCTGTGGACAAGCACAGCGGATAAACGGCTCATCGTATTTACTTCTTTTTTTAAGTACCGGTAAGGACATTTTTATTATTTCATCGAACTGCCCAGAATTTCGTATTTATAACTGAAATATTGAGGGGACATTTCATGATTTTTTTAAATAGCTCTTACAATTTTAATAATAAAAAAGTAAAATTCGAAACTTCTAAGACTAATAAAGTGGCTATATCCATTTTTTTAAAATAATTAAGGTACTATAGGCCTACTCGTATCTATTTTCAATTTTTCTAGGTTTTCTCCATTATAGTACGCGATAAATGAAAACCTAGCACAGTAAAGTTGTAGAGAAAATTTAAATGAACATTTGTTTAACTCAGGTCTTTATAAAAATAATAGACATGAAAATTAAAACGAAATGAATATGTCTTAAATGCAGAATGTCAGAACAAACATTAATTAAATGATTGGTGATAACTTACTCTTGTTTCCCATAGTAACAAGAAAACTACAATCAGCTATGTGCTGTGAAATACCTCAGTCGTAATGAACATACCAAAACCCAATGAGGGTGAGATGGCATAGGCAAATAGGCAAGAGGTCCTGGTTTCAAATCAAACCTCGTGTACAGCCAAATTAACTTGGGTATTTCAAGGTTTCCTCATTCGCAAAGGCAAACGCCGGATTTGTAGGACTTTACTTTCCATAACGCAATGCCGCTATGTCACCGGATATTATAATCGTTTAAACTGAATGTCATAAAAGAAGACATTACTGAACAATAGCTACAGATTGAGGCGGAATATGCCTTTAGACATATTCCATAACGTTTTACAGTAATTAATTAAAACATTTCATTTTATTAATATTATACAGAAATTAATTAAACATTGGGAAAGATAAGTATAAACCAGAATTATTAAGAGTTGGAAAACTAGAATCAATTTTGTTATAAGAAATGGGAAAATTAATACTTTAGAATAAAAGCAAGTGCAAGTAACTGTAAAAATAACACAGTCTGAGTAGACAAAGGCAGGCTGTCAATCACTTGAGCAAATTCTGTGTATTGGTATTGTGCTAGAATTTTAACGTAGACAAAAGAACATCAGATAAGAGGCGATTTTATTGTGTGATGGGGATAAACCAGCTCTGCTCCGACACTAGAGGAACAATAGGGTGTTTAAGGTTCCGGGAATTGGAAACCTTCAGAGATCTGTGTTGGCTTCCGATATTCTTCCGCACTAGCGGAATAATACTAGCAGATAATAACCAATAAGAATGAGGGACTAATTTGTGTGTCTGACGTCAGTACGAAGCTTCTTGGGAGGTGATGATTTTTGAGACAGAGAGAAGAGCCGAGAGCTCCAGAGGTTTCGGTCGCGTGGTTTTTGTAGGCCAGTAGGCCACATCCCGGTAGTAGTCTCGGAATTTATAAGTCCAGTCGAGGGTCGCTGGGTACTTAGTCGAAGTTAAAGTCCGGGAAGAGCAATCATTGTAATATACCAGTAGAATCTGAGTAAACTATCAATTAACAAGAAGCCGCGTATTGACGTAACATATTGCTGAAGAGATTAAATTAATATCCCGAATGTTGTAATCATATTGTAATTGTGCATAGAGTTTTGCATTGGAATAAATTTCGCTCTTACCCAATTATAACGACTTTACATTGAACGCTTTCCTTATAACGTGCTGTCCCTGAGATAAGAGAAAATTAAGTCGGGCAATAGAACAAACAGGTACGAGCCGGGATTGGAACATCACGGCATCACATCACGACAACAGAGCTACAGCCTCCGGAGGGTCCAGAGAGAAAGACTGCAAGTAAGTTACCCGCAGGCATCTATCATTCCAATGGGCAATCTATTCCAAATGGCGCTTCCAACGTTTGAGGGTGTCGAGCATTAATGGCATAGGACATTAATGAAAATACAGCACGGGAGGCAACGAGGCTTCACTACCGAGGATCGACGGCAGCAGACAGCGGCGAGCGGGACTTCAGTCACCGCCACACGGGCCGTCAACCCATCGATCAACACACCAAAATTGTAAAGTACAAACATTTCATATTTGTGTATATATATTTTGTTTTTTTTGAGGGTATTTTTACATGCATACTATAGCTAAATGTGTTAGCACAGCAGGGTATATTTTTGTGCAGAGGGAAACTAAGTGTAAATTAGCTAAATGAAGTTAAGATATAAAATTATTGGAGACAGTATGGAGAATCAGGAGATGGAGGTTCAGGGCGAGGTAGAGCCACCAATTGTAAATAGTAATGAGGATGTGTTATTGGAGGGTCCTTCCGACCAAATTAGTAATCAGGAACATGAGGTTCAGGCTGAAAATCAGCCGGATACGGTAATGGAAGTAGACGAAGTTAGGCCTAGTACTAGCCAGGCAGTTCTAAATGATCCGGGGAATATGCAATCTCTTTTTAGCTTCATGTCAGAGATTAAAGAGAAATTAAATTCTATAGGGAATTTAGAGCAGAAAATGCAGACAGTAGATGACACATTAAAAACAGTGGGAGAAATGAATGATAAATTAAATTCTATGGGAAATGTTGAACAGGAATTGAAGAATGTAAATGATAAACTAAATTCTATAGGAACTCTAGAATTGAAAATGCAAAATGTAAAAGAACAGGTAGCATCTGTAGAGACAAACTTACAGGCGAAACTAAATTCTATGGGGACCTTAGAACAGAAAATGGAAGAAGGTTTTAAGAACATGCACGACAAAGTCAATAATTTTGAAGATACTGTAAGGGGATTGCAGACAGAAGTTAATGCTAAATTTATTGAAATCACAACAAATGTTCAAACCGAGCTTAGGCGGGAACAAGAAAAAATACAGCAAACTTTAACTGAACAAAACGCTAGAGTGAATGCAAATCTAGAGCAGGTCAATGTTACAGTAAATAGTAGCCTAGAAGCAACTTTGAATCAGGTTAAAGTAGTGGTAGAATCATCCAGTAAATCAGTGAACGACAGAGTTGATAATCTAACTTCACAAATGGACTTAGTTCAAAATAAAATTAGGGAACTGGAACAGACTGACAGACAGATAGACACGATTTGCCAGAACAGCATGAGTGGCACGTCGAGCAGTGATAATGTTATCCCGGAGGAGAATAGAGTTAATAATGTAAATTTAGCTTCTACAAGTACCATGGTTGTAACTGAAAATGCTATTGAACTTGAAAGAATGTCAACTCCAGTCCGGCATAGCAGTATCGCTACGCATGATAGTAATAATGTTAGCAGTAATGGTATTACTCAAAATGTGAATGCAACTGTACAGGGCATTCCTGTTCACTTGTTAAACGAGATCCCATTTCCAATTTTCAATGAGGACGAAAATATGAATCCTCAGTACTATCTTACTGAACTGGATAATTATTTTAAATTAAAGTCAATTCCTCCAGAACTTAAAATGTTAATGGTGAAGAAAAGCTTGAAGGGTAGGTCATCTCAGTGGCTAAAATTAACACTAGGGGAACAGGTAGATTATGACACATTTAAGAAATTTTTCATGCATCGCTACTGGAATGACAACGAGAAAAACAAAATTCGAAGCGAACTTACTACGGGGAAATATAATCCACAAGGGGGCGTGACGATGATTGATCATTTTTTACGCATAGCTCAGAAAGGGAGAATGTTAGACCCTCCTCTTAAAGATTCCGAGGTCTTGAGTATTGCTGCAAGCCATTATGAGGACCATATCAGAAACAATTTGATAGTGGCTAGGCCTAAGGATTTTGGGGAAATGGTAGACTTGCTTACGAAATTTGAGGCTACGGCAACTTCACCTTACACTCAGGATGGGGGCAAAAATAATAGCTTTCATGTAGGGAATAGCAGTAACAAACAGAACAATAATTCACAGGGTTTTAGGCCTAATTATGTATCTCGTGGGCAGGAGGCACCGGCTGCGCCTCACTCCAGCCAAAATAATCAGGCCTATCAGGGCAATAATGGGGGCAGATCAGGCCAAAATAACTTCCAGAATAGTTTCCAATATAACAGGGGACAGAACGGACAAAATAACAGGGGATTTCAGAATAGGCCTAATTTCCAAAGGGGAAATAATAATAACAATAGGCAAATTAACATGTTCACGGTCGATAATAGGCCTAGTAACAGTAACAATGGGAACAATCAGGGCTATAGAAATAACTATAACAGAAATGCTCCGCATTGGTTGCGAAATAGGGGATATAGAAACGGGTATTGGAGAGCCAATTTCTATAGGAGGCCATACAATAGACAATGTAACTGGCGAAATAACAATAATAATTGCAACAATCAGGCGACAGGTAGGTCTGATAACGATACTAGAGGCGGAAATATGAATCCGGAAGCCCGGAGTTTTCAGCCGAATAATGATAGGAGTAGGTCGGCTTCGCCACAAGGCAACGGCGGAAACCAGCCGTCGGAAAACTAAGTCACGGGATTCTTGTGGACCCTGAGATTCTCGATTGCCTCAGTCGTATGAATACTACTGACAGAAATGGGTCTACCAACTATATGACAGCTCAGAAAGACGTTAGGGAAATTACTGACATTACAAAAATTCCTTTGACACAGACTGGACGTGATGTAATAGCTGAACCACCTAGAATTAAGGCAGATATATACGGCTTGCAATGTGATATATTAATAGACAGCGGCTCAAGCTCAAGTGTGTGCAGTTTAGATTTTTATTATAGGTTGGAACAAATGGGAATTAGAATTTTGTCACTACCAGTATGTGCAGTATTTTTTTCAGTCGCTGTAGGCAAGCGACGCGAGAGAGTGAAAAAACAATGTTTACTGTTAGTTAAAATGGGGAGATTTGAGGTAGAAATAATGTTCCTTGTAATTAATGGGTTAACTACAGATGTTATCCTAGGATCAGATGCTTTTTTAGAATGGAACGCAGTAATAGATTTCAAGCGACAGGCTTTATTTGCAGTGGTTAATAATGTTGAAATAAAAGTCCCATTTATAGATTACAATGACACAGGGGTTGCAGATAAAAGATTGGAGATAGAAAAAGATATGGATGGCGAGTTATTTTTTGTGGAACACATTTGTATAGGGGATCAAGAATTGGTTGAGGTCAGTGCATATGACAGTGCTGAGCCTGAATTAGGTCATATTTGTACACAAGGGTCACTGGACTGTGACGCGTGTAATCTCCACATAGTGTCATTGAGACATATTCACGGCGATTCTAGGAAAGAATCTAGGCCAAGATCCCGTTCGAGCCGGTGTCGCGTGCCAGGGAGTTAAGTACAGAGATGTTAGAGATATTACGCGATAAGGTGGAATTATGTCACGATTTAAAGGGAAGTTATTATTAAGGGGAGAATTATGAGAGAGTATTAGCACACCCCATGAGCTGCATAAATAAATTGAAAAAAAATAAAAATAAAAATAGAATAAATAAATAAAGTAAAAAAAAAATAATAAAAATATATATATATATATATATATAATCTCAGGACACTTATGACGATTTTTTTTTGACAGACTGAAATACACTAAATTGTAGATTACGACTCAGACATAATAGGTAGACTGACTGACGAGGCAAGAGAGATCTTAGGGTACCCAGAGTTCGATGTTGAGATGTGCAAACGCGCATTCGAGCGTATCAAAACACGTGCAGCCAAACGCAAGGAGAAGGCCAAGCGCTACAAGCATAAATGGTCGCCTCAAATCAATGATAAGGTATTGATTAGGGACACTAAGCTGTCTTCACTATTAAGGGGACGTTATTCTCGTCTCGAGCTTCTATTCAAGGGACCAGGGTTTATAACTCAGAAATTTGGGGACCACACTTATGAAATTCAAGACGTAAAATCAGGTAAAATTTTTGGCAGATACCATAAACAACTACTCAAACCTTATAAAGAATCACCCACCCAGTAAATTCACACCATGAACAGGAATAACCTACGTTAGGACTGTACAATAGTTAAGCAATAGTTTAAGTAACCACTAGTATACAGAATTTCAGAGTCATATGTTAATGTGTAAAAGCAACAGTGAGATGAAGCCCGATCTGTGACAGAGTTAAAGCTTAGACTCAACGAACCTTTCTCTTGTCATAGATAAAGAAATAGTGTTGGTGGCGTGCTTGTAACATAAGTCGAGTGGTGCGCTAATTCAAGCTTGACTGATTGAACCTTGTTAGCGACATCATTAAAAATGTTGCAGTGTTATGCGTGTGTCGTGTTTTTGCGAAGTTCATTCTTTCTATGTTGTGTTTTGTTTTTTTTATTCCACGACCATCAGTTTAAAGCAGACTCATCGAACCTTTGCTGTTATGTGTACGTGCAGTTGTATATACCAGTGTAAATAAATTCCCGGGTGTGACAAGAATGGCATTTGAGGTGGTAGGCCTAGAAAGGCAAAATAGGCCTACATATGAAATGGAAAGAAAGGTGAACAGGGCATTGGGTGAACAATGTTCCAACTTGTATATATTTTGTATAAATAGTAATAAGAGGGTATAACTAGTAATAAGATGTTAGCATAAGGGCAGAGCCAGATGAAAATGCAAAGGCCTACAATCAGTTGCAGGGAAAATCAGTGTTAAAGCTACAACACAACAAATAGGGGAAGTTTAAATTAATGATTTAAGAAGTTAACTAGTATGATATACTTTACGATTTTAATTTGAGAGATGTATAAGAAGGAGAGGTCACTTTAAAGTTTTGTGGAGGCATTGTTAATTCGTGGGCATACCTACGATAGAGATATTCTTGTCAACAAGCAATCTCTCTCCCGCAGGTAGGCATTTGAGGCGGAATATGCCTTTAGACATATTCCATAACGTTTTACAGTAATTAATTAAAACATTTCATTTTATTAATATTATACAGAAATTAATTAAACATTGGGAAAGATAAGTATAAACCAGAATTATTAAGAGTTGGAAAACTAGAATCAATTTTGTTATAAGAAATGGGAAAATTAATACTTTAGAATAAAAGCAAGTGCAAGTAACTGTAAAAATAACACAGTCTGAGTAGACAAAGGCAGGCTGTCAATCACTTGAGCAAATTCTGTGTATTGGTATTGTGCTAGAATTTTAACGTAGACAAAAGAACATCAGATAAGAGGCGATTTTATTGTGTGATGGGGATAAACCAGCTCTGCTCCGACACTAGAGGAACAATAGGGTGTTTAAGGTTCCGGGAATTGGAAACCTTCAGAGATCTGTGTTGGCTTCCGATATTCTTCCGCACTAGCGGAATAATACTAGCAGATAATAACCAATAAGAATGAGGGACTAATTTGTGTGTCTGACGTCAGTACGAAGCTTCTTGGGAGGTGATGATTTTTGAGACAGAGAGAAGAGCCGAGAGCTCCAGAGGTTTCGGTCGCGTGGTTTTTGTAGGCCAGTAGGCCACATCCCGGTAGTAGTCTCGGAATTTATAAGTCCAGTCGAGGGTCGCTGGGTACTTAGTCGAAGTTAAAGTCCGGGAAGAGCAATCATTGTAATATACCAGTAGAATCTGAGTAAACTATCAATTAACAAGAAGCCGCGTATTGACGTAACATATTGCTGAAGAGATTAAATTAATATCCCGAATGTTGTAATCATATTGTAATTGTGCATAGAGTTTTGCATTGGAATAAATTTCGCTCTTACCCAATTATAACGACTTTACATTGAACGCTTTCCTTATAACGTGCTGTCCCTGAGATAAGAGAAAATTAAGTCGGGCAATAGAACAAACAGGTACGAGCCGGGATTGGAACATCACGGCATCACATCACGACAACAGAGCTACAGCCTCCGGAGGGTCCAGAGAGAAAGACTGCAAGTAAGTTACCCGCAGGCATCTATCATTCCAATGGGCAATCTATTCCAGTAACAAGAAAACTACAATCAGCTATGTGCTGTGAAATACCTCAGTCGTAATGAACATACCAAAACCCAATGAGGGTGAGATGGCATAGGCAAATAGGCAAGAGGTCCTGGTTTCAAATCAAACCTCGTGTACAGCCAAATTAACTTGGGTATTTCAAGGTTTCCTCATTCGCAAAGGCAAACGCCGGATTTGTAGGACTTTACTTTCCATAACGCAATGCCGCTATGTCACCGGATATTATAATCGTTTAAACTGAATGTCATAAAAGAAGACATTACTGAACAATAGCTACAGATGCACACGAATATATTATTACAAGAAACTACACGCAAACATTCCAAACACGTGATGTGACCTATATAGATTTAAAGCGTGCAAATGAACTAAGTAGTAGTATTAATAACAATAATAATAATATTGGTAATATAAGGAATTATAATAATAACAATAATAAGAATAATATTAACAATAATAATTAATAATATTAATAATACTAATATTAAAAATAATATTAATAATACTAATATTAACAATCACAATATTGATAAAGAAAATAGAAGGTTTAAATGTAGATTACTACACTATCTTGAACAAGCCTGAATTTAAAAAATGTTCAAATTGAACTTATGAGATTCATGGAGACCGAAGCAACTGTGGAATTAGTTTTGGAGACACAATGATGTATTGTTGATATTAAAGATATTTCAGTGAACTCAATTCACTTTACACAAGAAGTATCACATAAAAAGGAAGAAACGGAGCAAGAAAATAAAGTAAGAAGTTTCTTAAAGCAGTGATATAGTGGGAAGAATACAGTACGCCATACATGTATGTTGTTATGACATAAATTTCTCTGCCGCAGAAGTTACATAGTAGTCACATGAGTATAGTTTTTAACTATAAATTTCACTGTTACTGACTCTTCCTCTGAAGTCATAATATGGTAGTAGCAGCAAGGCATATAAAAAAGAAGACCTCTTACTCCAAGGGAAAACACAGGATATCCTACCAGCAGCGGCAACCATGTGGAAGAAAGAATTCGACCGTATAGGAGGAAAAGTTTTCTAAAAGACCAGAAGTTGTTCCAGGAAGAAATATGAGTGCAGGGAAGGGAAAAAAGAGAAATATAAAATAACATAGATATATAAGCTCTGTATTTGAGAATGTCACTTCTAAAGAGGGGTGCGGAGAATGCATGGTGACGCAAAAAATTGTTATGTGCCGACCATTATCATCACTATTATTGTTCTTATTGTTCTGATTATTATTATCGTTATTGTTATCGTTATTGTTATTATTATCATCATTATCACCATCATCATCACCATCATCACCACCAACATCATCACCATCATCATCACCATCATCATCACCACCATCTTCCTCTTCAGCATCATCACTATTTTTTTAATTTAATTTGTAACTGTTTTGGAATTTCCTTCGGCAAGGAATAATGTCATCCTAAGATTATAATTATATTGGTGCAAATTAATTAAAAAATTTATTTAAAAATAACTTGCAAAAATATTACGATTAACGTTTCATCTAAATTTCATGTCATAAATTTCTACAAGTATTCAGTAGTACCTTAAAACAGCCTAAAGTCGGCATCAGTAGAATAGTGTGTAAGGGCAGTGACTTTCTATTTCCAAGGTTCGCGGGTTAGGTCTCGGCTTAGTAGGTGAAATGTACGTATGTTTGATAATTTACAGGCATGTAATAGAATTCTTACGGGACGAAATTCGGCACACCTGCAACGATTATACAACCTAAGCAGCATTATATAACCACGATATCAAATTATATACACGATATATTAAATATAATAAATGTTTTCTTTGTTAAGTTTCAGAAGATTGAAAAATATATCAAGCATCACATTGTGATGGCAATTATTTTGGTATTAAGAGTGACTGACATAAAATCTGCAAGAAACTCATTACATTTTCTATTCTATTCTATACCCTTAGAACCCTTCATGCTTAGAACCCTTAGAACCCTTCATGCTGACAAACTTAAAAGTTCTGTACTATATAAAATAAACTAAAGACAGTTACAAAATAATGGTCTATTAAGGCTATTAAGACAATTAATTAAACGCTAGCGTACCTATATGTTCCTTACCAACTTTCACTATAAAAATTGTTTTATTATACAGGGTGTCCGGGAAAGACCTGACGAAAAAGAAATAATTATATATCTGAAACTATTGCATTTATTGACGTGATGTTTTCACGGTTACAAAGAGAAACACGATGAGTTTTAATAAGCCTCTATGTGAGCATCATTTATGGCCCGATACTCAATTTTGTGCCACACACGCGAAAGCATCTCCGGTGTGACTAGTGCTATTGCATCGTTGATTCGGCCACGCAAATCTGCATTATCGGTCACAGGCGTGCGATACACTTTGTCTTTCACAAAATCCCAGAGAAAGAAATCCAGTGGGGTCATGTCAGGTGACCTTGGTGGCCATGGTGTAGGTCCTTCTCTCCCATGGACTATGGATTTTGGCATTTGCAGTTGTCTTGCCGCCTCACAAATGGATTTCCTCGGGCTTTTTACAAAAGCAGCCAGTACACTTTCAATGTCATTGTCGTTTATGCGCGATTTCTTTGCCTTTCCCCGCTGTGACTCAACATTACCTATCTCCAGAAATTGCTTGTGCCAATGAAGGATGCTGTTTCGGCGGGAGGATTTCGGCCGTTGTCTGTTTGGAAACGACGTTGTAGCCTACGCACAACTTGCATTCCCAGTTCTCAGAATAAGACTGACTACACACGCTGCGCAGAAAAAAGCTTTTTTTTCGTTTCTCCTCGTGCAACAACAATGTGCTTGCTCATGTGCATTACGGGATGCTACAAAACAAAACTTTTTTACTTTGTCTTTCTAACTGTGAAAATACTGAGGTTGTAACTGTAATAGTTTCTGATATATAATTATTTCTGTTTCGTCAGGTCTTTCCCGGACACGGTGTATAAGTAGACTTCGAATATTCATACAAGGAACAGTTAGGCTCACGAAGCATGTTCTATACAAAGAGGTGGGGGCGTGTATCACGCGATGACAAACACTGACAAGAAGAGTGCTCTCAGATATAATAAGGTAAAGACAAAAAGTGAACACGTTCCACATTGCTTTTATAATGGAGGAATAATCAAATAAATTATATCCGATGTATATTCTACATATAAAAGGTGGCCAATGATGTTTATGAATGTAAGTAAATTATTCTTTTATCGTCTGCCATAAGATCGTATGTGCATTTCTACCAGAAAGTTGAATACGCAACATTCGACCTTTTGGTTCTGGAACTATTAGAAAGAATAACATAACAACCATATAGAATATACATCTACTGTACATTAAGTGAGAGTGGTTTCCAACACACAACCTTAAGGTACAAGATAATTTTGAATATGTTTTAAGTCAATGAACACATGAACTCATTTTCAATGGAAACTCTACATACGACCTTCTGGCAGTAAAGAACGTTATCATCTTCGTGTAGATGCAGTAGATACACTCGAGGAGCGCAGTGCTTATGCTGTGGAGTGACTGTCCATAAACAGTAACGTCATGCTGGATACATGACACACTAAACTTGAGTCTTCAATCTGTGTCAACTATAAACGTTCGAAGCCTATTTATAAGTTCAGAATGACCCCGCGAGATCTGTAGTAATTAGAACATGAATCATTTCCAGATGTTTCAGGCTATATTTACCCCTCAAATAATATTTGTGGTAGCCTCGTAAAAACGTCGATATACACTACAAACTATAGTATAGATAAAAAGCATGAACTTACAGACTTTCTTCGGAATTTCCATAGACTATTCGAACTGCAACTCTCACCAAACATCAGGAAATTGGGTAGAGTCAATGCTTTTTCTTGTAAATGACCTGAAATAAAATGAAACATTTGGGAAGGTCCACAAACACATCACGTTTCCTTAGCAATCATAACAATGTTTACAGCACTGCCTTCTAAACTGTATTACTCGTGTATACACTGCCTGTCCTATACGGCTAGTTTTGCGTACTCGGCGACATTACAGATGGCAGCACCTTTCACACCCAGATTGCTTCTTGTTTTTTGCTACGACATTGTTGATTATGTAGTGCTGTCACCGCCGTCTCGTAATATAGTCTAGAAGATGTTCTCAAATCATAAACTGAATGTTTAAACTTGTATTATTCTAGGTACCGGTACTTAATTGCTATGAATAAAATTTTGTAAAATAATAATTATATAATTTACTATCAATGCGTCTAATTAATTTATATTTATTTTAATTATTGCTCCAAAATTCCATTTCAAGGTAAGTGTCATATACTGGAATAATATTATGTTCTAAACAAATAACACAAGTATCTGTGTCTGTTTAATGCTTATTTTGACGCAACAAACGCATAGAAGCAATGTACGGTAATGTATAGGGCACTGCCTTCTAGACTCTATTACTCGTATATTCTCGAGACGGCGGTTGTATAGGTGGCGGTGATTGCTGCAATCTGGGTGTGAACTGTGTCGCCTCTACTGGAGAAATTAGGCAATTGAGCAATTCTCTGAACTCCATGTTAAAATAAAGCATAGGACAGGCAGTGTAATTCTCGGGACGGCGGTGGTTTACAGTTACTATTACGTTTTCTTTCTTAGCTTATTTAAACCACTGCCTTCTAGACTGTATTACTCGTGATTTAAACTAACCTTTTCTTATTCTCCCTTTTAGTGAAAATGGCAATTTTAATTAAATTAAGAGTTTGGATAGTTGCAGCAAGAAGTAATTGTTTGCTGACATCTGAGTTTAAAAAATTTAAACTTACAACATTTTGTGTAAGCTTACAAGCAATCCCTCTCAACAAAAACCCACACGTTTACAGAGAACAAGCCCATGCCAGTCCAAAACAGACCTTTTGTGCGGTCTAATGAAGGACAGGATCATCGGTCCGTTTTTTCTAGAACCTATAGACACAGGTCCCGTGAACTTGGACATGCTGGAACGGTTCGTGTACTCCCAGGTAGTAAAATAAAATCTATGAGTTTTTCTTGAATTCTCTGTAATTGCACTGCCCTATCTCTCATACCTTCCGTATTATGATTAATTGAAAATTGGGAGGTTTGAATAGAACCCTGTGTAGCCTATAACTTTCCTAAGACATAATTGTCATGGGCAGACGCAATTTTTCTCTATTTTCTGCAGTCTGATTTCGTTGTTTATCAGGTTTTTAAAGAAGACCTTATCAGCCGAGAAGCGACGTTCCGCCCATACAATAGTGGTAGCCATGACGTCATCAATGTCAATAACATTCGAAGTAACAGTTCTCTCTAGGCTTTGTTGTTAAATAAATGGGTAAATTACTACAAAATCTAAACGCTATTTAAGCTTTTTAAAAATAATTTACTTCTATACTTTGCAAGGCTCGCTACAACTCTTGCACGTATTATATTTAAACCCTAGACTAAATTTTCGTCGCCTATTCTAGAGCTCTGGGCAAACTATTAATTAGAAAAACTGTGGTCGGTCTACAAAGGAATTTTATCACAAAATATACATATAAGGAGAAAACTAGTATTTATTAAGTAGTCATAATAAGTAGTTCTCTTTTTTAATTAAATTATATTTATCAATCAAACAGACTAATAAAATTATCGTACATTGCATTTGACTTCACATTTTTTATGAGTTTCACTACAAAACTGTAACCAAGTTATCTCGCTTGTGAAATGGAAAAATCAAAACAGTTAATGAAAATGAATATTACATTTTGAACAACTAGTACAGTGTTAAAAAGGATGTTTAAATGACCGAAGGGTCTTTTAAAACGAGAAACGTACAATGCACTACTATTTTGGTATTTATATTTTTATAATAAAATAAAAAAAACCCAAGTTTTTGTTTTAAAATCTCTAATTTTCAGTGTCTCCTATAGTCATAATAGCCTATATATTAGGCATTATCCACATATATTTATTTACAATAACCCTAAATACATTCCATTCCTTTAACTGTGATTTATTGGATATAGTGCCTCACAAATAAAAATCTATTAAATTTTATGTAGGTCTATAAAATTAAGACACGTTCTCTACTGTATATAATTTCAATTCTTTATGATAATTCCATGAGTTCATTTGTTCCATTTTAGCCAACTTCAAGGTAATTTATTCCAATATTTCCTCAAAATATTTCATACTTTCTAATATATTCTACTTCCCACAAAATAATTGTACTTCGGTTTGTACTCCTAAATATTTGTAACGTGTTTTCTATTACTAAATGTAAATTTATTACACTTGAGTACAAAAATTAAGGGATTCTATTATTGGATACAGAAAAAACTGATTTTCTATACTTTTTCCTGTTGAAAAAATTTAAATTTTTCGTTTTTATTAGGAATGTGTAGAAAACAAAGAGAGTAGCTGTTAATTATGTAACAAATCTTTGCAATCAAAAGAAAACACGAAAATATAACTAAATAGCCTTTACAAAAGTAGTCTATAAATGTTTCTTTCCAATGTCAAAGAAATAATAACAAACCACCAAAGCTTTGTATTGTTCTGGCCTTAAAGGATATTGTTATTTTTAAATAAGGAATAATAGGATACGGCGCATCTATATTGCCAGGCAGGATAGTCATCGCAATAACAATTTAGTTGATCATTATTTCATGTTTTCAACTGGAATTATTATCTGTTGAAAGAAATCGGGAAAATCTAAATTTTAAGGGACATTGCTATGTTGAAGTCGGACTAACCTGACCAGTAAAGGATTCAAGACGACGAAAGGAAAATCGAAACCGTGCCACACGTTACACCTGCCTCACTCGCGTCATGTCACCTCATTTGCAAAGAAATTAAATGAGGCTATTTAAAAGTGAGTACCGGTACTATAATAGCCCAAGCATTATAGGGCCGTATTGAAATACAACCACCAAAATTAATTTTTGCCTACTACATGAACAAGAATTGGAGAACAAGGATCAATTCAAGTGGGAAATAAAGATTCATAACTACAAAATAAATACTTAGAAGGATTATTTCAAGATTTGGTTAATTTATAACAAGGCAGAATTGGCCATTTTAGAGGACAGTCTTGTTATAAGGCCATTTACCTAATATTTCTTTCATATAGGCCTATGTATATCAGCCCATCAAAATTTTTATTTCCTGAGTTCTTGCCTCCTACTTATCGCATCCCTCTGTTTCCTTATTGCCAACCAAGGAAATATGAAGTGCATGCACCTCTTTCTCTATCGCTATAATTCTTACATCAGTTGGTATGAAAATTAGAAATAAATTTATCATTTTTTAATCTTCATCTTAACATGTCAAAGTCCAATAGGGCCTACGGTACTAAATACAGAACATGTGTAGTTAAGATTTGTACATCCCTTTATTGAAGTTGGGAGATGTGAACCGTGTCTGTAATACGAAATGATAAAGATCTCGCGGAAGATGTATCACAGAAAGATCAAAGGGAATGCGAATTCGGTTTATGATTGAAGTGAGGGACCCAATCAACGCGACGAGGTTCAAGTCTGTCTCGGGGAAGGAAAGCAAAACAAAACGGTGGTGGGCGTTATTCTCGTTTATATTGGTAATTGGAAACCAGCCGATCTCGCTTTTCATAGTATACCACTTCCAATACAAATTGTCACCTCTTTCTGTCTTGTAGCTAATTCCGACTTATGTGTACTAAAGGGATTGCTTTGCATTGAGAAATTGCATGTGTTAAATAATGTATTAGAAGTAGATTTTGAAATTTTATAACATTGACTCCTACTTTCGGGGGCTAAGTATAACTCGATCGGTAAGACTTGAGCCAAACAAACGGCTGCGCAGTAGGCTACGATGACGTAATCTAGACCTGCCTCACCTTCATAGCACGTGATGTTCTTTGCTAGTTCATACTGTACAGACCGTGTAAAAACATCTTAGTTAGCCTCACAGCATTCAATAGTGAAGACCCAACAGCGATATTCTGTGAGTTACATACTAGTACTTAAATAATATTTCATAACTAAAAAAAACAAATACTTTATCCACTTTATTTTTGTTTTCAATAGTTACGGGCTATTATGAACCGCATAGTTTGGAATGAATAATACAGTATATGCATTCTCTTCTGCCCTTACTCCATTGCTACCGGCGGACGATAAGCTATCTGCGCGTGTTTGGCTCAGGTCTTACCGATCGAGTTATACTTTCTGACCCTCCGCCTCCTGTCCTCGAAGTCCAAGATCCCTAAAGGCAGATGGGTCTCAGAGGTCTTCTGTTTGGGGCAAGAGGTACCCTTGCAAGCTACACAAAGAACGTATTAGAAAATCCGTCATTTAATTTTAATTTCCAGGAGATCAATAAAATTCTCATACAGATACTGTGAGACTCGTTGCAGATATTACATGTGTACTTGTACTTGAAGAAGAATAACTAGTCTCCTTTATTATCTGCTGAAATATTGTCAAAATGTGAAATGTAGAGTTATTTGTAATTTTCTTAAACAATGTTACAGCATGTTTGTATTCTGGATCCATGCGGTCAACGTCATTGGAGTACAGACGAATTATTTCTAATAAATCTTACCAGCTCATATAAGGCCTATGCATAACTGCTAAAAATCAAATTCTTGCCCCCAACAATTTTTTAAAGTCGACGTCTCTGTTTTCCAACTTCATATTCCGGCATTTGAGTAAACAGGCGCCTGTTGCAAAAGTGGCGGTTCGCTCATTTCTATCTCACCCATGGCCGAATGGACTTAGCTGTTGAATATCATGAATGAGACGGCTAGCTTACAATCATCCATACGCTTACACCTACATAGTAAGGACAAAATTGTACAAAATTTAACAAAACTTTTCTTTAAAAAAATATAATAGTAAAAGAAGTTTACATGTTTAGCGTCACATACTTGGAAGATTCTCAAGCAATGGTACTCGCATACACACAGACCAAAACATATTTTTCTTTTTTTCTGAAAATGGAATTGTGGACAGAGGAGTTCTCAAAACAAGTAGGCCTATTTCTAGTGAAAATTCGCCAATAATTTTTGTGGTCAAATGTAGACCTAATATTTCTCCTGCATAAGCTATAGTAGGTTTCATATATGATTCGGCAGAGAAAGTAAATAAACGGTGCAAAATACGTTGCACACACTCTCTCACATAGGTTATACGAGTAAAGAGTTGCATTAAATAAATTTAGAAAATATAATATTCTTTTAATAGTAACAAAGATTTTTAATGTATAAATAATTTCACTGACTATTCAATAGATGTATATTTCCTATGTCAAGAAAATAAATCATAAAAGAGAGCGAAAATTATACAAGTCACTATAGTACTGTATATGACTTAGGCCAGCTTTAATTACTGCTACTTTTATGTGGTGATACTTTTACGGACCTACGTAATGCAATATCTGAATACATTTCATTGAATTCAGATTTGTTCAAGAAAATATAGTAATGTACATTTAGACCTAAGCCTACTATTTTGCTTATTATTATCAATACTAGTAAGATACCACTGAAGATCATTCTAAAAAGAACGGAGGGAGATGTTGAACTGCCATTGCTTTAAGCCAAGCTGGATTCAGAAGAAATGGAGGGTGTTATGATCACAGTGCCAACCTCAGATGGATTTTAACATCAATTGAATTTCAAAAGCAATTATTCTTGTGTTTCATTGATTACTCGAAGGCATTCAATTGTGTTGACCATTGTAAAATGCAAATGACTATGAGACAGCTGGGCATACCTGAGCACTTAGTGTCATTAATTAAGAAGTTATACCCGGATCAGACAGCTAAATTAAAAACGGACTTCTTCTAGTGCCTATCCGTTCCGGATGTTGGTAACCATCAGAGCTATATCACTTTTGCTTGTTCGAAAAAGTTCCTCACTCGTGTGTGAAGTCCATGTCCTTAAGTTTCCAAGCCAAGATCTTCTTCTTCTTCCTCGTCCTCGGACTGGATTCCGATTAATAATGGAGTCAGACAAGGTTGTATCCTGTCCCCAGTCATCTTCAATGCATACAGTGAAAACATTATAAACAAAGCAGAATTGGGAGAGTCAAATGCAGGATTCAAAATTGGAGGGCGTAATGTCAACATCCTAGGTTATGCAGATAGCTGAATCTCACGAAAATCTTCAAGAAATGTTGACCAAACTTCAATCAGTTAGTGACGCTTTCTTGAAGTACAACAAAGCTAAAGTTAAGTGCATAGGCGAGGATGCAGTTATAAAGATAAGTGGTCAAACCCTACAGACTGTCGAAGGATTAAACTTTTTAGGTGTAGGCCTATTGATAAATAGAGACGGCTATGTGCAACATGAACTAAAGAGAAGAATAAACCAAGGAAAAGCACCATTAAGTAAACTATCTAAACTTATGAAAGAATCGGACATTATGTAAAAATACGAAAATGTTAGTCACCACGTCAATGGTATCTCCAGTTATTAGTATGTGATTGTGAAAGTTGGACACTTCGTAAAGAAGATAAAAGTAGGATTGCCTCGTTTGAAATGTGATTATGGAGGAAGATGGTGAGAATTCCCTGGATAGCAAGGAGAACCAACATCTCAATCATAGATGAATCAAAACCCGGATAATCTCTTGTTGCCATAGCCACCAAGCATAAACCGCAATATTTTGGTCATCTTATCAGAAGGCATGAGTCAATGTTGGGAATGACAGAAGGCAGTAGAAAACAGGGAAGAAGAAGAATAAAATGGACAGATGAGATAAAGAGAATCATGATCATGTATTGGATGCAGATAATTGAAATGGCTAAAACAAGCCAAGAATGGCATTATAAAGTGAAGTTCATGACACAACAAATAGAACGAAATGATATTAGGCTAGCAACCTAAACTACTGTGTATATCCATATATGTGGATCATTAGAAGTCTTTCTTGAGAAACATGTATCATAACCAGGCTTTAAAACTTAGTGCCCGATCGAATATGTTAACAGCAACCGAACTGTACAGACTTTGCTCGGCGTATGTCCTAGCTACCATATGCTAGTTCACGTGATAGTAAACAAACCTTGAATACAGATATAGGAAGACCACAAAATAACTTCTCATTATCTAAACTCACATTACAAGCACGCAAAACGATACTTTCTCCTGTTTGTCCTTCCCAAATGTTTCAATATATGTTTGCGTTTTAGAACACTTTACTTTGGGCATACCGAACACGTATTATAAATTTAAACACGCACAATGACAAGGCACACTGTTGACCAATTTGAGAGGCACCGTACCACGAGCGCATTCCCTTCTCGGTACTTCTATCAATGACTGTCTTATCAGCCTACGCAATCACCCTCCACCCCCTATATTCAGGTTGTTGGTAACCGGAATCAACTCCCTCTGTGGGTTCGGGCACTAAGTTTTCAAGCCTGATCATAACATTCATAGCCGTAAAAATGAGATATGCTGTTTATTACGGAAAATCTTCCAAGTAAGCTTCCTCATGATTTTGCATACATGTCGCTAGTGGCATGTAAGAAGCAGGTAATCAGTTCGATGACTCCAGTTGCAAGCGATATTGGTAATTCATTTTTTATTGTCACTCTAGTAACTATGTTTAAACATACATACTTGGGAATATTTCATCAGGGCCCAGTTTCATAGAACTTTTACACTCATATTATTAAAAATACATAATAATATTAGTTATTATTATTAGTCTTCTGTTTCATAAGAATATTTTCTAATAATATTAGTTATGAGTTCTTGGCTCTAAATTATTAGTAAATATTGCTAATATTAGTAGTAAATTGTTTCATAGACTGCAGAACTAATAAAATGTACTGATAATATTAGGTGTTTTTCTAAAAGTGTATTTGGGCTAATAAGTTATTCTCAAACCCATGTAATTCAGATTTCGTGATCTTAAAATTATGAACAATGAATCACTCTGATTTAATTATGAATTTATAAAAAGTTTACATACGCTATCAAAGGAATTCTCGTCATAACAAGTTTTTAGGAATTGAGGTTAGATTTTAGCCTACTGCTATCTTGAATAAGTGCCTGGCAGATTTATTCATTTCTTAGAGCTAGTTATTATCTGTTACATTTATGAAGATAAATGTAGGCCAACTGTTTTGAAATAGTACTGACAAAAAGACTAAGAAGGGAAAAAAACTATCCAGACATAACCTCCAAATCAATCAGCTGACTAATGAACTAATACTATTAGTGAAGAGATTTTATGAGTGGTGTTCATACCTCTATGAAAAAATATTTTGATAACTAATGAATAATATTATGAGTTCTCGAATTGTTTTAAATTCTAAGAAAATAATTTATTCATTTTCGAAAAAAAAATAGAAAATCTTAATATTGTGTCCAGTAAAGTGATAGTCGGTTATGTTTTGTCATGGGAAGGTAATTCGATTTAAAATAGCCCGGTACTAGCAAAGACTCTTCAGAAAATATACAGTACAGTAATATCGTGTTAAGATGTTCTCCATTTTGTATATTTTTTTATACACAGGCATGGCTAATGACCATGAGTTTAATCTAGCCTAAATAATTTGCAATTACATTTGTAGGGAAGTAAATCTGGATTCAAGAGTGTTAAGTCAAGATAAGAAAAGCATGTAAGACCTTAGCCTATCTGCATGCATACATCCATTTGTTAATGTACAAGGCAATACACTGAAATTCTCTTATCCCTTTTACTGAGCTGAATATTTGTTACGTGATTCCATGCAAATTTGTGCTCCTTTATCCCTCTTGAAACGGCAATACCGTATTCGAATTATTCATCAGGTAGTTGGCGACATATTCTGAATATTTTGATTTTAGAGAGAGAAGAAAGTAGTACCTCTTACTTCCTTTAACTTCTAGTTTTTTTATTCCTTGAAAAATGTGTACGATATGCTCCGGCAATAAACACGGTATGCTTTCCATTTAGCTCCCTCCTGCAACTCTCCGAGTTTGTCCTTATGAAAAATGCATGTGCCGCATTTATACTTATGAAGTATCTTATGAGAATGTTCCAGATCGTAATATACTAGAAATGTGTTGCGTAACTTCCCCATTTCCTTCATTCCCCTACCTTTCTAAACTCAGCACTTCTTACTACTGCTTATTAATTCTTCCTCTAAAAAACTTTTTCTAGATTAACAAAATGCATTACTTATTTCATAAGAGAAAAACATAAAGTCCACCTTAGAAGAAGTTCGTATTTTCTTCCCTAACAAGCTATAAATATATAAGCTATAAAGCAGTATTAAACCTGTTTTTAAAACCTTTATTTAAGCCTTTAAACAGCTTATGAAGCTATTTTCGCGGTTTATGGCTTAATATTATTGTCATAAAAATATTACGTTTGTCTGATTTATGATTTTACGCCTGTCAGCTCTCACAACTAAAGAGTTCACGCAATACTTCCTACTAGCAAACATAAAAATAACGGATGTTTTACTTCATACATCATCCTTCTTTAGCACATAACGTAAGCTATCGCTTTTAACGTCTTTTTACTCTGAAGGTATGGCCTACATTTTAACGAATGTACTTCCCAAGGGCTAGAAGTTTGATCACCGAATATTTAAAGTTAATGAAATTTACAATAACAGATTAGCCTATAGCCTAAAGAGGTCGCATCAACGCTAAAGTCTTTAGAACCAATGTTTTGAGTAATAAATAAATTCTTTGGACAAGAACTTCAGCAAGAACTTGTACAAGATTAAAAGCCGATATTTGAATCAAAGATGCGATATTACACTACATTACAGATCTTTGACAAAAACAAGTTTTCTGTATAGAAGGTTGTATGGAAGGCTAGAGTTTCGAAGGTAAACCGTGAAACATTCTACATATTGACATTAGTTTATTAGTTTCATATAAAAAAAATTGTAGCAGTATTCGAGAAATATCTAAGTGACAAGGAAATTGGACTGAATCGTTACTGTTTTCAAATTGAAGGTTATGATGATGACACGAGTTTAGGTTAGCTTGCAAAACCTTTGTATAATAATATGCAATAAAGTTATTTTAGGAATTTTACTCCAGAAACGTGCCACTGAATTTTCTCCGACATTTCAACTGTATCAATTTTTTTTATTCGGCTGTATTTATACTCCTTTTAGCAACGAGACCCTATCCTGAGTTCAGGATCTTTGTCTATTCAGTAGGCAATGCAACTATTAATTGTCAACTGTTTATGTTATTGGTGTAGTTTATCTCAGTAAATTTCAACTGATGGCCTATTCATTTAAGTGAATATGGTACAAGATGAAATAGCGAGGACGAGTCAGGGTAAGTAATTATCCAATACCGCATTTGCCTTTACGACTGGGGAAACCACGAAAAACCAATATCCAATTGGCCGGCCACGGGATTTGAACCTGGAACCTACCCAATGCGAGTTCAAGACTTTACTATCTCGCCCACCTCAATCGGTTGTTTCAATATTGCCAACTATTTTGGCGCCGTTCAATTCTCAAAACTTTAAGACAGTTGATGCCGCCAGTTTAGACCCGATGCTATGAACGCCGGGAAATCTTTGATCCACTGTAACAACATGCAGAAAGTCTTCCAAGAATCATCCAATACAGTTTGTTTCTCAACTACTTGAAGCAAAGGGCGGTCTCGAGATTTTACCAAAGAGCATTGATAGCGGAATACCGGCCTAATGAGAGGATCCACTGTTCAATATTGACAAAGAAAGTACGGATGATGCGATCTCTCTTCGGAAACACTAAACCACGGAACTGCTCTACATTCGAGGCAATGGCCCCAAAACCTCTGGCTTGGACACGAGATCTTAACCAAATCAGTAATCGATACACTCCTGGATAAATCAACCCAATCAGATTACAGAAGCCAACGCTTTCTTACGGATCAAAGTTTCGATATTGTTGTTAATATGACAACATTATGTGACATCACTCTTTATCCATATGCAGCTTAACTTGTATCCTGCTCTATGCAATATTTTGGAGTCTAAGCTTCTAATCCTAAACACCACACAGAATAATTGTAATGAATATATTCAGTTCGCTCCGTAGCCTTTATTTTTTACCCTTGTAGCTTATCTATTATAACAGTGCCCTAGGTAGGCCTATAATGAAATAGGTTGTGATCAGAAATTAAAAACTAGGTCAATGCAGCAGCTACTTTTTTAGATTGGATAGGAGAAGGAAAATAAATTTTAAACTTTTAATTAGTTCTTTACAACTAATAATACCAGTGAATGCAAATAAATCAATCTTTGTTTTTCAGTCTGGTTTAGCCAGATAGGTTCTTTCCTTCCTGATACAGTATATCGACTCGGATATGTTTAAATGACGTAAAAAGAATGCATACTGTAGAAAGTTTCTGTAGGAACTATCAAGGTAATCCAGACACTCTTTCCTAAACGTTTTCCCACTGCATATTCTGATCCTTAGCATTTTTCTCTGTAACACTTTCCCCCGTTTTTTTTTTTCCATAAATTATTTTTCTCCAATACCATTTATTGATTTTTAATGTCACATATCCTTCTCAGTAAGTTTATAGTAGCAACAATGGTTTAATGGTAACCATGGATTTTGTTCTATAAGATTTAATTTTATACTACATTCAGTCAGAGTGAGAAATAAAATGTAGGCTATGTCTTGAACAAAACATATAAGTAATACAAAAGTGCTTTACAACAGACAAATGCATCATACCTGAACGAAAGAACTTATCATAAACGGAAGTGATTGCCAGCGCAACAGTAATGAAGTTCCGGAAGGTATGAACAACAGATTTCAGACAGCAGTTAGAAAAACAGCATCCATTCACGTAAATAACGCTCAAACTTGTAACTCTGGTAACTATTTTAAATAGAAAACGTAATGACTGTAAGCAGTCTCTATAGGCTACACATGACTTGTTGATTTATATAGAAAATAATATACAGCAGAAAAAATTTACATTCATATAATTCCAGGCAGATTGACCACTACAATATCACCAAATGTAGACTATCTAAAATTATGAATATTTTAAGATAGGCCTATAATGGCCTCAGAGGTCGGTAACAGACTTCCACGACACTAGTTTCATCTATATATATTAAGAAACTAATTTCTGTTTGGTTCACAGATATGTATTTTATAATTGTAATGAATGTTATAATCTTAATGACATAATTTAAAAGACTGTATCTATTGTGTTTACGGACGCAGAAACATTTGCAGTACCGGTAATTATATTAAAATCAAAGCGATACTGAAACGGAACTTTCTTAATTTCTTTAACTCAATTGAAAACAAACTAAGTAATAAGCTAATGACAGCAGGTGCAACAAATAATACATTCCATGCATTAGTGTGAAGCATTAGCAAAAACAGAAAACGATACAATGGATTTCTTAAGAATCCTTGGTCATGTTTTCCCAATCCATAAGCCTATGTTATTTAAACATTACATTAAGTTGGTCTAAAATATTTACTTTGTGTTCAATGGAAAAAATACTTGGACAAATACAATAGGGAAAGTATGGAGGAAATAGATGGCGGAAAAATGCTCGAAGGAAGAAATGGTTCTATGAGCAAAACCTTTTCGAGGAAAATCGACCCGAAATCATTAGAAATACTTTAAGATTAGTTGTGGTTATGTTATGACTCACTTATATCTCAGATGATTTTTTTCTGACTAACTTAATATTATGATGACGGCAGGGTGTCAAAGGAATACAAAGTCGAATTATCAGAAAAACTTCCCAACGTGTGTTTTTAGCTGTTGGATAAAATAAGCCACAGAAAACCTTAATGGAATAAATAAATAGGGACGAGCAGTGAGCCAACACTCCAGTGTGCTTTGTCAAATAGTAGGCCTATTAAACCCTCGTCGTGTACCAATTTTTAATCTTAAGGGATATATATCACGTTTTTAGCCGGATTACTAGTCAGCAGATTAAAAATATGAGATATTATCGAAGCATTTCACATTGGCCTATTCGGGCCTCGCTCATAGGCCTACATATTATATTCTAGCCCCATGAGTTTTTAAGGGTTGTGGGAAGCTGAATCTAAAGATATTGAAATCCTCAAATTTTGTTAAATTTTAATTAGGCACGTATCTAGGAAAGGGCACTTAAGGAAGACTTACTGCATAACCAAAATTATTCCTGTTAATTTCATGGTCCAGATTTTACACTTAGGCCTAAACGCTTTCTTTCATTAGGTAACTCAGGAACTACTTGAACTTTCTTCGGTTTTTATTAACATAGAAAAATGTAACTCATAAACTACTTTAGATAATGGTTCATATTTTACTATTAATAAAATAAGTACCGGTACTGCTTTAATTGTTAAACTAAACAGCACGTCATTGTGACCAATTGTATTGTATTTTTTTAAATTAAAAATATAGTCGTAAGGTTAATATTTTAACCGTTAATAACCTAAAATAAGCTCAATGAAAAAGTTTAGTATGAAAAACTAGTATATTTCGAAATAAATTATCGCAGGTAGACGTAAGTCCTCCTGCTTCCCTTACGTAAGGTACTATAAATGTTTTGCCAAATAATAATTTTCTAATTGTTTTCACTATGGATAATACGTTACCTTTCAGAAAAAATGCTTTTAAAAAAGTTATTATAAGGTAAATGGCCGATTACAGAATTATTATATAGGCTAGCATTTAGTAAAATTTAGTTTTTTACTGATTTTACAAAAACAAATTATGTGTATGAAAACTGATAGCTAGTTAATAAAAACAAAAACACGCAGCTGTAAATTTGTCGCATGACGTCATATGTTTTAATCAGGAACATTTATATCTTATCGTGGTCTTGCAATTCTTAAGTAGGCCTATGGCAATAGACCTTTGTGAAATTATAATTATTATGACGCTCGTAGCTAAAACAAGGAAGTAATACTAGTCTTGATGCTGTGTCGGCATATAACATCGCTATAAGCATGTTGAGTGGGTAGAGAACAAAGCAAAAACGTGATACATTTAATTAGCGCATAGCATGAACACCGCTCCCTGCACACAGAGAGCAGATTTGCAATACTGTTACAATATAACAAACACCAAACAGTAATGCGAACAAAAATAAGTTATTTAGAAATAAGCATTCCACAATTTGCATCCCTTAATGAAACATGTTGTCCCCCTCTCGGAGTAAATTTCGCATTATTGTAAATGTACTGTTATAGAGGCCTTGTGTAAATTACTCTTGTTAATTTCCATATAACAAAACTGAATATGTATTAATAATTTGTTTTATGACAAAAGAATGGGCATGTATAATATGATAGTTGTATAATTTATTTTATAACCTATAAAATGAGTGCACATTATCTCGGTTTCTATATGCAGTTATGAAAAAATGAAATGTACAGCAGCCTGACAAAGCATTTACGATAAACAATATGCGTGCATCACGATACTATAACATACGTTGTAGTCAATGCCAAAAATATATGTTTATTTTTCGCCAATTACTCTATCAAAGAAAAGTGACTTTTTTGTCGAATAATATAAATCCATGATTAACAACTCTTCCGGATTTCATGTTTTGTGTTAGGATTCCATTTATAGAGTCAATGCCGAAGACGACTTGAATCTTGAAGAAAAGTTATTTTTACCACCTGAATCTTCAATATCTCCCAAAAGTAAGCCTGTCACGAATTGTATTCAAGAATGAAGTTTATTGATTACTATACACGTTTCGTTAGAATTATTTAACCATTCAGAACATTCCCTGAAAGGATATTTTTAACCCAGTGAGGTGGCCGTCTGGGATTCACATTCGGGAGGTCCCGGGTTCAAACTTCGACTTGGGGTTTTTCATGGTTTTCAATCGTACAGGCAAATGCTGACTAATGGCTCATCGCCGCTATTTAATCCTGCATCATAAGCTTATAAATTAAAATTGAATATCAGTTAAACTTAACAAAGCATAACACGTCAACAATAGCAAACAGATGCACATCGAAAGTTACATAATTATTTGTTAATTTCGGTAATGGTTATCAAAAGTGTAATGTAGGCCTTATTTTTTGTACAATAAAGTTTATTGATTAAAAGGAATAGTTGCATGGCCTAATTCAGGATACCTACAGAACCTGAATTCCTGATATGACCTCGATGTTCAAAGGAGTATAGACCTAAAATAAAAAGCTGGATTAAAAAAAAAAATTGAAGACCAGACATAAATAAGGCTGTAAATGCCAAAATTAAGACTGCAGGAAAACAGTTTTCTGTGCATACGTTTTCACTTATTTAGTAATAGGCCAATGTAATTTGTATAATGCAACTGCTTACACCATAAGTAGACTAATACACGTGCGGTTAGGTCTAAAGCTTAAGGTAACATCCTAATATTTGTGGTAGAGGCCTAAATAAGAAAACATGAGAGTCCTGGACACAGTATCGTTGAGAAAGGATGATCTATGTCAATTGTTGTTATACTATATTGCAGTATCTTCAGTAAAATTCTCTTTGTTCATTATTGGTCCTGATGGGGCAGCATATTTTGTCGAAAGTCATTTTTCTTCTCACCTGAGATGCGGTTACAAACCTTCAGAGGTGGCAGTTCCATTGTTTTAATGTTATCCACTTTATCCCCTTCTTGAAAACATTTACTTTTCCCATTCAACCAGTTCATTAACTAACTGCTTTATTTTGATACGACCGGGTTTTCAGAGATGATCTGAAGGCACTTTAGTTTTCGAGTTTTACTGTCTTAATCTAAGAAAGATTCAGTTGCTGTTTTGGAATATAAAAGTCTTAACTTATAACTTAGGCTATATTGTATGAAAAATCCTATTTTTAGTGCCCTCCATTACCCCCGAGTGAAAAGCAATTAAGCCATACCTCCAGATTACCAAAATCTGTTTCCATGAAAAATGTCCCTAACTTCTTGTTACTAAGCCCTTATTCTGCATCGAGTTGGGATGGTGTGAAAATGACGTTTGTGGGCTGCACTCCTTGAGGAAAAGCGAGGAAACTGTTTCTGGTAAACTATAAGCTAATTATAGCCTGCCATAAACCAAGAAGGCGAGTACGAAGGCATTTAATTTCATGGATGGAAGTGGGTATCATGTTTTGTAATAATCAAAAATAGAAATTCCATCTTAAAATGAAAATTCAAAAGCACAAGAAATTCTCATTTCTGCGCTATATTTAATGTTGCAGTCAACATAAAATAGGCCTACAATCTTTCTTTGTACTTGATGTCAGGAATCACAGAATTCGGTAAAATTTCATTTCTAGCCCATAAGAACTAGCCTATAATATTCAACATTGCTATCCTAGTTCCGTGTTTTTATCTGGAGCTCTTGGTTGCAAGTCCTGCAGACGTACTGTTACACTGACAAGCTATTTTACTACTATCAACATTGTTATTTTGTTTTTAAGGAGGTTAATTTCTTTCAATTGCCTCATATTCATATTTTCTTTGAAATCATCTTGTAGGCTACATATTATGTTATTTCCGAACAGTTCTGCACTCATTTCTTCTAAGCAAAAGATGTCGGTCTCTTTTTTTCCCGAAGTACACCAGTTCCTTAAGGAGCTCCGCAACGATCATATCATCTTAGGGTCTATACTTTGTAGGTCCACAAATAAGCCTACGCCAATAATATTTCATTTATTTGATTGTGTTAACGTATTAATTTTGGCTACTCCATTTCTTCCATAGTCTACGTCTCTAGAAATCTAATTCCACATGTACATTCTTCGTTTATTTTCATCGCTGAAATATATTTCCCCCTTCTGTTTTGAGTTAGAGTATGATCCTAATGAAAACAAATCTGGCAAGTGTGGTATCAGCCTGATTATCATGGAGACTATTCTATACAATTTTTGCATTCTTTTCTGTAGCCGTACCCAAAATCGTGCCTGTCAGAATACTGAAAAGGCATCTATTAGGCCTATTTGTTGCATAAGAACAAAACCTATTCCCACTCTAGCCCTGGCTTAGGCCTACTTCATCTAGTGTAAACCTTTCCTTTGACCCTTTCCTTAAACTCGTCAAATTCCTGTACGATTCGAAATTCTTCCTGTACGCCATATGTATTTGCCTATTGTTATAGTATATAGCCTACAGGCCTATACCGTTTTTTCTACAGAAACTTAGTCTAAATATAATCTTCTGCACATTATAACATTTCTATCTAACCAATATTCGCAACTTTCACAACTTCTATGAAGTATTTTCATCTTCATCTAGGTTCAAGTTGTAAACATTATGTTTCATATCTCATCTTTTCTCATTCACTCTGTTTTCCTTTCTATCTCTCTCTCTCTCTCTCTCTCTCTCTCTCTTTCTTCTTCTTTCTTCACACAGTATTTTTAGTCATAAATTAATGTGGGCTTTTCAATAGCTCTTATTATATTAGGCTATTAACCTTCAAAGCTAACTAGAAGTGTGCACTAAAATCGTCTTAAGTATTCTCAACGAACTGTTTCTTCATAACTTCTTCTGACTGCTACATTATAGGCTGTTTTTACATAAACAAGATAACTCAATTTAACTGTTTTCTATAGTGCCATGTCCTTTCATAAAGTTTCCTTGCCAATAGTTTCACAGAATTTATTCTGCAATGTAAAGCATTTTCAGCAAACATAAAATGAAATAATAACTAACTACAGTATGTACTTCTAATTTATTTCTGGAACTATAAAATAACAGGTAAAGTGCTTTAGGTTGCAGAGAGTAGATAGCCTTCAAGCGCCTGGTTAAAAGCATTGGAAATGGGTCATGTTTTGCTTCGTGGGCATATGCAATTCAATGATATTAAAAAAGCAAGTTGAAAGCTTTCCGTGTTTACCTCAGCTTGTATTCGTATTCACAACGTTGCTCCGTGCGATGCTGCAAAAACTTGTCGCTAGCAAATGGATCGCTTTTAATATAAGCTATTGTGAGTGTCACTGTTGTAACAGTTTCAGAACCAAGCCTAAAACATGGACCGCACTTCAAGCTAAACTGCGACAAAATTTAGTCAGTTAGACAATATTTATATTCAAGTCAAATGAAAACCAACTCTAGGAAAGGGAGAAAAAAATCTGACGCGAAACACATTAACTTCCTTTGCCCAAGTAAAAGTTTGCTTATTAGTTGACATTCTCTTGTAATTTGGTTGTAAAAATGAATAGAAGTTTGCTACCACATCGCATCGCATCCCCGAAGGATACGCAATCCAAATCAAATCTGATTAATGCAATCACGTAACGTTCTTTACCCTAAGCGTGGGCAATGCATCTTTCTCATTACACATTATTTTGTAGAATAAGAGGTCGTATTGCAATGTGAGCGTATTCAGTTGTTTCAACCTTTGCAAATCTCGATTGTTCACCACTGACTTTGTTTGAACGGTACATGGCTTATGACTACCCTTCAGACAAATTTTACGAAAAAATGTTTCAAATAATAGTTTTAGCTTTTGGTATAGGCCCTAAGCACCTCACACACAAAATATAAACAATCTCGTTAAGAGTCTTTATTTAGAAAATCGCGAATTTTAAAATTGTCTTAATGTAAAGACCCCTTAAAAGTAAGAGAAAGTCGTCGGCAATCTTCGTATCACATCCCTAGAAGACACCTAGTTCAAATACAAAATTTTGAATTTTCGTACGATTAATTCGTTCTGGAACTAGGTTGATCACAGACATAAGCTTACAGACACACAAACATGTCTCTAGAAATAGTATTTTTGGATTCAGGGAACCTCAAAACGTGTATTTATGTTAAAACTCAACTTCGAATCTTGGGGTCGAACATAATACTTCCACTACCTATAGGTACGGGCAGAGGAAGTAAAAACATTAAGTCTTTATGATAGAATGGTCACTTAAAAGAAGCATAAGACGTCCTAAACAATATCAGAACTCCTCGAGAATAAAATGAAATCTGCTGTACCGCCAAAAGCCTGCAGATGGTTGTCGTTGCTGAGCAATGAAGTTCAAAATGTCACATATGGACATAAGCAAATAGGCTATTGTGTCAGAGGTAAAATATGGATCTAATTTGGGGGAATAAGTTTGGCAACCTTCTTATAGTGAACATGACAGTAAGGCCGGGCGCAAGTTGAGACGCAGTTTGGTGACGTGAGGTGACGCAGAGTGACGCACGGAAGCAGGATTCAATCAACTGCGCGCAGGGGGAGCGAAAGTTGAGAGGCAGTTCTATCACGACTGCGTGTGTATGAGGTAGTGAGCAATGTGCACAACGACTGCCATGTACATAGAATCTTCACAAAGTTCGGAATCATAGTCAGATGAACTCTAAGAACAAATAATTTCAACATCATTAAACGAAAAGATTCCGAAAAGCGTTGTTTAAAGAAAAGAAAGACGCACGGAGAATTTATCCTTAAGGACGATTTTTGTAATGAAAAATTTAGGAATTATTACCATGTAACCCTGAACATTTTTCTGAGTTGCATGGCTTCATCAACGAGTCAGTAGATGCTGAAGGATGCAATGCGTCAAGATCTATTGGAACTGAAGAAAAGCTATATAGCCGCATTTTTATGGTGAGGAACAGTGGCGACTCGTGTATAGGCACTGTAGAACTGCAGCACCCCTATTTCTACATGATATTATCGATAAAATTTAATATAATGAGTCCTTTTTTCTTTAATTCTTCTTTATAGTTGTAGAATATATAATCCTTCAGCTTAATGCCAGTAGAATTCCCCAGTGCGCTCCAAAGTTCCAGCGGCGTGGTGTTTGACTGGGGAAGGGGAAGGCCGCGGCTGGCGCGCAGGCTGCGAGAGAAAGAGAGAGCACTCTCACTTCCACAGTGCCCTTGTGTTGTGCTTATAAACCATGTACCATATTCTTGAATTTGATAAAGTGTAGAATTAGATAATTATCTTGTTTCCAGCTATTCTATTTGATTCATTTTTTCGGCACTTTTATTTAACAGAAAACTTGAATCATGGCAGATCAAGGAGAAAATTATTGATCTTATCGCGGAAATTAAAACAAGAATAATCAATTTAATTTTTAAACGAATAGATCAAGCTTGAGCTGTAACAATTTCAATTACAGTAAGTAAAAAAGTTTGATTTTGTTCTTTTAGGGTCTTTTCAAGTTTCTGAATAAATTTTCTTTTTAAATATGTATGTTTCCTTTTGCACAATATTTAAAACGAAGGATAAGCATTTTCTGGAGCAGTACCCATACTAATTTTAGCTACGAGTCAACACTGGGAGGAATGTATTAATTTCCTACAAATTTAAATTTTTTAATGTAATGTTGCGAATACTTACAATCAGCGATCATATATACATATAATTAATAATTATAATATGAAAATTCATCTTTAAGACATAATAAATATATAATTTTTAATAAATATAATACGTTTTAGTTCTTATTTTAAATGACACTAAAACAATCATTCAATTCAATTTAAATTAAGGTTACTTTTCAAATTCCGGTGAGATACTAAGTTTAACTCTGAACGGGAAAACATTAATAATAATAATAATAATAATAATAATGTTTTATTTTGCCTGGCAGAGTTAAGGCCATAGGGCCTTATCTTCCACTCAACCAGGATAAAGACAAAATACATTAAAAGGAATTTACAAAAAACAAATACAATAGATATCATACATAATACAAAATGTTAAAAATAAAATAATAATACAATATTGAAGTACCTATATTAAAACATAAGACAAAAATGCGTCCAATAATATGCCGAGAAAACAAATTGAATTAAAGAATTATATTATAATTGGATGTGTGTATAATTATAATATTATACTATAATATACACAAAAATTGAAACTTAAAACTAAGAAATTAACAAATAAAATCAATATAGGCTAAGTGCCATGAAAATCGTGTACAATATAAATTTACCTAGGCTAGATAACGAGACATTCATTCTAGTTATCAGCGAGATACTTGATTGACTTTGACCTAAAAATCTGTAGACTCCGACTACCCCTGATGTCCGGCGGAAGGGAGTTCCAGATACGGGTGATGGCTATTGTGAATGAGGCAGAGTACAGAGATGTTTGATGGCGTGGAATTGACAGTAGACTGTTATTCTGAGATCGTGTGTCGCGGTTATGTTGGGAAGATAACAGTGAGAAACGAGAGACTAAATAATTAGGTGCAGTATTATTAAGTATCTGATAGAGTAGAGTTAGGGAGTGTAGTAGGCGTCTGTCCTTTAGTCGAAGCCAGGATAATTGCTCAAAATAATCTGAGACATGATCATATCGACGTATGTTGAATATGTGACGGACACAAGAATTCTGAACACGTTGCAGCTTACAGGATAATTCAACACTTAGGTCAGTGAACAGGACATCGCAATAGTCGAAGTGTGGCATCACAAGTGACTGCACTAACGTCTGTTTTAGTTTAGCAGGCAGGAAATTTTTCAGTCTATTTAGTGAATGCATAATAGAAAATACTTTTTTACAGATATGTTTAACTTGTGTATTCCATGTCATGTCAGAGTCAAAGTACACACCAAGATTTTTTACAGTTCTACTGTATGGAATAATTGTGTCGTTCAAGGTCACAGGCAAAAGGTCAGTGTTGTCAATAGAAGATAGCGATCTGTTTTTTCCAATCAGAATGGCTTGTGTCTTGTCTGGGTTCAAATTCAGTCCAAATTTTATTGACCATTTACTGATAGAGTGTAGGTCGTCATTGAGCTTTGAAAGAGAGTCGTTGATTGTGTCAGGCCGAAAATGTAAATATATTTGCAGGTCGTCTGCATACAGATGATGTCGGCAATGTTTTAGTGCTGAAGAACATTATGCAGCGAAACGTAACTAATTGGTAAAATCCTTTTGAGAAAATGTTTCATTTCAGAAACGTTTGTTACGGAGCATGGAGCAATTTTACTGTACATAATTATAAAACCTTTATGAAAGTAAGTTGAAAATAACTTTCAAGATGACTCCTTCATTTTATTTTTAATTCCAAATCTGAAACTTCCCAACTAATTAATTCTTGTCATATATTCTTATAGTTTATACTAGTTATGTTATACATCTGTATAGAAAATATACACATTCACTTTTTCTTTTCGTTGAAAATCTACAGCATATAAAATGTTATCTAAAACAAATGAAGGGTAGAGCGGAAAACGAAAAAGGGATTTATAGGAGAACAAATTGAACACATTGTATAGAAATTAATTCAAGAAACGCTCTTGATTGAAAACAGCATAGCAACAAACTGATAAACAATAAATATGAAGAGTTGAAGAGAAGAGGTTTGTTTACTTTCAGAGCGGACATTAATCTTTCACCTGTACAAACTGCATGGAATACGATCCTTTTTCCTCTTTATATAATTTATTTTACCTATAATATTACCGCTTTCTCCCTAAACTAATTCCAAAATTCCAAATTCACTACTAGAAGGCATTATTATCTCAAAGTCCATAAAAACGGAGAGTACTACCGCTTTACCCTTGTTCCCTTCAAATAAATTAATCTTATTTAAGTACAAGAAATTATAAACAACTTATCACATTTCTTTCCAATGCCTTTCGCAATTTCTTCCCAAATCTAAAATTTTAATGTAACGTGTCTTACAATTTTTTTTCTCCCTCGACCTGCTTCAATTAATTTCTCCTCCATGGTGGACAAACAACTTCTCACGCGCAGTGAAAAGTCACTAGTGAGAAACTGTGGCACGATCACAAACCTCCGCAGCTCACGGACGCGTTGAAACTGCTTCACTTCACCCTGCGTGCGAACCTTCGTTGTTGTATTTAATTCTGTGTTTCACAGAAACTCACGGTGAGACACCTCATCTCACCTCACCAAACTGCGTCTCAACTTGCGCACAGCCCGCGCAGGTCGCAGTCACTAGTGAGAAATTTAGCATGGTCACAAACCTTCGCAGCTCACGGACGCGCTGATACTGCGTCACCTCACCCTGCGTGCGAACATTCGCTGTTGCATTTATCTGTGTGTTTCACAAAACTCACGGTGAGTCACCTCACCTCACGTCACCAAACTGCGTCTCAACTTGCGCCCGGCTTAAAGGTTGCGTGCACATTGGCACACGTGCACATCGGCACAATCGCATTTTCGTGCACATCGGCATATTATTTTTATCTTGCAATATCATCGTACTCATCGCCACACACCCTTCGTAGGGGTGGACATATAGACAAGGTTGGAATTACATTATCGTATTGAATGCAATGGAGTTCACAGTAACTTCTAGATAGACAGAAAGACAAACACTTCCTTTTATTATTATAGATACATACTGTGTACATTAATATTATAATTGTATTGTTTATAAATCATTCATGAAGTATCTGCCTGCGATTGAATGAGACTTTGAATTAACCTAACCTAACCCAACCCAACCCAACCCAACCCAACCCAACCCAACCCAACCTAACCTAACCTAACCTAACCTAACCTAACCTAACCTAACCTAACCTAACCTAACCTAACCTAACCTAACCTAACCTAACCTGACAACCTATCTACGATATCAACGGTCGGTTTCCTTAGCCGCGGTAGCTATGGGGACGTGGTGAAGGAGGCCGTAGGTTTGATGTCCACCCCTGCTTCCAACGTGGTGTGTGGCGATGAGCACGATAACCATTACAAGATAACAATACTATGCCGATGTGCACGAAAATGCGACTGTGCCGATGTGCACGTGTGCCAATGTGCACGACACCACAGTAAAGCATCATCCCATAAAACACCATTTTTTTAACTTTATCTGTTTCTTTACGTAAATATGTTGTTAACATTACCATCCACATGTATTAAAATGTTCATCAAATCAAGTTAATTAACAAAACTATTCCACTCATACGCCGCGTGTTTGATATTGACCTATTAACGTTTAGTAATTCCTCGGATAAAGACCCATCACAATCGTTTATCTTATAATATCCTTCCTCGGATCGCAAGAATGCAATTTTATCTGATAAAACGACAGCTCGTTACTGGACATGTAGGCATCAACGTGCAGTGATTAATACGTCACATGCTGCCACTAACCACAATGAAAGCACATTATTTTATACAACATAATTTGTTTGGAAATTGAAATAATATAAATGTCCATTGGTTAAAAACACAATTTCGATTAGGTGCAAGCCAGTTCGTGTGCTTTAGGCCTATAGCATTTTGATGTAAGCAACTACCACGACGCCCTCCATCTTGTGATGCGCTCTATTGGTAGCATTGGGAACTGGGATCGATTCATCGTATCGATTCGTGGACCGTTCATTTATCTAGTAGGCCTATGTCGTTATCTTACGGCTGACAGAATATTGAAAACAAAGTAAGAAAATAATTATTATTTACTAAATAAGTTACATTTTATTCATGGAATAGTCTTAACAAATCCTATTCGAGATTACCTATGATAAACTCATCAACTGCCCACAAATGGTATGCGTTGCAATGGTCAGTCAATGAATTGGGTTAAACATTCATCCTGCTTCGGATTTCTTCTCTGGAGGAAAGCGATACGTTAGCCTACTCCATCCAAAAGCAGAAAACACGGATTATACGCTAGCCTACGTGAGAGATACCAACCAGATCTATATTTGACCGCTTTACTAGCTTTTAATTCTAATACAATTATCGAATGCTTATTAAATTTGAAGGGTAAATTATGAATACATGACTTATACCTTCAGATTTAGGATTTAGGGATGAGAGCTTGTCTGAATATTTTAGAATCATCAATTAAAGAAAGATCTCTGGAACTATAGCGTAGTATGCAGACCACAGGTGCAGGCTTAGGCTATTACGAACAACATAAACAACCTATCTTCGTAGCTCAGGTTTCGCTTAATCAACGGTACCATACAGGCCAAAACAACGGCAATCTCTGTATTAAAAAATTATGTCTTTTAGACCTAGTTATGAATAGTTTAGTTTAAATATGGTATTAATATATTCAATATAGGCCTATATATGTTTTTAATTCATTTATGAGTTTGCATTGAACACAGAATAACAATACAAAAGGTTTCCTACAACACTTTTGGGAAATAAATAGTTATATTTGTAAGCAAAGCAAGAAGGTAGTAACAATCTCTATATAGGCTCTATATAAGAGGCTTTGCCCTGACTGACTGAATGAATGACTGACTGACTGACTGACTGACTGACTGACTGACTGACTGACTGACTGACTGACTGACTGACTGACTGACTGACTGACTGACTGACTGACTGACTGACTGACTGACTGACTGACTGACTGACTGACAGAGAATCAACATAGAGCCTAAACTATAATAGGTAGAGACTTGGAATTTTGACAGTACCTTTGTTTCACTAAGAAAGGATTTTGAAAATTTTTTATTTTAAATGCCAAAAATCAAATGTTTTTTAGAATACTTAATCCCTTTTTACACAGAATTATTAAATGCCACTGGTCTCAGATGGGTTTGGAAATAAAAATGAAACGCACGAGTAATACAGTCTAGAAGGCAGTGATGAAACGTGACTTTGACCATTTAGAAAACCTATCAATATAATAATGTTATAAATAAATATTAAATAATTAAATCCACGAAAATAATGCAGTCACATAACTTCCTCTAGCCTGGAAATAGAGAAAACAATACGAGGTAAGGTAATATGTTTTGGGAAGAGAAGTATGAAAGCTGCATTTCTGTTTAATTCCATCCCCAAAACGGTTTTATGGTAACATGAGAGTAAGAAATAAGAATTCTCTGCCACGATAATACAATTTTATGTTACCGGAATTTCTGTTTCTTCTTATTTGAACCCCTACCAGGCTTGCTGTGTATTGTACAAGCGATGGGATGCAAAATTCTACATCCTCTATGAGCCATAAAAAGCTCTATCAAGCGTTTTCTGAGGGAATAGTTTGAGTGTGATAAGTCGTTCTTCCTATTTCAAATTATAAATACCGGTACCTATATTAGGACCTAGAATTTAAAGATCTAAAGTCCTTCATAACTTAATTTCCAATTACAAAATAAAAAACCCGGGCGACGCCGAACCTTTTAAGCTAGTGTTTAATATAGACCTACACTAGTTAACCTTTTCACTGCTACTGACGTATAAATTCGATACTTCAAAAACTGTGTAAAAGCATAAATATAATATCTCCAGAGTAAAGCTACATGTAAAATTGTGAGAATTTTTATCTTCTTGTTAGGACCGTAATCCACAGAAACTAGTTATTCTCTTGCAATTCTCTCCATTGATTGCAAACTTATATCCCACTGATGATTTCACTTGATGATTGCATATATTATTGTATAAATTCAGCATTGTAAAGGTTAAGAAATAATAGTACTTTATGATATTAAGATTATTAGGACTATACATTTTCAGGGAAAAGTAATTTTCTAAAATGAAGATCTTAGTATGATCGAAATAAAATTTTGCGTTAAATTATGTAATTGAATATAACAGTTTTATTTCAAAATTTATTATTTCCGGTGAAAGTGTAGCCTATTCTTAACACTAGAGCTCACAGAAGTGTATCAACATAGCGAAAAATTATTTATTAAAATATCATGAGACATAGCCTCTCGTATAAAATGGTCTAAGTACACGTTTACCGGATTGAATCGCCCGTACCAGAAATTACGTCGGGTACCTACCGCTTAAACACTATGTCACTACAGCCCTTTATTTTCTCTTTATTTAATTATCGGGCTTCCTTAGAAAGAAATAGAATTCCCAGAGGAAGGAAAAAGTATACCGTGACCAATGTTACTCGGAAGATTGTGAAAATAATGAGCTGATACCAGTGAGACGCCATCTTTACCTCTTTCTCACGTTTCTTAAAAAGTGAGAAGGTAATAAAAGACAGGGTATGCTACTGGAAAAGGAACAAGATGAGGACTGGAGAAAGGAAGATAAGAAAGTAGAGATAAACCACGCCCATCCTGCCTCCCACTGGAGGCTCCAGTATGTTACACGTCTGGAGAAGGCGGGGTCAAATATAATCTGGAGTGCGACTTACTGCCCACTCTGGACATACGCCGTGACCTGGGGCGGAATTCGAAGTGTGGTCCACTCCCGCGCACATTTTACACCAGTTTACATGGTCTTATTATATAACTCACTGATTATTACAGGTGTAATTAGAGTTTTCATATTAGCATTCTGAGCATGCTAAAAATGACCTATATAGGCTTTCTAAGTATATCCCTGTATAGGAATCTATTAACCACTTCGAGAAATCAACAAACATATCGAAGTTCAAAATACAATCTAATAAACATGCCGAATCAAGTTCGTGTTGAAAAAAGTAGCCTATTTGAAAAGAACGTGCATATAACTTTTTATTTCACACATTCGTAACAATTCTATAATGAAACAGCTAAATGTGAACTATAATTAGCCTATATTGCTCTAATCTGTGTTGCCTAGGGCAACTCGGTATGTTAGAAACTCTGGTTTCCTACATCCCCTAATGTTGAGGCATAGGGCCTCGAAGTGGAGGTTTCTGTTACCAATGTGAATTTTGCTACGCTTATTTTCCGAGAGAGGGCAGAGGAACAGGTGGTAAGCCCATCGCCCCTCAACCCCCCCCCCGCGGAAACTAAGGTCAAAGGGCCGAGAAATTTGAATCCCTCCCGGAGAAATCCGTGCCCAGAATATTTACGTCCTGAAAATCCATCGACCGCAGTCGGGTTTGTTCCGCGACCTTCCAATCTAGAGGCGGGCACGCTACCTCTACAAACGCGGCCGACTAATTCAGAGTGCTAATTACATTTCGAGAGAGCTAAGATCTTTAATGACTCAAAACAACAGAAGTAATCAAGTAAACTAAACATACTGTCTTCGAGTTTATCTTAAAACCTAGTCGCTAGCCCGTAGGTGGCAGGTGAGCATAGCAGCTAACTACACCTTTTCAACCTCAATTTCGGAAAAAGTTATTTCAATTTCGGAAAAAGTAATTCCAATTTCGGAAAAGGTAATTTCAATTTCGGAAAAGGTAATTTCAATTTCGGAAAAAGTTACTTCAATTTCGGAAATACGAGGACTATGAAGAGGGTATAGTAAAGTTGGTACCACGCTAGGACAAATGACTCAATCGGAGCGAGATTATGTAGAGAAGTAGCTAGAAGGTGTGCCTAAATGTTCCAAATAAAACAGTTTTGATTTTCACTGTGGTTTTCATTTTATGCTCCATCGAATGTTTTAAAAAATAGCCCTCGTATTTCCGAAATTAAAGTTACTTTTTCCGAAATTGAGATTACTTTTTCCGAAATTGAAATTACTTTTTCCGAATTTGAAATTACTTTTTCCGAAATTGAAATTACTTTTTTCCGAAATTGAGGTTGAAATGGTGTAGATCTTCGTTATTCACATAAGTTTAGGCTACTACGACTACTGTCATACGCGTCGTTCGCTACGGGTGTGCCTGGGCGTAAACCCCGACGACCCTCCAAAACTCATAAATCCTGTAACACATTTGGCACTTTTAAGTATTTAATTAATTAATTAAAGAGTAAATTATATATTCACTTCAGAAACACCCGGTGCATTTTTTATGTTATTTTGGTCGTTTTTGCATTAGGCCAATAGTTTGAAATAAAGATTCACGTGCAGTATAAAGGAACCGGGGCAGAAACATGATCTCAACAATGGGTGTAATCTTTAAATTATGAATTGAATTATGTGCAAGAAGGGATTCGTTGATCGGAATGTAGATTACTAATTAAATATTTAAATATTTTGTTCTGATTTAGTAACTTACCTGTACTAAGAGGTGAAAATTTAACTGTAAACACTTTATAAATACGTCTTTACCCAATGAATCGTTGAAATGAAATATTTATCAAAGATTAAAAACGTAAACATAAAAGTGTGTAGTTATAAAATATGCTATAATAATTATACAAAATGATTTCCATGGAAATGCAACTTATATATAAAATGGTTTCCATGGAAATGCAACTTATATAAAAAATGGTTTCCATGGAAATGCAACTTACATAAAATGGTTTCCATGGAAAGGTAATTTATACAAAATCGTGTCCATATAAATGCGATATATACAAATTAGTAACATTAGTATAACATTAGTATAACATCTGTGGCAGACAAAAATTGAAATTTGTTGACTAGTGTATTCGGTTCTATTTTCAGATACAAACATTCTCACTTTATTTCACACAAGAGGCAAAAGATATGATCAAACTGTAGCAGTGACCGACGCGCAGTTATTTCTTGCAGTCTGTATGTGTTTCCTATCCCCCTACAGTAGAAGCATGTATAGGCCCTATCATCGGAAAGGCCAAAAACTGCGCTACAATTTTTTTCCACACTGATTTGTGATATTATTTCAAATAAATGTGTTGTGCTCTAAAAATCACAAAAAAGAAATCAAAAGAAAGAAAAATTGTTGCGTATTTTAGCGAATTCTCGTGAAAGTATTAAATTTACAAAAATATATTATAACAGTAATATTAAATATTTAAATAAAGTTCCGCCAGGGGTGTCAGGGAAGTTGAATCTGAGACCTTTCCGGGCCACGCTTTCTAATCGAGAAATGCACCTCGAAGCCGGATTTTTAGCTTTGTCATTAATAATCGTTTTAATTGTTTATCAATGGCATAGTGTAAGAGCAAGTGTAAGTACAATGTTTTAATTACTTAGGAATTAAATATATAATTTTTTAGTACACTCTCAAACAGCTGCTTGTCGGACTGGTAACACGCCGAAAAATTGCATTTTAGCAACCAAGGCATAAAGCTGCATTCAAACTGTATTCAAAATGCAGTTTTATCGGCCTAGTACTTTAAAGTCCCAATATAATAGCTTTTTAAAAAATTGGATTTATAGAATAAAACTATAGGCTATTTATGAATTTAGCATAAATAATTACGCAGATATGAGCGTTAACCACAAGGCATGCAAAATGAGTATTTAAGGGGATGTGGGAAATGCACAATGAGAGGTGCTGGGACTTGACGTGAAAATGTACCTCTAAGTGAGTCCTAACAACCATAGGCGTAACCAGGCCGACCATATGGGGGGGGTTATAACATCGGGAGAGGGGGATTCCGGGGTCCTCCCCCCGGAAAATTTTTAAAATTAAGATGCACAATAACGAGTTTTAAGCTTCCCACGCTTTAAACTCATATTAAGTAATTTATAAGCAGATTTTTAAAAAAAGGTGATAAATCGCAATAATGAAATAAATAGTACAATTTTCCCTTTTTTATTCAATGGGGGGGGGTTCAAACCCCCAAACCCCCCCCCCTCGTTACGCCTATGCTAACAACTGGCAAAAAATTCACCTTGACTCTTAATTTATTAACTTCCGATATGATATTTTTAGTAATAAAGTGTTGTACTAAGTTGTGCAGTGAAAAACAGTAGGCCTATTAGAATTTCACTGCTAAAACACTTTATGCACAAAACAGAAATTTAATAGAGTACTGCCCAACAGTATACAAATATAAACTACTTTCGAATTGACACTGATCTGTCCCTCACTTGAAAATTGTCAAAACATTGAGAGAGAGAAGGGGGGACACCAAAGCGAACATGTTACTGCAAACCAAAATCTCGCCAATAGAGTTCGAACTAGAATACATTACAATAGGCTCTGCTACTGCATCCAACTAACACAAGCTTTAAAACTCCACTCTCCAGTACAATCAAAATAACAACCAAAACAACGGTACAAAATAAAATTAGTCTATAAAGTGGAATTGAAAGTTGATCAAAATTTGAAGCTCAGTACTGGACGAGTACCTTGATGTAGTGGAATAGAGCGGCAATGTTCACCTCAATAAAGTATTTAAAGAGTTAAAGGGCGTAACGTTAACAAAACCAAACAAAAATAGAGAGTAGCTCCGGCGTGGCGGTAGCATGGCGGGGAAGGGGTTTGTGTGTACACAGTATAATGCATAGCAACAATGTTTATCCGTGTACAGTGGTGCAGTAGTTGCAGTAATTAAGCTGGCTGCAGTCTCCACGCTCTTTACGCCCGGGTAATTACAGCGAGATACACTCTCATACACATGGACACGGTACACACACAAACATCCTCATCAATTGTCCACCTTCCAGCCCGGAACAAATATCAAACTATTCTCAGTGCAACATTGATATAACTACATCCCCAAAACCTCGCGCTTTCTTATCAGAAGAGCTCTGATTTGGAAGAATCTTTAGGGATACCTGCAGATTAAGCAATCTCCTCTTCCGAAATCGATTTTGCCTGTAGGCCTGTATTAGGCCCCAATGTACATTCACGTATAATATTGGCTGTATTTTACTGAAGCCAGAATATAGCCTATATTTTTGATGGTTGATGGTTAATTATATTTTCTCCGATAGTGTTTTTTTCATCCAATTATCGTTCATGCTATCAAAGTGGAAAATCGAATTTCCAACAACAGTGCCGATAACCTGACTTACAGAAATATTCACTAAGAATACAAATAGTTCAAGAAAGAAATAAAAAGTACTTTTTAATACATAACTATTACTAAGTGGAGGGTTTCCTGCCTCAACATTGATAGTTCTTTCAACATTTGCATGAATTTTCTTCTTTAGATTGTATTTGCAATCTCTACTTTATTAACTTTGACCTGTTCCATATCATATGACTCAGGGGGGGATTGGGGATATACCCCCCAAATTTAAAAAAGGCTATATATGCAATGTAAGTGGTCAGTTTTATAAACTAATTATATATATGTAAGTTAATTTTGTTAGTATTCTTTCTACCTATTCAACCCCCCCTAAATTTGAAAAAAAAGGCTACATATGCAATGTAAGTGGTCAGTTTTATAAACTAATTATATATGTAAGGTAGTTAATATTTTTTAGTATTCTTTCTACCTATTCAACCCCCCCCCCCCCCGAAAAAAAGTTCTGCGTCCGCCACTGCTATGACTTACAGTTTTTGGATCTCCTTTAACGCAATAATTCATTATTAGGGACCGGATTCTTAGGTTTTTACCTATTTTTTTCCTTACTTCCAAAACAAAAAGCGCTCATACACTTTTTCGAATCATGTCCATAGGATTCACCCACATTAATTTTGTGGCACCTAAAAATACCTAAATGGGCTATAAAAACCTAAATATACCTAAACCGGATATAAAACCTAAAATGTCTAATTTAGGCTCATTTTTGGTCTTTTTTGTTTGTCAGTTGAGAAATCGATATTTTGTGGGAAGAGAATAATTTTTGTCGGGTAGAAATTAATACCACCAGCGTTTCATTCAACCCATTGTCGTCTAGTTTGGACAGTATCAAGAGAGGAAAAGAGTACCGGCGTATTCCTTTTAAAATATTCGTACGAAGAACCATTGTTGCCGTGTATGAACAAGGATATAGATTTATGTGTTTTAAAGCGCTTGTTTTTGGTTTGCCTTTATTACTGGCCTGTTATTCATACTGGGTGGTCACACTGTGAGTTTTAAGAAGACGTGTTAATTATGCCCAAACAAATGAAATCGAATTATTACGGCAGTGAATTGGCGACTATCTGTGAATTTCACTACAGATGGCAAAGTAATATTTTGTCAAGCCTGCCAAAACCACGTATTATTTACCTTTCTAGAAAAGGGGGAAGATTTCGTCCCTAGTTGATCTGTTGTGCGGTTAGCATGCGTAACAACCGAAAAAAGGAAAATAATCAGTTTCACGTTATCCACATCCAACCATAAAGTATTTTACTCACTAAATTAGAAGCATCGGATTAGAATCCTGAGAAGGGTAGTGTCTAGATACAGTTGCCTATTAACTATTAACTAAGGAGATAACAGGAAGAACTTCACAGTTGAGAATCTTGAAAGATATACTGTAACCAGGAAATGTGAGGCAATCTTATTTTCACTGCTTCTTTTGATTGTTTATGCTTGCTTTTTAAAAATTGTATAATACTGTTTTAAAGCAAGTTTACACAAATTTAAGTCAATTTTGTTACGTTAAACTTTACAAGTATTGTGTATTCGATCCTATGTAGCACATTCAAATTCATTAAACCAGTTATTCTACCCGAAAACGATACTTTGGACAAAAAACCTAAAAAAACTATTTCACCTAATGGAAAACCTAAAACAGTGTTTTTAAAAACCTAAAAATCCGGTCCCTATTCATTATCATTACATTACGTTAAAATTCGAACTAATGGCATAACCTTATTTCATACAAGAAAAATACATCGCTTGATTATGCGTGCACCTTGTCCCTTTCTGCTATAAAATAAAAATGGAACAAAAATTCTGCACGGTTTCGACCGTAGAATAAAGAGAAAGAGAATGAAGAGAGTGAAAAGAGAAGTATTGGTCTTTGAGTGTAAGTTATGGGTCATTGTTCAAGATTGACCGAGGAAGTTGAGTTTATGGATATTGGTAGACCCCTTAGGCTAGCGAAATCGATTTATTATAAGTGCTTAAAGGAAAAGGGAACAACCCAAACAATATGAAATAGAGGGGAATGGCATGGAGATACCACCTGATCTCTCAACAGTGCTTTTTCTTAGCACATAAGTAGAATTAGTCGTACCACTCGCCATTGAAGTGAGGAAATCTTGAGGAAATACTACACTCTGACAAACTAGAGTCTTGACGCCTTTGCCGATCCAACCTGCTCAAAAATTTCATCAAGTGAATATGTTCTATATATTTGAGAAATGTCTAAACAAGCCTAAATATTACATAAAACTTAGGTAGCTGACACTTGAACTTTATCAAATAGATTTGATGAGAACGTTGGCAGGCAAAATGAGCTTGTTTTTAGTAAAGTAAGAAAAGAATTTCCTAAAGGAATTATATAAAGTACATGAAAAAGTGAGTAAGTATTACCTAAATGAAATTGAATGCTCTCAAAAGCGATGGAACTCTTGTACGTTTTAATGAAAAGATAGCTAAATTTATGCTTCTGCATATGGAATTCTTCTAGGCCTATTTTTCAAACAGTTCCCTCTACTCTTTCTACTGAACTTCTTGTTTTAAATGAGGCTTCCGCGAGGTGAGGACGTATCATGGTGCTTACATCCATTGTCACCTGTCAGATATGTTGAAGGCCTTTCTTGGAAGTGAATTTCCGACATTTTAATGGCAATGAATTCTGAGGATGGTCTCTCTTACCACTCAATCATTTAGCAACCTTGATTAAAACATAATTCTATAATCAGAGGTGTAAGAGTTGTTTAAAGTTGTACGTGGAATATATGCCTTCCTATAGAACGGTTTCAGGACCCGACAACACTCGGGCAACCATTTATACCAACAGATAACATATCTTCCTCTTCCAAGATAATCATAGTACAATGTATTTCCTCGCCAAGCGTAGGCCTACTTGTTAGAAGAGGCACGTAATTTTTCATCTGAGTATTTTTTATAAAGATGTTTGATTATTAGGCCTAGGCCTATAGCTACATGATACAATGTAGGTGCAACTAAGTCGAAATAATTATTGAGTGGTTCAGATGTGTAACATAAATATGTCATGAAATGTAACATAATTTGGGTATAAATGGCTACCAACTGGGTCCATAGTGGCTACTCCAACAATTTAGGACAAATATTTACTTCCTGCATTTAAGTCAAATTTCTTCGTGGATGTCAAGAAGCAAATTTAAACTACGAGCTATAAACTAAAAGTGGTATAGGCTTATCTAAGATATAAATAACTAATGGAAAAGATGTCAGGTTTATTTGGAAGGAGAGCAGGCCTACCTCAATTTCATGCAGAAGTGGCGTCTACCCGAGGTACCTCTGTAGATCTAGAAGTATCTATCCCTCATCTGATTGTACGTTAAGCTGAAAAAGAAACATAAGATATGAGAAGATAATGTATTGAGAAAAAACTTATAGAAACAATCTGTCTCGATATTCCAGTTCTAAAGTTCCAGTGGTGGAATTAGCAAGGTCTCCCATACCGTTAAAACATGTCACAGAATGAATATAAAGGTGAAGAGGAGGAATAAGGCGTGCGAGAGAAAGCGGTAGAAAATCACAAGAAACAATACAATCACAATATTATATTGTATTAGAATATTGTAGAGTATTAATTTGTAATTAATATTGTATATACATTAATAGGTTTGTATTATGCCCTAATATTAATTTTCTTCTGGTTCTATGGGGCATATATGTAAGAACTGGTGGAACTCGATCAAAAACTGTAGATCCGTATAGAAAATTAAATTACACGTAACTTACGTTGTAAACATTCCTTGATTTTTCTAGAATAATATTTAATGTAGCATTTTCCAGCTTCTATTAATTATTTCTACTGGTTTGGTGATCATATCTTCCTTTTCCCTTTCACCTAACATTCGTCCTTATTACACAATCTTAACTCATACTGTTATACTAGCTCAAAATAGAGACTGAAAGAATAATTTTATGTCAAAACGCGATTACCATGGAAAAGCAACAGAACTGTTATATTGTTGGGTATAAACTTATTTTCTGAATATAGACTAATGTTCTCGGATTGCTAACCAGGTGAGTAATTTGGAAAGCTCCGACGTTTCAGAGGACTACGTTTCCTCCATCTTCAGGAATACTGAAGTGTCGAGTGGAACAAGGGTGCTGGTATTTATGTATTGGTATAAATACCACCTCCCTTGTTCTGGTATTTATCTAAGTTACTGGTATAAATACCAGCATCCTTGTTCTACTCGACACTTCAGTATTTCCTGAAGATGGAGGAACCGTGTTCCTCTGAAACGGCGGAGTTATCTAAATTGCTCACCTGGTAAGCAATCCGAGAACAATACATTCAGACCATACGCCAGGAAAAACTCAAGTCATTCATTAATTTTTTTTAGATTTTCCCCCTTTTTTTATATTTCAATAAAATACCCAAACGTAGATAAACGAATGAAGCTTTACAAAAACTCGTGGGCATTAGGACACTTTTACTTTTGTATCTAGTTGTATAATATACTATTACACATGATATATTACTACATTACATAAATGGTTGCACAAATAAAATGCTCACATCCAAGGTCCTCTTACTGCCATTCTTTCTCGCCATCATTTTGCCGATGTGTATATAATAATATTGGTTATACCTAAAATAAAAAATTGAAGAGTATTAAAACAAGTTCTTCGCAATTTTAATAGTTATTAAAGCTGGTAAACATGGCTAAAGATAAAAATTAATTACATTTCCGTCTTGAGATTTTTCTGGAGTAGACTATATCAAACCAAAAATAATATAACCTATTCCTGTGTAACTTGTATTAGTTACCGGCATTCTTATAAATCAGTCGTATAAGAACACAGACGTTTAGAATGGTTAAATGAGTTCCCTCTAGGCACCGAATTTTGTAGTGACCAAGGATATTATACTGTAGCAGTCTTACTCTTACAGATTACACTCCTGCGGACAGACGAGTATACTATTTGCCTCACGTAGACGGAAAAGATGTTGCCGCTGTTTGTAGGCAGTAGCATTTCTCAGTTTCTCGTATCAGTGTAATTCTAGAGTGCTTTTGTCGATGTCTTCGAAACATGCCTATTGGCGAGTCAAAGTTTTGACTTTCTTCTTACAAATTTTAGTATGTACACTTTTATTGGCAGGCTTTCATTTTAATTATTATTATCATATGTATTATAATGAGAGGTCATGACTTCATCGATATCATCTTGAGAGAATCCGGACTACGAGTTACATTCATAGTGACTATTTAGAGTATACTCACAGAACTATGGGTGTAATGGGTAATTAAAACTACAAACATGAATAATCTGTGTCATGTTAAGCGAATTAGCCTATGACGAGGCAATCGATATATTTATTATATTATATCGATCGTGTCGTCATCGGCGATGATTGCGCTACATGCAATCATTATCAACACTTTTAATCAGCTGTTTTTATTTTTTATATTAAACTTATTGATAATAGGCTATTAATAATACCGTGTAATTAATATTCTAATTTATTGTTATAAGAGATTGAAAATGCTTCAACACACAGCAAATTATAAATTAATTTCATACATCTCTTTGCTCAAGTGCAGCTTATATACTCAAGCGCTATGTTCAATGATTAATCGCTTTTGGTCAAAGAAACTATGAAGTTGTTACATAAAAATAACAAGTACAAGTAATGGAAGAGATAAAATAAAACGATAAAATTATAATGATAGATATTTTACATTGGTTGAAATACCACGTGATCTTAATCTGGATTTGACACTGATTCATGAGATAAATAGTTACTTTTATTATTATTATCATTATTATTAATATTATTATTATGTTAAGATGGAAGGACTTTTTTCTGGACGTTTGAATGCCAATAAAAGCTGGAGAAAAGATTATATTTTTGTATAAGGGAAAGAGAATAAATCCAAGTATTTACATACTGTTCGTTAAACAACGGATATAGAAAACAATAACTGACTGGTCCTACTTGAAAATATTTCCTTCGGAACAGTATAAAATATGGTACGTGATTCACATAATTTTTTTGGCAGTACAATTCCATTTTAATGTAATGCATCTTATCATATATTTATGTAAGGATTCATTATAAGGACTATAAAACATAACACAAGGTCCTATCAACCACTAGAGGCACGATGCTATCTACAATGAAAGGAATGCGTTGTTTTTATTTTTAAATGAAGACTCTACACACTTTTAAATATTATGTGTGTAATTTAGGTACACAAGAGTTTTATCTGCTTTTTTATCAGTATTATTTCCATATTAGGAAGTTATTATTATTATTATCATCATTATTATCATTATGATGATGATGATGATTATTATTATTATTATTATTATTATTATTATTATTATTATTATTATTATTATTATTATTACTTGTAGGCTTATTCCTGCTATATCCAATGATATCCCAATAGATCAGAAAGAAGATCATATCACATATCTATGTTCTTTTTCAGTAAGAATGATTAGCCTACCTGGTTCGTTAAATTTAAGATCTGAAGGCAGTGGCAAAATATAAATTTTTGGGGAGCTATGTATCCAAGCCTATATTAAATTCTACAGACAGAACTAGTCTAATAAGCTTAACTCCCAAGAATATTACATTACGCACAAAAAATAAGCTGCATATTTCTATCGAAAAATCCTGAAACAGAATCCTTAAGGACACAATATAAAATAAATTATAGGAAAATTATGTAAGTAGCTAAAAAAATGAATTTGGCAGTCATGTTATGTCGTAGTAATCACTTGTCGATGCACCATACTGAATAGCTACGCGCCTATGTTACATAAATTATACACGTTTCTTATTCCTACGCGTATTTCTGTTACAGCACAAACCAAGACAATTGCCACTGGGCAGAATAATACTTCTAATATGTATCTGTCTGTTTCATGAATAACAAGGGTGTCAACTAATTCTAAAAGTAAAAACACAAAAGTGAGGATGAATGATAGTCTGCAATCTGATTTAGGCTATTCCCAAACGCCACTACTTGCACCATATAGCAGTAAACTCAAACGAAAAAAAGTAGAGGTATCTCCAGAGTTCCTAGTTACCATTAATCCTAGTAAATTCAACCTAAAAACTTGTTTTATGTATCTTTTTCCATAATAGGCTATGTTACCCACTTAGATTCAGACAGATTTACACTTACAATCGGACCCGTTAACATAGACAGGGACTTCACTGAAGATAGGCTAAGTAGGCTAACAGATAGGAAGAGATAGTAGACCTAGTCAACACTACGACATTCCTTAACTTCGTAAATTGTTACTTTACAAGTTTACAGTATATAGACTATAACACATAGGCCCACTTTGTTGAGTTTGCTTCACATTTGTGACAGTGTTGGATGCGTTGGCAGAGCGCTAGAGGCTTGAAAATGTTTCCTGGTGGGTTTTGTAAACTTCATTCTCTAGTATTATAATTTTACACTGAGGTCCTGCAGTTAATTGGATTCTAGAATTACAGCAGGTATCCGCTCATCGCACAAAAACCAGAGAGAGAAAGCGCCCGTAATGAATTCACTGTACCTCACTAACATGGATTCCACCATCTTTAAAACCTCAAAAAATGAATCCTCCTCACCTACCACTCAGTTACACATATTTACACATATTCCATTTCGTTAGAAAAGAATGAGAAGAATAATCAGTTGTAGAAAACTCAAATTTTGGGTGATTATCGTCACCCTAAACTAGCCCATAACCAGGCACTTTAAGACTTCAGTTGTGGTGATACAGGAAGCGCGATGTTCGAGACTTAGTAAAGAGGTGGTTTTCCTAGAAAACTTGTTGAAGCTAACATGGAGTTTAGTAGTGAGAAAAGAGAGGATCTACAACGAATACCTAATTCAGTGTAAACTAGTTGTTTGTAATTTTTATTCAGATGATAATTTAACACAAGACAAAAACTGTCGGTTAGCATCTCTTCGTCTTTAATTAATCATCCTATTATGAATTAAACTATTGGACTAAAACAATTATAACTTATAAGTTTAAATTTGAACAAACATCATGCGTGCTTCGCAGGATGTTCCTGTTTTACATATGTGCGTCAAGTAACAAAAACATTTTTTGATAATTAATCTGAAATGGTCAATTCGATACAACTTATTGCAAAAATGTTTGAATATTTCGCGAGAATTTGCCTACATCAGCATTAAACTATTTTGTTTTACAAAGCCTTAGCAAAATAAGTGTTTAAAATTTATACAGCAACCATAAGATCTGTAAAGCACGACTTAACACACGAAAGGCCAAATTAAGTATAGGGGAAGGTTGCCTATGTTGGACCGATTTTACATTTTGTTACCCCACGCCTTTATTATGTATTTAATTGATACAAAATATATCGTACAATAATCTACATTTTATACACATTCATCTGGTAGTATTATATTTTGTATAGATATATATCTCCAAGGCATACAATTTAAAATTTAGAAGTCTGTAAATGGTCCGAATTAGGAAACCGGTTGCTTAAGTTGGACCGGTGGTAAAACTGTGAATAGAATTTAAAAAAATAATTGTAATATTTTAAATAACCTGTATTTATTAGGCACACATGGCATTTAAAGTAAGTTAGTTAGGGCCTATTATACAGAACCATTAATTATAATTTGTAAATTAGAAGCAAACTGTTTTGTACTGATAAGTTCTTCAAATAAGAAACAAAGAATAACCTAGGAAACAAATTGCATGAAATATGTAAAAAACACCAAATATACCAAATCTGCCTATACACTGATATCAAGAATGGAAGTTATGTTGGTCCAAATTAGGAAGCACGCAGTGGTCCAACTTCGGCAACTGGACGCCATGTAAAGAAATATGATGCTACAAGGACTCACAAAATGTAAAACTAGTTTTACGATATCTAGTTATTAACTAATGAAAGGCAGTTGTAAAATGTAATGTAGGTAATTGTTTTGCTTATTCTTACTCTGCACAATAGCTTATCTTTTGTAGCGCGACTCTTGTTACACAAACGAGGAGAACACAATATTTGTAGTTATTATTTCTTCAAAGGCTGCATCCAACTGAAAGTTGGATCACATGTCCTTGACAACATTTCTCACCCGTAGAGCCAACTTGAAGGTTTAAGTTACTAACACATAGCGAAATATGAAGGAAGTCCAACTTAGGCAACGGTCCAACTTCGGCAACTCTCCCCTATAAAGTTTAGGCATAGGCGTATTTGGTAAATATGCATTTTTCAGCATTCTGAACAAAGAATTTAGAACATAATTTGTCAGAAAAAGGATTATTATGCGTAGAAAGTTTTGTTAATAGGCTATATACACTAACTATTGGCACTATAGGCCTACTGTTATATAAATCAACCATGAACTAACCTTCGAAATACTCGGCGAGTAATTAATATATGCTTTTAACTTGCAATAAAATAAGCTCAATCTAATAATGTTTATTTGTTGGCTCATCTTGCTTTTGTTTCTACATGCAAAAATATCTATATGCTTCATTACCGACAAAAAATAATTTTGAGGAATTAACGTAGACTATACATCGTCAGAAACAAAATACATTTCATCACAGACAGGGTTTTCTGGCATCAGCTTTGGCTGAAAGAAACTGACTTACTCATGTTTCCAACCATAAAGACAGCCAACAATGCAGATTAGGAAAGATAGCCTCTGAAGAAAATTTCTTGAACCTCTCACGCCATATTAATAACTGAGCTTCCTTTCTAGACGTATTGGGTAGAATCGATGGACCTTTCACTCTGCCCGCTACAAGAAATTAAGCGTAACTAAATTCTTCCTCGGTAATGTTACCTCCCCGGAAGGTCCCGATGCTCCGGTCACGTAGTACGGGTTGACTGTATGATTAAAATAACGTATGACACGCTAGATTAAATAGATTATATTCACTCAAGAGAATTATCTCCCTCGGCTCCTATACCTGAAATAACAAAAGATTGTCCATTTTCTTCACGATATAATATTATTAACTTTTCCTGCGTATTTCAATCTCGTTTTAATCACCTTTCGACCTCACGAATGCATAACCAAAACCTATTGCTTATTCCCCGATATACATCATTCTATTATTCATATTTTAATGAGACTATTCCTCGCCTTTGGAATTCGTTGCGTCGTCATATCAGAAACTGTCGAAAAGTACCACATTAGAAAAAATGAATATTCATTGTATTGGTAATTGTTTAGTTACTATTATTATTAATAAGCTTTTATTTTATCTTAATTTTTTCATCAAATTTCGTAATTAAATTTTTATAACTTATGAGACTTTTATCGTCTTTAACATGTGCAGTTTTTAATTTCTAGTTATCAAATTTTGTACATTTTAATATTTTACTGGTATAGTGGAAAAGAAGGCCTCATGGACTAAAGTTCGCCAGTAAATCCAAAAAATATTATGTAAAGAAATCAATAATAATAATAATAATAATAATAATAATAATAATAATAATAATAAACAAAAACTTTGTATAGGCTACTCTCCATTCGCAGATAAAATTAACTTTTATTTTCTTACACTATGTTAAATTACTTCTATCCAAAACTACTAAATCCCGTATTCATGAATTCAAATGGAAGAGAAATAAAATCAGGTAAACTGATGTAAAAAAGTGCCAGTATGTTTTTGTTTAATCAGTTATGACTGCAATGATATGCAGAATATGTTTTTTTTTTTTTTTAAATTGATTTCCAAGTTAAGCTCCAGATTTATTCATTTAGCAGGGCTTACGGAAGAAGAAAGGTCTACCATCTCGGCCACCTGGGTCATTTTAACGGTCTAGTTGGATAAGCGCATGTAAAACAATAGTGTTTTCATAGCTACCTGTATTTTAATTTCCAAGGCCTTATAAGATCACAGTCAAACAATAGGCTATGTTGTCAAGATAACTGATTTTCATTTTTTTTATAAATTCTTTCGAATACGTATATTGCCATAAAATAGGCACTAAATTGAGCATTACTCCGAAACAGATCAACCGATTTATCAATTATGAATAGACGTCTTCCCACGGACATTGTAAATGTGTATACCAAGTTTCATAAAAATCCGGTAAAGCGTATTTGAGTTACCGCGTCTTTAAAATATACACTAAATTGGGTTTTACTCCGGTACCGGTCAACAGATTAGGTCCAAATTCAATAGGGCACTTCTCATGGACGTCATAAATGGGTATACCAAGTTTCATGGAAATTCGTTACAGCGTATTTGAGTGATAATTTATTAAAATAGGCACTAAATTGGGCATTACTCCGGTACCGGTGAACCGATTTGGTTCAATATCAATAGGGTTCTTCCCATCGACATTATGAATGTTTATACCAAGTTTCATGAAAATCCGAAAAAGCGTACTTGAGTTATGGTGCGTACAGACGCACGGACAGACAGACAGACGGACAGACATTTTTTCGTCCCCCACACAATCTCATAAAGTACCATACTGGCACTTAATAATGTTTATCTCGAGCCAATTGAAGTACTCGTAAATCGAAAATAGAGTCTCATTATCCATATGTTGAAACATGTTAATCCTCCTTTCACAATGTGTTGGGGACTGCATTTACACGTGGTCAGAAACTTACAGCATCCTATGTGGGCTAGGATAAAAATGTCTGTTCGGTTTGCGTCATACACATTTGTACCTAGTAAATATGTATTCTTGTATTAATTGTAATATGTCCAGTGAAATGTGGCAGCTCTGTTGTTGTCAGTGTATATAACGACACAGTTTGCAGTAATTATTTTATCTTGTTTCATTGGGATGTGTTATTGTTATCATCATAATTTTTATGTGATTTTCCATTATAAGGTTCAACTCATGGAATGTTTACATTGTAGAAATGGATTGTACCAGTAACTGTATACATTATTTGTTTGAGGGTTATTTTGTGGTATCCACATTTTTTGATTGATGCACCAAGAGAATGTGAAAAAAAAGAGTTCTGTGTAATATTTGGTCTACCAAATTAATACCCCTTAGGGAAAATGAAATGTAGTAGGGGCTGAATACATAGTTTTGTACAATTGAGTACTGTGTTTTACATGCTTTCTGTATGAACATACATTTTCGCTTCATTTCATTTCATTTTAGGTTCATTTGAGTGTGCAATGGTCCCATTGCGGTTGCCAATGCTACATGTATGCACCGATGTTTTGCTTTTTTACGCTACTTTGTTTTGTTTACATTGCGTATAGAGCGAAAAGGGGAAGGGAGGAGAAATGGCTGTTAGCATGGCACTTCCGTTCATCATTCAGTCTATCATATGAATACTCAAATTGATTTTAAAAGGTCATAACGAGAACTTTTTAAACTGAAAACAGATCTAAGCCCAATGCAACACCAGTAACAGTAAATATATTGCAACGTAGAATCTATCTCATAAAACGTCATCCATTTCCAACGGATTACACATAATGGCTACTTCAAGATGGCCTATCGTTTAATAAAGCCGGTCTCCTTAGCCGCGGTAGCTAAGGCGTGTTGCCTTGGAGCTGTGGGTTCGAGTCCCGCTTCGAGCTTGGGTGTTTCTGTGTAATCAGAAAAAAAAGGAAAACAAGGAAAAATTGAAAAAAGGAAAAGGATGAAAAAGAAATAAAACTAGTCCATCAGTGAAATAGGAATCTGGATGAATGATATTCTACTTGTCATACAAATTGCACCTGCACTCTACAACATTAACTCTGTAGCAAATCATTTCCATTCTATAGAATGCAACGGCTGATGTACCTTCAGGATCCTACGACCCCACTAAGCCAAGCAAGTTTAATAATTAGGTTGGTGTGAATGGGGACAGTTTTATCGATAAACTAAGAGTGAGAAATCTTGGCCACTTTGCTCAGGATCTTTAGTGAGAATCAAATTTTAGTCTCGAGTCTCATGGTTTAAGATCCCTTTCAATGAATCCATTGTGAATTCTATACCCCTAAAAGAGCATAGCTCTTCAGTGCTGAGCTGTTAGTGGATATATCGAAAGCAATGCTCAAAGTTGTGGTCCTTTCACAGAAGTTCCTTTAACATACAATGCAATTCGTCTTCTAACGTTTTCAAACATTTCCTCACTTTTTATTACTTCCTATACCCGTAAATAATAGGCCTACTTAAAGGTAGGAGGAAGTATTGAGTTCGACCCTGGAATTCAATTTCGAGTTTTAACATAAATACAAGTTTTGATTTCCATGAATAAAAAAACGTATTTCCAGAAACGTGTATGGGGGCAGCATAGCTCGAGAACGAATAATTGTATAAAAACGAACTTTTATATTTGGGTTAGGTATCTTCGGGGTTGTGACACGAAGATTGACGACTTCTTTTTCTCTTATTTTTAATGTCACTTTACATTTCTCTAAAACGACTCTGACGATTTTCTTCAAATTTAAGTACATAAGATACTTAGACCTATACTAAAAGTTAAAATTCTTATTTCAAACAACAGGTTTTTTTTTTTTTTAATCTCTGAGGGGTAATTATAAGCCAGCCACCATTCGCAGAATTCCAGTCTTGCCTGTGAACAATAAATCTAAGCATCAGGTTGAAACTGAAAGCGCCTCTCAATATATATATCACAATGTGAAATGAGATAGGTGTATTTCCCATGCTTAAGATAAAGAATGCTATGTAAGTGCATTCATTATATTAGATTTTATTTGGATTTCGTATCCTTTGGGGACGCGATTCCAAACGAGACAACGACTTTCTTTTCAGTTTTACAACCACTTTTCATGAAGATAATTTCATTTTTGTCTTTTTTTTTCGAAAACAGCTCTAACGATTTTGTTTAAATTTCCTACACGAGTTGTTATAATACATGCATTATAATGCATTGTATATTATGTATTATAATGTATTATGCTACGATCTATAACTTTTATTTGGGTAGAGGAAGATATGTGACTCATATAAGATTTTTTGTTAAATATCCAACAACGGAAAGTTACAAAAGAAATAAATAACCAAGATTAGTTTAATCTAATTCTTGGCCTATGGATTTGAAATCACGAGATGCATACCTGGGATTCATAGATTGTCTTCTACCCCTAGCAGATCTTCTTGGAATATACAGAACAATAAGTATTACAAAAGTATAGCATATTCAGCGACTTTTTTTTTCGTCAGCTTCCTGTTTATTAATCAAATAGCTTTCGAAGGAAATTCACTAGAACGCAATAAAATATTTCTTATAACTTCGTTACTACGGATACCGATGTTTCTCATGGTACTTCGTATTATTTAGAGTAGCTAAATGACCAATACTCTCATTTAGCATGCTTCCTGTTAACCTGAAGTTTTAGGCCTACACATTATTTTGAAGTCTGCTGAAAGCGTGGTTCTTCAAGTATAAGAACTGGCAGCGTGCCTTCCTTTCTGTTTGAATTTTGCTGTATATAGTTGTGTATTTTGTGTAGGGTACTGTAACTTTATCTTCTTGTGTTTTAACTTGAATATTATTATTATTATTACCGGTACTATTATTATTATTATTATTATTATTATTATTATTATTATTATTATACCACCACTCTAAATTGAAGAGTTAGGAGAAATGACAGGCAAGTTGGTAAACCTGAAAAATTAGCACCTTCATGCAGTCTGAATTGATGTAGCTTACGACCTAAACTAAAAACTAAACTCCGTGGCTCTACATCCCTTTGAAGTACTAGGCCTACCATCTGACTGCTGCGTCATCTACCATAGGCAGATGTCAGGATTGGGGCATGTGGTCAGCATGCCGATACCCACGATCTAATGATGGTTTCCGTGACCGGAGTCACATTTCTCTGTCAAGTAGCTCCTCAGTTTGTATCACGAGGCTGAGTGCAACCTGTTCCAGACCTTTCTACCTCAGAAAATTCCGGAGGCACCAGGGATCGAATCCGGGCCTGCGGATCAGTAGCCAGCGATGCTAACCACAAGACCTAGGCCTACGGAATAATTTCAGAACAAAAAGAAATTAGTTAACGGGAAATTTTATATTGAAGTTTTCAACCACAGGGGAATAAAGCAAATCCATTATTTAGGGAAATAAAATATATAAAACAGAGTTGTAAAAAGCACATAATCTGAGAGTGTTCGAAAACAGGGTGCTTAGGAAAATATTTGGGCCTAAGACAGATGAAAATGGGGACTGGAGAAAACTACATAATGACGAGCTTCATGACCTGTACTCTTCACCAGATATAGGCCAGTAAGGGTAATTAAATCACGGAGGATAAAATGGGCTGAAAATGTTGCGCGCATGGGGGAGGAAAGACGTATCTCAAAAGTATTGACTGGGAGACCCGAAGGTAAAGACCACGTGGAAGAGCTAGACTAGGTGGGAGGACAATATTAGGATAGATTTAAGGGAAGTAGGATTTGGGAGGGATGATTGGATAGAATAGGGTTGAACGGCGGGCTCAGGTAAGTGCGGCAATGAACCTTCGGGTTCTATAAAATAGATAATATTCCCTTAGCTTGCTGATGAATTATCTATTGCCATTGAGTAAGTTAGTAAGTATGTACTTGAAAGTTATATTCTTATTTTTATTTAAAAAATATCCGCCGTCCAAAAACATTTTTGTATCCCAGGAAAACAAGTACAAAGTACTCCAAGTACTGTGAAAGTGACTGTGAAAACACGTTTGTCTGGTTATCCTACACATCCACACATATAAATTAATATAAAAGTTATTTTAGATCCATCAAAATCAATATGAAGAGAGAATAATTAAATTACTTTCTCCGAAAAAAAAACCAGTTCCTCTTAAATTGGAGTATGTTTATACTTACTTACTCAATGGCAATAGAAAATTCCTAAGCAAGCCAAAGGAATATTATCTATTTTATGGAACCCGAAGGTTCATTGCCGCGCTTACCTGAGTCCGCCATTCAACCCTATTCTGTGCTAACTCCATCCAATCATCCCCCACTAATCCTACTTCCCATAAATCCGTTCTAAGATTGTCCTCCCACCTACGTCTAGGTCTTCCACGTGATCTTTTCCCTTCGGGTCTCCCAGTCAATACTTTTGAGATATGTCTTTCCTCCCCCATGCGTGCAACATGTCCAGCCCATTTCATCCTTCGCGATTTAATTACCCTTACTATATCTGGTGATGCGTACAGGTCCTGAAGCTCATCGTTATGCAATTTTCTCCAGTCCCCATTGTCATCCCTCTTGGGCCCAAATATTTTTCGAAGCACCCTATTTTCAAAAACCCTCAGACTATGTTCTTCCTGATCAGTTAGCGGCCATGTCTCACATCCATATAATACAACAGGCAGGATAATAGTCTTATAAATCTTAATTTTTAGATTTCTGGACAGAAGAAGAGACGATAAGAGTTTCTGAACTGCATAAAAACAAGCTTTTCCTGATTTGAGTCTACATCTAACTTCTACCTTAATATTATTTGTATCTGTAATTACTGTTCCCAGATATTTGAATTCCTCCACTTGTTCAAACGATTTACCGGCTATTCTAATATTTTGTGGCGCGTTATTTTGACGTTCCATGACCATATACTTAGTTTTTTTCTGTATTAATCTCCAATCCAACATCCCTGCAGGCATCGAAAAGACTTTCTGCATTTCTCTCGATTGTGTTTACATCATCGCCCAATAAGCAAACATCATCTGCATAAGCTAAAATCGGGTAACTACCATTTAATTCTAGGTCTACGTTGTTTTCCTGAACTTTCCTAATGGTGTATTACAAAGAGAAATTAAAAAGTAAAGGTGATAGTGCATCTCCTTGCTTCAAGCCGCTTCTAATGGCAAACCTATCTTATATAAATTTCCCTACCCTGACTCTGCTATAGGTTTCATTTAGACACATTTTTATCAGCCTAACTAACTTTTTTGGTATCCCAAACTCAATGAGGATATTGTACAGTTTTTCTCGCCTAACTGAATCATATGCGTTTTTAAAATCTATGTATAGCTGGTGAACAGGCTTATTATATTCCCACTTTTTCTCCAAGATTTGGTGAATACAAAATATATGATCAATGGTTGATCTATTTCGCCTAAATCCACATTGGTGATCTCCTATGATTTCGTCTGCATATGGGGTTAATCTTGACAGCAGTATATTAGATAAAATTTTGTATGATGTTGATAAGTGAGAAACTCCTCCATAGTTATTACATTCGGCCCTATCTCCCTTTTTATGGATCGGTATAATAATAGATTCTTTCCATTCCTTCGGCAATTCCTCCTTTCTCCAAATCATAAGAATGAGCCTATGGATCTCTGAGTTTAATCTATCCCCACCTGCCTTAATTAATTCTGCTGGAATTTGGTCAACCCCTGGAGACTTTTGTGTTTTTAATTTACAATTGGCCGTTTCTTCTTCTGTTAACGTTGGTTCAGCAACCAACGGCTCTACTGTGAATATTTCACTTTCTACACTTCGGACATCTTCATGTACATTTAATAACTGATTAAAAAAAAATGTCCACCTATTCAAAATATTATTTGGAGCCGCGAGTATAGTACCATCATTGTCCTTAATTATGTTTATTCTAGGTTGAAAACCTTTCTTGAACTCATTTATTCCCTTGTAGAGATCCCTAACATTTTTGTCTTTACTATTTCCCTCTAATTCATTTACTTTGTCTTTGAGATAGGTTCTTTTATTTGTTCTAATGATTCTAGAGGCTTCTCGTTTAGCATTGTTGAGATTTTCGACTGTAGTGTCATTCGGATTCTGCAACCACTCAGTGGCGTAGGAAGGGGGGTGCGGGGGGTGCGGGTGACAAAATAAAAATGTGTTTTTGTAAGTAAAAAATCGCTTAAGGCAATTTAAAGAAAATAATATTATTTAAAACAATTAAATAAGCTTAACAACTTTCTGCAAGAGAACATTCGTATTGAAACTTCTTTTAGTTTTCAATTATGTCAACAAAGGTAATAAAACGCGGCTGCACTGGCCGCTGTGTTGATACAAACGATAATAATACGGTTAGGGGAGGGGTGTTTATTTCTGTCTATGCTTGTCTCTGCAGTTTCATTAATTTAAATGAGACTTCAACAATCGGTAATATTTTATATCACTTAAGCCACAACCAATTCTACCCGCGGCGGCTGACGAAAATAAACTTCCAATGTGAGTTGACTCCGAAGTCTCCTTCAATCTAAATTTTGAACTGGGATGTGGGAGATTTTATTTTGTGAATATAAGCTATTTAGATAGTTTAAAATAAAACATTGTAAGAATAGATTATTAATAATACAGTTCCGTAAAATTACTTGTTTTATTATTACATAAACATTACTTGTTTATGAAATTTATTAGGATCAACGTAAAAAAAATTATATATAATTCACATAACTTCCTCTGCCCAAATAAAAGTTAGCCTCCCTTTAAAAATAAGAGAAAGTTGTCGCCAATCTTCGTGTCACATCCCCAAAAGCTACCTAACCCAAATACAAAATTTTGTTTTCCTACGATTTTCCGTTGCAAGGGACCGTATTGCAAAGAGCCCGTATTCAGAGTGGGTGGCTTATAACTACCCTTCAGAGAATTATTTCGAAAAAGTGTTTCAAATAAAAGTTTTTGCTCTATAAGAACCCACGTGCAAAATTTAAAGAAAATCGTTAGAGCCGTTTTCGAGAAAACTTTCTTTATGTAAAAATAAGGAAAACTTGTCTCCAATCTTCGGTTCACATCTTGAAAGGTATCTGACATAAATATATATATTTTTTCCTTTTATCAAAATTCATCTTTCCAAAATTCGAGATTTCGCTTGGAAAACAATATATAAAAAAATCACTCAAAAAATAAAAGTTTATACAATTTCGGGAGTGTATTTTGGTCTAGATGTTCGCTTTATTAACGGTAACACCTACAGTCTGTCGCAGAGGCGTAACGAGGGGGGTTTGAAACCCCCCCCCCTTGATTAAAAAAAAGGAAAATTGTACAATTTTTTAAAGTCTGCTTATAAATTACTTAACACGAGTATAAAGCGTGGGAAGCTTAAAACTCGTTACCGTGCATCTTAATTTTAAAAATTTTCCGGGGGAGGACCCCCGAGCCCCCCTCTCCCTGGGGGGTATTCCATACCCTCCTCCCATATGGTCGGCCTGGTTACGCCTATGGTCAGTCGCTCACGAAAACAATATATTAGGTTAACTATGTCTTATATGCACCATTGGTAGCACTGGTCACAATATGGTAACTCGAATCGATTCATAGATGGTTGATTCATAGTATACCATGATTTCGGAGCTTAGTTTTGTTTCTATATAACAAAGTAAGTATTACTAATTTTGCATAATCCGTTGAGTTTACGAGTTACATCAGATAAATTCGTTGCAGCTGCATCCATCGATAAACTCTTAAACTCTCGCAGGATTATCTTTGACTATCCAAAAAATAACACTTGGAACTGTTCCATCGTTTAATAATTAAATGGGGGGGGCAATAAATTTTCCGCACCGGGTACCACCTAAGCTTGCTACGCCACTGCAACCACTGTAGTTTTGCCTGCTTTTTTGCATTTGCTAATTTCACGCACTCATCATCAAACCACGGTTTATTTCGTTTCAGTTCAAGAGTTCAGGAGTATGTTTATAGTTCCTCATAAATTGGAGTGTGTTTATAACTAAGCCAGTGGGCAATTTTATTGTAACGCCAGGCCAAGACCAAGTTGTGTTGCACACGAGGAGAAAAGTTAGTTTCCAAGTTGTTCAATTAAGACGCCGTCGGGGCTTGTCGCATGTGATAGCGACCCCTTCCGTGTAGGCAACACCGCCAAGTTCCTCACATGGGGACGTTCCAAAGCATGTCCCACTAGCTGTAAGTTGGAAGTAAAGCATAATATCGCATTTCATCTCCATCCTCTACTTCTGATTTACCATCTAATTACAGTCCTTTATTGTTTTGTAGGAAAAGACTACCCAAACACTGAATTAGTAGTTAAAAGCGCATATGACCTAACTTGTAGGAAAATGAAAACAAACGTTTTACGTCCTGATCAAACAAAAATATAAAATTAAGGTCAAGTTCGCCATATTTTATCGTACAGTCGGTCAAATAAAAAACGTCGGGCAGTATTTGATTAAGTATCACGAACGAGCATATGCGCATGTACAGGAAGGCTTAAGGTTAGATTCACATCTGCCTCTTGTCTATCCATGTATTTTCTTGATTATTTAGTCAGTTTTGTTCCAAAACGAACATGTATAGAAGGCTGTGGCTATATGTCTCACATCCGCCATATTCTTGGTTGCAAATTCATATAATATTAATAATTAATAAATTCGCAAGGAATATGATTATTCAAGGAGCATTTTTTAAAGATTTTATTTTATAATACCGGTATTTGTAGTGCAAAATCAATAACTTACGTTCAACCAATCTAGGATCGAAATACGCGGCCGGCCAGATCCCTGTGAAAATTTCCGGTCGCATTATAGTGAAGTAAATACCCACCTCTTTAAGAAATATGGAACCTTCTCACTGCTTCGGATGCCAAAAAATGCAGGTGAATTACAGCCCTAACTACACTTTCTCTCAAGCTAGCATTTGTATATGGCGCCATAACACAAAGGAAAATGAATTATGACAATACATTAAGTTGAATATCGTTTGTTGCGCTTTCCGCGTTTTTCATTTTTCCCTTGCTATTCATTTTTTCCCTCCTGTCGCATGGCCTCATATGTTCCGAAAATGACCTGTATTTTATGTTTTTTTATAGGAAACTTGTGAACTAATGCGTTAAAACTTTAATTTTAACTGCATACGAGTCCCGACGTTTTTTATTTGACCGACTGTACATCTAGCAATCCATCTAAATTCAGGAACTATACGAGGGATGGGGCATAAGTCATGGCAACAATTTAATTTTTTGAAAATGAGGGATCGTTTTGAAATCTTGAAGCATACAAATGGAAGGGTAGGGTATAGAATGCATATATGCTGCTGATTATGGGTACTAGATGTAGGATAAAGTATGGCGCAGATATCCATAAACATGTTGTGTATAAAATAATAACATCTATTCCCTCGTATAAAATGTTCTTGTTTAAAATATCAGCTCAATAGCTTATTATAAAATATAAAATTGACAGCTATAGATTTTAGTAATGTTTTATAACATTGAGAAGTATAAAATTTAGATATGACAAAGCTATTGAGCTGATATTTTAACAAGAACATTTTATACGAGGGAATAGGTGGAATTGTTTTATAGGAGAAAAGAAATATGAAATTTATCAACACCCTTAAACAAGCATACACGACGGCATCGTGCCACTCTACTGAATTGCAGTAGTTAGATTATGAAAGCATTTATAGTCCACCCTATAAAACCATCGAAGTTTGGTACGGAAGGTACTTATTCCCAAAGTTTTCACCAGCTCCCTGTGGCATTCTCTGGCATTTTCGCTCTAAGAAAAATCTATTCTGATATAAGATCGCTGATCACATCTTGTCACATCTATTCTGCACGGCGGAAGACTCACTACTTACAAGATGTGAACAGTGTTCTTACGTTAGAATAGTTTTTTTTTTCCCCTTAAAGTGAAAATGCCAGAGAATGCCACAGGATCTGGTGGAAGCTATGGGAATAAGGATCTTCCGTAGGCTATCGAAGTTCGAGGGTTTTACAAAGTTTGGCTATGCGTGCTTTCATGCTTCCAACTACTACAATACAGTAGAGGGGCACGATGCCGTCGTGTAACAAGTTTATGGGTGTCTGCATCCTACTCTATCCTACATCTAGAATCCATAATTTGCATCACACATACACTCCATACCCTGCCCTATCATTTGTATATTTCAAAATTTCAAAATGATCCCACATTTTCAAAAATAAAAAAAGTTGCCTGACTTATGCCCCATCCATTTTATTTGAAAATATTCATTTAATTTTATTTTTTTAAATAGAAAATGTTACTTGATGAGAGTCCGTTACCTAACTAACTACTATGTCAGAACAAGGCCTACCACCCAATAATTGCATCATTTATCTTTGTCCTTTCTACACTGGCAGATGACAGGATTGGAGGCATATGGTCAGCATGTCGCTGGTCTCCTTAGCCCTGGTACAGGAGACTGTGGGTTCCAGTCCCGCCGCTGCCATGGCTGTTTGTATGCCAGAGACAGACAACAAGGTAAACAGAAACAAAAGGAAAACAGATTTAAAAAAATTACCCACTGTCCGGCTAAATTTAAAGAAATCCATTGCCCTTATCGATGGTCTTCGTGACAGTAGACGCTACTTCCTGCTAATCAGGTCAGCAACGCTAGACAATGCAGCTGTTCCCCACATTTTACGAGGTTTAATTCGACTATAAGGTATTCCAAGCAGTTTTTGTGTGATCTCCGAATAATAGACTACAATAGAGAAAACTGAAAAGTAACTGTGGAAACAAACACATATTGGAAAAGTACAAAAAATATATACCATTTTAATTTTAAAATCATCCTGTGGGGCCTGCAAAGTACCATAAAGTCATAGAGAACTTTTAGCAAATGCTGGTAAGTAGGCCTAATAAACATTAACTTATAACCTATATGATGAAAATTGACATGAGAAAGAATTGTCTGTGTATACGATTTCTTTCAGTAGATGACCTATATAAAGCTTGTAAGTACACAAAATAAAATACAAAAGATGGATTTATACGTTTAGAAATGTTTGATAGATCATTATCTGCTCCAAAGATAGAAAAGTACGCAATAGAAATAAAAACAAAGGAAAATTATAATAGGCAGATGCCTTGCATGGCTAAAAAATGAAATTAGGAATATGTTGGCAGCAAAAGTCTACAAAATATTTGTCAACATTGCCATTGTATATTTAACAATGACGAATGGTTCGAAGGAATAGTTTCCAAATATAAGAATAAAATCTTTAAGTGTATTGGTGGCAATATATGGTTAAACTGAATTTCTTAGGACTTAAAATTGTATGCAGAAATTGGCAAAGAAACAATAATACCCTGTACTTCTTGCTTTAGTCATTAAACCATCACTGTTGTGGACTGAAAACTGTACTTTTCCTTGAAATATTCGGCAGCTGGTTCAAAGATCCAAATACGAAATGTACATGTATATTCATTGAAGTAACTTAATGGCAAGCTTATGTAGACCTAGTAATTTTATATACCTTAATCAATTGAATTTTTAAAAAGTTCAATGATGCCGTCTGAAAATGCTTCAATTTTTATATTCTTTAACTTATTAGCGTGAGAAAACGGTACTGATATTACGTGAAGGTGTTATGCATTTGTTAAAATATGAATAAAAGCCATAGATCCATAGTCACTACAATAAAATACTAGATATTAAGTCTGGTGTGATGTGTATATAGAGTATCCATACAAATTAATAGGTTCAGTTGATATTCTACTAAAGAAATCCTAATGCAGTCGCTCAGCTGTTGGCCCACTCGGAAACAAAGGGTCCTAATTCTTAAACTATAAATGCTATAAGTCTGATTTATTTCATAATTTATATACATTGGAGGCACATATCGGTTGATAGCCTCATATTGCGAAAATAAAACATGTAGAGGGTTTTAAGGAAGGGTAAATATAATGCCTAGAAATAGTTGAAATGAGTTTATTTCCATCCTTAAAATAAGAAAAGTCAGAGAAAAAATCATACTTTAATACCAAAGAATAAGTGTATTTGAAATACCACTCAAAAATACACAATAGACAAAATTGGTTAACGGTGGTTAGTATTTTCATGTAGATTCCGAAATGAGACGTTGAATGATTATTTTACTTGAAAATAAATACACATTATGTTTTCTTCAGTTAGTGATAACTGGACTTGGCAGTTTGATGTAAAGAACGTTTTGAAAGTTCGATTAAAGGAAGTATTTCTGTTTCTAACACATACGGTATCTAACAATTCCATTATTTTATGTCATGATTGGTGTGTAATAACTCCTTCCCTTCATGTATCCACAGGATTGTGCGTCTATTTATCTGTTTACTTTATTCTTTGAAGAATTTGCTGCTACTTAAATAAAATTAGGCCTAAATATTAGACATCCGACAGCAAAAATAATTGTTATTACCTTCGGAATCCTTGAAATGTATTTATTTTACAATTTGGGTAGCAATAGAACCACAATTCAGTGATAATGTATATAATTTTTCAATCAGAAAAATTCTAACAAAGGTTTTCAGTAAAACAATCAGTTAAATTAAGAAGGAAATGTCCAATTCCTATGAAGCGTATATCGATACACCGTTCGATACATCTTGAGTTTAGATAATAAGTGTGTGCATTCGCCATTTCTCCATTTCCCCATGAAAACTACACCCTGATTAAAAATATACACCGGTACATACCTCAAGTAAATAGTGTTATTATAAATTCTGGAAAGATTGGCTAAAATTACAAGTTATAGAATGATAATATCCTTTCAGCTTTTCCTCCAAATTCTGTTCGCACTTGATGTTGAACAAGTATTGAATACATGCAGTCTACATGTATGTTATTTTCAAAAGGTAGAGGGGGTAACAAAAATAAGCGGAGGAAGTGAAAAACATCAAACAGGAATAAACAGCGTTTGTTTTTGAAACCATACCAGAGAAATATGATCGTGCGAGAGAGCGTGCACACATTAAAACACACCTCTCTCCCGAGTTTATGTAGCTGGTAGCTACTGATGTATCCTTATATACACCATGACGGGTAGGCTTTACTTTTCGCTGAACACTGCGCGTTTGATGAACTTTTTCATTTTGCCATGCTCTCTCCAACGCCGAGCGCCGCCGATATAAAGAATCGCGTTGTCATTAGACTTTAAGATGAGACCGTGTCCTGCTACTTTCAGAGATCGTGTCAAACTCTATATAGAACTCGAAAAAACTCTTCCACGGCAGAATTTTACATCGCAGCATTTCCCTTTTTCATACTCCTTACTTCTTTTCAACAACTCCTGCGTGTATGTCTGAATTTAAATTTGAATATTTGACACGTAAAAGTAAAATGTGGGAAGTGTTACCACGAAAAATTTACGTTTACAAACAAACGTGTAACAAACTAGACGTTTCCCGACTCTAACTTAGACCTTGCTCCTTTGTACTCTATTATCTTGCCACGAGTGAAAACCATGTTAATGATAATAAGAGACTTTTGAATACTGGTACTAATAATATCAATTCTCTAGGCCTACTTAAAAATACTGAACTCGAATTTCGTACATTCCCCCCAAAAATCTTATCTAAACCATACAACTTCCTCAGCCCTTAGTAAGTACACTTATGTACTCGTATTGCAGTAGTGTGCATTCAGATGTCTCTATATGCAATAGTTGTCTCTAGTATGCGATAGTTGTCTCTAGTATGCGATAGTTGTCTCTAGTGTGCATTAGTTGTCTCTAGTATGCAATAGTTGTCTCTAGTACGCACTAGTTGTCTCTAGTACGCACTAGTTGTCTCTAGTACGCAATAGTTGTCTCTAGTACGCAATAGTTGTCTCTAGTATGCATTAGTTGTCTCTAGTATGCATTAGTTGTCTCTGGTATGCAATAGTTGTCTCTGGTATGCAATAGTTGTCTCTGCACTAGTTGTCTCTAGTATGCATTAATTGTCTCTAGTAACTTATGCAATAGTTGTCTCTAGTATGCAATAGTTGTCTCCAGTATGCACTAGTCTCTAGTATGCAGTAGCTGTCTCTGGTATGTATTAGTTGTCTCTAGTATGCATTAGTTGTCTCTAGTATGCAATAATAGTCTCTAGTATGCAATAGTTGTCTCTAGTATGCATAAGTTGTCTCTAGTATGCATTAGTTGTCTATAGTGTGCATTCAGTTGTCTGAGGCTCATTAAAGTCGCATGAGGCAACTTTGTGTATGAAATGAGTAGCTTAGGCCTATAGCTATCCTCCAGAGAATTTATTGGGAAAATGTTTCAAATGAAAGTTTTAGCTGTTATTATAATTATTACAATACACAGCACACCGTGTATTAGGCTAATATTTTATGCATATTATACAATTCATACAGAAAATTAAACAAAATCGTTGAAGCCTTTTTAAGAAAATCATGGAAACGATATTTTATTTGTCGTGATACTTTTCACGGTAAAGACGTAAACAAATTAGATCATGTAAATTGATATAACAAAGTGCCAGATGGAGTTAATAGGGCTCATTTCAGAAACTACTGAGTTTCAGACCACAGTTTCTTGAGAAAACTTGATGAGCATATGTGAATAAATATGTGGGTTAACTAGAATATTAACAGAACTAATTTACAACAAATGCCTCACATCTACAGCAAGGCGTGATATAATCATAAAATGACATATCTACTGAACCGACCAAAACATGATTATGGTCCCTTTGGTAGTTGGAGAGTTCGTGCGGCTGTAACTTATTTCCTACTACAAAATAGAGATCAAGTACGTAGCACACACAAACCTTGGCGCTTAAACATTCCTATGTATTATTAATTAAAAAATCTGATGTGAAAGTCACATAACTTCCTCTGCCTAAATAAAAATTAGAAGTAGCCTATTCACATATCCTTTTACAGAATCGCAAGACACAATTTTACGCTAATTATCCTAAAAATACCTCTTCTTTCAATGATGCGACCAAAAGCGATAATTTCTTAAATTTATCGAATATTTCCCTCAGATACTTCTTTATTCTATGCATGGCCAACAATACATCTTTCTCACTTCACATTCTTATATAGAATAAGAGGCCGTGAAAGCGCGCGTATTCAGTTGTTCACGCAAGACAAAATTTCTACAAACAGTGGGTGAACAGTGGGTGGCTTGTAACTACCCTCAGAAAGTTTTTTCGAAAAAAAGTTTCAAATAAAAGTTTTAGCTCTCAGTAAAAGGAATACATGTGCAAAATTTAAAGAAAATCGTTAGAGCCGTTTTTGAGAAAATCGCGAAAAACCAAAATTTCTTCATGTAAAGTCCCCTTAAAAATAAGAGAAATTTGTCGCCAATCTTCGAATCACATCTTCAGAAGGTACCTAATCCAAATACGAAATTTTGTTTTCATACAATTCTCCGTTTCGGAGCTAGCCTGTTCACAAACTTCCACACAGACAGACACACAGACACACACACAGACATGTTTCCAAAAAAAGTATTTTTGGATTCAGGGGGCCTTGAACCTTTGTATATATGCTAAAAACTCAACTTGGAATTTTAGGGTCGAAAACAATACTTCCTCTACCTATAGTACCTATGGTACGGGCAGAGGAAGTAAAAAGGAAGAGAAAATTACGTCTACACGAATTTAGTCAAATTAATATTTATTGTCTACGAATAAAAAGTTTTCTATTATCTTGATCAAATAAATCTGGAAACTTGTATACACGAATTTAGTCCAATTAATATTTATTGTCTACAAATAACAAAGTTTTCTATTATCTTGATCAAATAAATCTGGAAACTTGTATTTTATATTTATAACACATAGATGAAGTCTTGTATTTTTACTTCATATTATGTCATGCTTAATCAGCCGATTACATTACTGTTAGCGTTACTGTTAGCTTAGAATAAATTTTTGTAATCGATCTTTGAGTTAAGCTCTAGATCGATTCATTAAATTGGGCTTAAGGAAGAACAAAGGTCTCAAGTTTGATAAGCATATGTGAAGGAAAATGTGAGTATTGTTATATGTCAAAGCTAACTGTATTGCAACTTCCAAAGTCGTATACGAACACTGTAAAACAACATGTAATGAGAACTGATTTGCATTTTCTTAATCTATAGTAATAACAGGAAGTGTTTGTCTGTCTGTGCGCGATCCCCAGCAAAATCTATTGCACGCAGAGATCTGAAATTTTAAACATAGATAGACTAAAGGGTGGCCAATTGCACCTCGAATCCGGATTTTTAATTTTCGCTTTCGTTCGCGAGTTATAAGTGACAAACTAGCAGAAAACGTGAATTTTTGCTCTATCGAAGTTCCAATTTACGGTAATATATTTCAATTGTCAAATAAAGTGCAGGTGGTTTTGCCGTTTTTTGACATAACTTTTAAATAAAAGCATCGCGATTTTTTCAATATATCGCGTGGAATTATCAATCGCTTCGATTCTGCGAGCTCACCCTAATCGATTCATTTGTTTAAAATGTCAAGGCACTCAGACATCTGAAATTGTTAACATAGACGGAAGAGGGATAATGAATTTAGGCCTAAATTGGCAAACATTGATAGATTTGGTCGGAACTCATTACGAAGGGGGTTTCTGGGCCAGGGAACTCGAATCTCAGGTCGTTTTTCCCAAGCAACGCTTTCTAATCGTGAAATGCACTCCAATACCGGATTTTTAGCTGTTTCGTTATAATTATTAATCGTTTTCATTTAATTGTTTTGCTCTTTATTTTTTATTTTTTTATTAATTATCGTGGGCGAAGTCGCGGGCACTTGATAGTTCTGTATAATACCTTATATTATCATAAAATAGGTACTACATTGGGAATTACTCCAGTACCAGTCAACCGATTTGGTCCACAATTAATAGGCTTCGTCCCTTGGAGGTTATAAATGCTTATACCAAATTTTATGAAAATCCGATAAAGTGCATTCGAGCTAGCGCGCGTACACACAGACGGACAGACATTTTCCCATCCACTATATAATCTCACAAAATGCCATTCTGGCACGTAATAAAAATAAAGTTTTTATGACACTTGTCATCTCCGAAAGATACACAATCCAAAAAAATCGGATGTAGCCTAATGCACTCATGTAAGTTTCGTTTTATACTCTAAGGAAGGGTTATACACCTTTCTCACTTTCTTTGATAATTAAGGTTCGGATGTTATTGACCTAAAAAAGTGGATAATATGACTGCATTTATGCCCTCAAAATGACCAAAAATGACTAAAAAACCCTAAATATGACCTGAAAAAAGAACGTATTTTCTGAAGATAAGGTTACTATTTAAAACGTTTAATGATACTAAATTATTACAGCACATGAATTCAATCAGATAATCACTTTTTAACAATTTTACAGGTGATTTACAGTTTTACTTGTAATGAACTTATAATTTTAAAGAATTTGCTCCTCTTTGTTCGGTTCATCAGCTCAAAATAACATTTTGTAGGTCATATAAAATAAATTTCCCTATAAAATAAATTTCAAATTTAGCTCGACCACTTAGTGCATATATTTTAAGTTATAAGTGTGCTGCTTACGGAAATTATAATTGAAATATGAAATTAAATACAAATGTGACCAAGACCATAAAAATGACCAAAATATGACTTTATGTGCAAAATGAGAACAGTCTGATTAGGATAAAAAGTATGCAATTATGTTTAATTTGTGTTTGCGGCGAGAATGGAGGTCAGGATAAAAATATGACATGTCATAAACATCGGAACACTATTGATAATTTTTACAAGTCGTATTGCAAGGAGTGAGTAGTCAGTTGTTTCAGCCTCATGCAAAGATTTATTGTTCATCAGGCAAGACTGACTTTGTATGAATGGTACTTGACATAACTACCCTTCAGAGAATTTTTACGAAACAATTTTTCAAATAAAGGTTTTAGCTCCTGGTGTAAGCAACATTTTGTAATTTGTATTTACGAAACACAAACTAAATGCTTAGAGCCGTTTTGGAGAAAGAAAAAAAAAAGCGAAAACAAGATTTAATGCAAAGTGGCTTTGAAAGTAAGAGAAAGACATTGCCAATATTTGAGTCACATTCCTAGCAGTTACCTAACCCAAATATAAAATTTTGTATTAATATGATTTTTCGTTCTCGAGCTAGGCTGTTCACAGATACACAGACAGACATGTTTCTGAAAATAGTATTTTTGGATTCAAAGGACCTAATTAAAAACTCAACTTCAAATTTCGGGGTCGAAAACAATACTTCCTCTACCTATAGTACCCATGGTTGGGACAGAGGAAGTAAAAAACTTATTAAAATCAATAATTAAATTTGTATGTTGTTCAGCATGGTCTAACGTAATTTACTTGTTTGTTTAATGAAATAAAGGGCAGATATATGGGTCTATATTTGAAAAATGAGTCTTTGTAGGATGGATGACATTCTGTCTCATCGTGGACAGGAGTACAGGGTCATCGAGTTGAGGTTTTATTACCGAAGACTAATTTAGTTAAGCATACAATATTATGTGGTAAGCCCAACGCCTGAACGAGCATACGCGAAAGATGATACACATTCGTTAATATAGTAGTTAAATAAATAACAAAGGTTTCAACATTCGCGAACACAATGGTAACGGGCAATGGAGATCTATGTATCCGAAGTATGCGAGTGACCACGGAGATTTTTATGTTAACTCAAAGAGTTGATTTCTCATGAGTTAGCTTTTATAATATAGGTCATGGGTTACAAAACATTGTCATTTATCACTGGATAAAAAGTGTGTATTGTCCTTGGATTCTGCTCAAAATCGAGACTGCAACGCAGCAGCGGCAAAATATTTAAACGGTACTTACTTTAAAACCATACCTAGAATTTCTAGATTGTCCTGCCATTTCAGCAGCTTAGTAAATGCATCTAGTAAGTACGCTTACAGCTTTGTCTCTGTCATGAGATGATTTCAATGGTATCTTTAAATCAGTTATTTCTTTTAAAGTAGATGGATACAAACTCCAATCGAAAGGTTAATATATTAGAGAATCCATGGCATTTGCTTTTATTTCAGCTGTTTAATTAATTGTTAGCATTACAGAATAATTGTCAGATCTGAGTTCTGGGATTACTATTATGAAGATATCCAGAACATCAGGTGTTTGTCCCCCATCTGGAAAGTATGTGGGTTCGACAGGATATATGAAGTCGAATGACAATTGTATTGCAACTTGAACTTATATATCCTTACACAAAATAAATTAATATTAGAGAGTTAGAACATAAGTCGTGGCAAATGTTAGATTCTCTACCCATACCATAAGTACTATAAGTAGAGTAAGTTGAGATTTAAAAAATGTATGTTTTGAAGTCCCTGAATAAGAAAATACTACTTTCAGGAATATGTCCGTGTGTGTGTAAACAGCCTAGCTCCAGAACGGAAAATTCTATGAAAACAAAATTTTGTACATGGGTTAGGTATGTTCTGAGGATGTGACACGAAGATGGCAAAGACTGTCTCTTATTTTTAAGGGGACTTTACATAAAGGATATTTTGTTTTATGCGATTTTCTCGAAACTGCTCTAACCATTTTGTTTAAATATTGTACATTGGGTGCAAATAGTAATAGCTAAAACTTTTATTGGAAAAATTTTCTGAAGGGTAGTTATAACCCAAGCACTGTTGTAGATATTCAGTCCTGCCTTATTAACAATAAAGCTTTGCAAGAAGTTGAAACAACTGAATGTGCGCTCTTTGCAATATGGGCTCTTATTCTATATCAGACTGTGAAGTGATAAACATGTATTAGCCATTCTTAGAATAAAGAAAGCTACGTAAGTGCATTAATCAGATTTTATTTTGGTTATGTATCCTTCGGGGATGCGATACGTCGTGGTAACGACATTCTCTTCATTTATACAACCAATTGACATGAAGAGAATCTTCAACGTAATATATTATACTAAAAGGCAAAAAATTTAATTGGGCAGAGGAAGTTACGTGAGTTTCACATATTTTTTTCTTGTGATAAACTATTATCGGAGCACAAAATGGCAGGTGTCGAGGGGAAGACAAGCAGTCCTAGTATGTGTTGACAATATCAAATGGCTCTGGGATGGAGTGTACGAACGCAAAGATCAATGTGAAATCATTTGTACGACGATGGCCACCGCCGTTCCAGTTGGATGTAACCCGTGACATCATATACTTATCCAGTTCCAGATTATAATTTGGCAAGCTCATAGCTTTTTGACTGTAGCCGATGGCAAGAATTAAGAAACAGTTTTTTTTATTTTTTACTATCGAAAAAATACTTTAAATATTTTTCAATCGCTCACTGACATGAATTTTTATCCACTGCCAGATGAAAGTTGGTAAACTTGTAGCTTTCAGCTTGTAATCAAATGGAAGATCCCAAAGAATTCAGACTTTAATTTTTGCAACCGGAAAAAAAACTCTTAAAGTTGTTCAGCGGTTTCTGAATGAAACTCATAAGCAGTGACAAAATCGTATATATTTTGTGCCCATTGCCTACTGAGACTGTTGTTAACCTAAGTAGGCTACCACTAATCTAGAATCCCACTGCTAAATTAAAGTCACTAGTTAACGTCACGACCACTGACTTAGAAATGACTTTGCTAAACTAATGTCACTGCTGTTAACCTAATTGCTTCTAACCTAGGAATACCACTGATAACTAATGTCACTGTCGTTAACTTAAACTACCAATAAACTAGGTCAATAGTTGTGTTGTCAAATCTCTCTATGGGGTAGTAATTTCATTTGGCGTTTGTGTCATGATTAAGTTGGCGTGTACATTGAAGTACTTTGCCAGTTACGTTATGTCTCAATGGCACTTGATCAACGGTTGGTGCAAATACAATCCTCCGAAAAAAATATTTTAATCTGCCTAGAATTCCAAGATATTTTTATTCAATAATAATAATAATAATAATAATAATAATAATAATAATAATAATGATATAATATTCTAGGAATTAAAATACTACGTTTTGTTACTAGAAAAAAAGAGAAAATATTAACATACCTGGCTTTCATAATCCTAATTTACGTACCGGTACTTATTAGCTTGTGTTTAAAAGCCTCTTGAAAATTATGGGTCATTCGGACCTATTTTCTTCTTAATTACAAGTGCATGTAGACCTATATATTGTAATCTCAGTTGTAACAATGCTTAACCTTCCATGGGTTTCTATATTTAAGGCTGGTAGTAAAAGCAGCTGCATTTTTAGTTTCTGCACTAAGAATCGCTTGAATCCATGTGACACGCAATATCGAGAAACCTTTGTAAGTCCTGTGGTTCGTCCCTTTTTCTTCACCAGCCCTGTTATTGGCGTCGTAATAAAGTTATAAGCACAGTTTCAAATTAAATGCACCCAAATATATAAAAAGTTTCTATAACTGTGGCAATGTGTGTGTTGTAAGGGTGAAGAAAGTGAACATTCGTTGAAATAACCTACAAACTACAATTTTTCATAATATATTTAAATATCCACAGAGAAATTCATTAATACAATTTCTCCTTTATATATTGTATTTTGTTTTAATTCGTTGGATCCTTCATTATGCATTCTAGACTAAACAAAATAAAATTTGATACATTCATCTAACAGGCTTACATAAGAGTGTAGAATAATTCGTAAAAGGAATTACCCTCCCTATACGACAAGAAGTGTGAATAAAGAACTTACCGAAATAAATAAATTGTTATCTCCGCATATTCTGCCTCTCACTATAAATTAAAACTAGCTGGTCGCATAAGCCGAACAGAATAAAATAAAATAAAATAAAATTACACAGTAACTTCTAAAAAAATCGTATTTTATTTTACGAGAAATCTAAAATTTCAGTTCTCAAAAAAAAAATCTACCTTTTACATTATAAATTGTAAATTTAACTGCCCCTTTATGTGAGCCATTGACTCATTAGGATCTTAATTTTAATGTTTTTTTTTTTAATCTGGACTGTTACCCTCTCAAGGTATTGAGAAAGACTGACGCAATAGTTATTAATTTATTATACAAGCGGTAAAAACAAGATTTTATTTTGGGAGTAGGTAGGCTATGCTTGCAAAATGAGACCATAAGGACGAGTGAAACAATCCTACGAGCAAAATAAAATCATTTTACTATGTATCTCATACACTATTTTTTAGACAGCCGTTAATATTTGTGAAATAATAACTATATTTCGTACCGTGTAGACATTTTGGGAGTCTTCCAGCTGTCCGTTAGCTGTTCTGCATTTAGTGTGCAATTACGCACACCGAGGTTAATGATTTCCTCGTACATGGCTGCCAACGTAAGGGGTGGAGTAGACAAGTCTTTTCAAATACCAAGTGACCATTTTTGGGGACTATTGTGAAAAATTTAGCATTTTAAAAAGGCGTAATGAATTTTAACTTCCTCTATTTTTACAATCTGAATGTATTTAATAATCATAAGCAAATATTTTAAACTAAAGAGTACTTTCCATGTGACTGATACTATAGTGTGTAACCCTGGAGTTTATTTTATATCTTTCAGTGTCATAATTTTATCCTTTTAATTAATATCATCTACCGTTAGAAGTGCTTCTTTTATCTTCGACTGTCTAAAAAAGAAATTTTAACTATAAACCATCATTCATAAAAAAAAAGTTTTTTATTGATCATAATAACTTGATTTGTTTTTATTACTGTCAAAATGCAAGCCAATGCGAAACACCAACAATATAGGTAAATTATTTATTTTATTTATTTATTTAACCTGGCGGAGTTAAGGCCTTAAGGCCTTCTCTACCACTCAGCCAGGGCAAAAACATGAAATACATAATGATAATAATAATAATGATTAATAATAAATAAAAAAAGAACTGATATACATGAATACAAGAAACGAACATTAAATACAAAGAAAAAATTAGAACATAAGTACTTGAATAATATGAATATGTAATACAAATGACTAAAAGTAAAGAAATAAAAAAATGATGAAAGTCTAAACAAATACATTCTTAGTTATTACAAAATATAATGAAAACTTAAAGTAAATTAGCACACAATGTAATTATAATGTATTCAAAACAGGCAATTTTTTTTTTACTTCTGATTTTGAAGTTGCCAAAATATGACACAGCATACAGTAACAAATAAAATATTGTGATCTTATGAATATAGGACTGTGGGTACCATGACCACCTTAAATGATGAAGATTTATATTATATATTCACAGAGTTCAAATTAATTAACCCATTTCTGCATTGCACAGTTGATTGAACTTTAACTCGGTATTGTTATGTTTTCTCACTCCCTCATTAGCGAGGTGTGACAGCATAACAGGATGTGATTGATTGCCGCCTAACAATATGGTCTGATTTAATAAGCTTACTATACCGATTGTTAAGGTACACAAACACGATTATTATTCGTGCCGTAGAAAGCATAATTTTCATCCGGTTGCTGAATGCCACTCATTCATAACTTCAAAATTCTAGTATATAGATGTATAAAGTTGTAAATAACCAATGTCTATGATTATAGAGAAAATAACACAAACTTTACAGGTGAAAAGTATAAAATGAATCAATCTCATTTCCCATGGAGAGAGTTGGTTAGGAAAAAGGTTCTATGCCTACGCCACCTCGATCACCGGACTTCAATCGCAGACTTTCTTCGAGGGACTAATTAACCAGTAGTAGTATATCATAGTCACTATCAACATCATCACCTAAACCAAGGTCTCTTTTCTTCCGTCTGCACAGTATTTATTAATCCGTTTTCTTGGTCGTCCAATGTTTCTTCACCCCTAATAGTTTATACTGAAACAGAATGCTCGGTAATCTCTCATAAGGCATTCTTTTATACCTTTATTTTCCACAGTTTTTTAAAATTATTATTATTATTATTATTATTATTTACTAAATTCCAGTATAAACTAAATATAGCCTAATCAGTTCACCATGTAGGCTACATCAGTATTTCTTTATATGTTACCTAACTATATCCTGCTTAAGGACTAACTCATTTCTGTACCTCAGTTCATTTTGTTTAATTATTTCATAATCGAAATTTAAATCCCATCATCAAGACCTTTCAGTCGACCCAAAGATTCTTCTAAATTCTAAATCCTCAAGCAATGTATCATCTGTAAACTTCTCTATGCGTATAGCATTTCCTCTCTCTCTCTCTCGTGATGTATTCATTTCATGTTGTGCAGTTTGTTATCTGAATGAATGTCAGACACGATAAACCTTAAGAAGTGACTGTAGCAAAAGTGATAATTGGGAGGAACCTCTCCTGTACGCCTAACATTTACACTAATCTGGGATACTCTTCTGTTTAGTAGAACATTTTCAAACATATTATGTATGTCTATATACTCATAAGTGCTATAAATATCTTAATATAAAGATTTACAGCAAATATCCCGTTAACTGAACACTTATCTTGTTCAGAGAAGTAATGTTGTGGCTGCTAGATTGGTGTAATTCTCACGACTAACATTATTATTCTTCCGTGTTCTGTCCTCACTGAGCCGTGATAGTTCCCTTAGTGTAGAAGATTCATCTGACGTGAAACTAATAGTTGACTATTTATCCCTTAATTCCTGTGTTTTCGGCATCATAAATCCATACCACCAGTTCCCATGGAATTCGTATTTATTTCCAATAATCAGCATTACCTACATTGTATGATAAATTCCAAATTGTAATTTCCATTTCCCAACAACACGAAAGTCGAAATTCGGAACCTATTTGTAAATATTGTACGTTCTCATATGACCACTAATGTTTTCGTATCGGGACTCACTCTTATGGAACATATTTTATTTCAATAATCGAAGTACGGCAAAAAAAATAATAACCGGACTGATTTAGTGTGATCTTTCTATCGTCTTGGAAAAAAAATGGGAATGTTAATGTGTTGACCAAGTTTTGCCCTTCCATTCAATGTTTAGATTTCAACACAGTGACCGCCACATTAGCAGCAATCTGCATTAAAAGCAGCAATGTTCCTAGGCCCTATCGGAATCATATTGAGTACTTTAATGGAACAACTTAATCCTTAGCTAAAACTTGGAAATTTCGCTGCGGAAACGTATAGTTTGTTTAGAGAAGGTCATAGTATTATGTGTCTATATTAAAGTTTTCAGGTAGTTCGAGAAATGTAAAGAGGGATGGGAAGAGGTTCAGATGATCCACTTCCAGACCACCCTCGCACATCATGAAATGAGGCTAACATCGAAACATTTGCTGACATTGCACAAGAAGATCGTCAAGACATCTTTAGTGAAACACAATTTCTCAGCATTGGAACATTCACCTTACTCATCGAACCCAGCTCCATGCTATATCTTTATTACCCATGACGCAGAATCAAGTCCCGGTTCGAGTCCATAGCTGCAGTGAAGGCAACAAAGCCAATGAACAACATACCAAAACAGAACCTCACGCACTGCAAAGAACTGTAATGCCCTCATGGAGCGGTTTAGAGACCGTGGAGGCTTTTACATTTAGAGAAACTTCAATAGGTCGACTAAAATTCTCTGCAAATAATGTTAGATCATCAGTTTTGACACTTTATAGTCACACTTTGCAGCTTCTAGACGTATTATCTTTAGCTTTGGAATGTTTATTTTAGAATCTGTGCGTCCACATCCTTAACAGATGTTTTCCCGATCAGTGTCTCAAACTCGAGGTCCGGTGGCAACAAGAAGCCTTGTTTAAATACTAGAGAATTGATTAAAAATTAGAAAAAATTACATACTCTACAACAGGGGTGCTCAAACGGTCGATCGCGATCGACAAGTCGATCGCGAGTGCTTTTTGAGTAGATCTCGAGAAGAAAAAAAATTTTAATAAGTAGGTAGGTAACTAATAAAATAACACTGCTTGCGGCAAAAGGTGGCTTTATCAAAGGAACGCGCGGCACTTGTCAAAGAAAAGCCGCGTTGTTTCTAGACTAGACAGTGGAGTCTAGTCTAGAAACAACGAGAGACAGTACAGTCTAGTTTCGGGCGGCGCGTTTGACGGGAACATTCGAGACTTTCGTTCACGCCGATATAAATGTTGCGCCTGCAGGAATTGGAGTCATTCTGAATTGTAACTTGATGGCGATACTACGTCGATAAGTACAAAGTTTATTATTAAATAGTGGAAAATGAGTGCAGTGAAGAAATCTAAAACGTATCATTTTAATAAGGATTGGGAGGAAGAATTTTTCTTTTGTATGGTGAAGGATAAGTGCATTTGTGTTATTTGTCGTGCGTCAGTTGCAATACCTAAGCGTGGTAACTTAGAGAGGCATCATAAAACGGTTCATAAAAACTATGAAAAGGATTTTCCGCCACAGAGTGAATTAAGAAAACTAAAGGTACGTGATTTGATATCTTGTTTGAAAAAAGAACAATCCATGTTCACAAGACCAGTCAAACAATCAAAAGCTGCTACGATCGCGTCATTTAAAATATCTCATATATTGGCGAAACACAAGAAACCATTCGAAGATGGATCGGTGGTGAAGGAAGCATTTATTGAAGCGGGTGAGACTTTATTTGGAGATTTTAAAAATAAAACAGAAATCATGTCTGCTATTAGAGAACTTCAGTTATCTCGTCCGACTGTCACAAGGCGTATTGAAGTCATGAGCCAGGACATCGCAGATAAACTAAAACATGATATCATGGAATGTACATACTTTTCTTTACAGTTCGACGAATCCACCGATATGACAGACACTGCCCAGCTGTGTATTTTTATTCGGATGGTATTCAATGACATGTTGGCTAAGGAAGAATTTTTGACAATCATACCTCTGAAGGGGAAGACCCGTGGCGAAGATATATTTGACGTTTTCTTCAATTTTGTAAAAAACTACGAGCTACCAATATATAAATTAGTGTGCATTACAACCGATGGAGCACCAGCAATGACTGGAAACAAAAACGGTTTTGTGGCATTGTGTCGAGCTAATGAAGAATTCCCTTCATTTTTTTCATTCCATTGCATTATACATCAACAAGTTTTGTGTTCAAAAGTTTTAAACACGGAGGAAATTATGGGCATTGCGACAAAAATTGTGAATTCCATCCGTGCACGTAGCTTGCAACGGCGGCTCTTTCAGTTGCAGTTGGAAGATAGGGAGTCAGCTGAACACACTGATTTAGTTCTTCACACGGACGTCAGGTGGTTGAGTCGCGGAAAATTCCTAGAAAGGTTTCAAGAATTATTGCCCGAAATAACAGCTTTTCTAGACGAAAGAGGTGATGACACTCAGATTTTGAAAAACGAAAAATGGCTAAATGATTTGGCATTTTTGACTGACATCACAATGCACTTAAACACCGTTAACTTGGAGCTTCAAGGTAAAGGAAAAACTATTATTGAGATGATTAGCGCAGTAAACGCATTCAAAAGTAAATTGCAACTTATGATAGATCAACTGAAAAGAAAGGATCTGAAACATTTTCCGTCTTTGAAAGCAAGGATTCCTCAGTTGAATTATGATACGTATGAGGCTGAATTATCAAATATTTTGGGACAATTCGAAATGCGTTTTCATGATTGCAGTAAATTGGAAAATACAGCATCATTTATGAGTTATCCTTTTTCATGTAAAAACATTGAGGAATTAGCTACTGAAATAGCCAGTCAGTTTAATATGAACTCATGTTCTGTTGAAAATGAGTTGGTGCAGATTATATCAGATATACATCTCAAAGCTACAGCATCTGATACAAATTTCTGGTGTTTTATATCTGAAGATAAATATCCGAATGTAAGGCAAATCGCCCTTCAACTGACGGCATTTTTTGGGTCAACTTACTTGTGCGAGTCTGCATTTTCTGAAATGAAGATAATTAAGTCAAAATATCGCAATCGACTAACTGACGATCATATGTCATCATGCTTGCGATTAGCACTCAGTGGTTACGTACCATCTTATGAAAAGTATGCTGAGGACATGCAGTGCCACGCTTCAACATCCAAAGCCACTCCTTAGTTAAGTTTAACACCATATGTAACTCTTTTGTTTTGTAACAACCAATAAACTCGCAATTTTGAATAACTATGAGTTTTTTCATTGATATTGTAGAGAAGAACCTAACTAAACCTAACCCAAACCTTGACTAAAATAATGTACCTATACTGCGCAGAAAGCTAATATCTATATATGCTACGGTACGCCCTACCTAGGTAGGTAGGGTGTATCGTGTATGTACGACAACCCTGCATCACACACACTTGCAGTCTCTCAGAGTCGATCGTAAGTAGTCTAAAAATATTGAGGTAGATCGCCAGCAGTTCAAGTTTGAGCACCCCTGCTCTACAACATGGTGCCTACCAGGCAAACAAGCAATTGAAAGATAATTTTATTATAGGAGAAAAATTCCTCTGACACTGGGATTTTAATCCAGGACCTTTGGCTATCCGTGCCAATGCTCTACCAACTGAGGTAAGTCAGAGTTCACTTCACATTGCGAGATAGAACCTCTCTCCTATGATTGATTGCCCTTAATGGTCTACCTCACTTTCAAATAAGTTATGTCATATACAATACTGTGAGGCACACTAAATAGTTATTTTTGTGACCGGGTTTCTTCCACTGTTATTGTACAGTAACATTCAAGATAAATATATGCATAAATGCATTCATGAACCACATATTGTCTCTGTTGAGAATATTATAGGAGAAAAATTCCTCTGACACTGGGATTTGAACCCGGGACCTTTGCTCTACTCTACCAACAGAGCTAAGCCAGAGTTCACTTCACAACGCCAGATGGGACCCCTCTCCTATGACTGATTGCCGTTAATGGTCTACCAATGTCAGAGGAATTTTTCTCCTGCAACATTCCATGAATCTACTAGTTTATTTGTAAAGGAAATTATTATGTAACCATTCACAGCAACATACTGTTATGACAAATATTTGCAAGAATGAGTTGAGTGAAATGTCTTGAAAGGGACATGTTAATGGCATTCTACTACTTTCAGATCTACAAATAGTTCCTTCCAAGAAAATCTGCCATTATAACGATAACCTAACAAGAAGCAAACATCTTGTAGTTGGTAGAAGAGCTTGTGTGGTCCATCGATCATATGGGCTATGCCGGCGGTAGCATAGCTACTGGTAGGGCCTCCCATGCCGGACAGGCCATAGGGGAGGATCCAGACTAAGAAGCAACTCAGAAGCGGCTTCAAGGGCAGATGAGGAACTTGTTTCCCAACGGCCAAGAAGGCGTATGAGATTTCCTACCCCAACCTGCTGCCTTGCAGAGTGAAATTGGTTTTTCAAAGACTAAGGGAAGGAAACCCCTGATTAAAAACCAGGGGTAGATTGGATTCCTTGAGCTATGGAGAAAGCAACCAGTCTAGGAGAAGAAAACTCCAAAATCAAATTACCTGGCCCTCCAGGTTGGGGGTTTGTCGCAGGGCCGACAACCCAGGACTGTAAAAAAAACAGCGTGTTAAGGAACCAATACTGGCGCCTCGGAACAAGGACGGATTACAACGGTTACGACCTCAGCAGACGAAACGGACTAATGATTTATCAGTACCAACATGGAATGTGAGAACCATGCTAAAGCCAGGTAAAATGAAAGAGATAATGGATGAAATACTTAAACATAAGATAGACATAGTTGCTATTCAAGAAATTCGATGTCAAGGACAAGGAAGAATAGAAAGAAAAAAAAGAAGATCAAGAAGCAATTATGCCCAGGTTAATAGAATCAACTACACTCATCAACATCCGTATGGAGACGAAACTGAACCTTCTTTATCTGGTCAAATAGAGATATAAATGCTTCTATTACCTAGTTCAATAGCTTTGGATGTGGATGTTATGATCAACAATTTTCACCAAAATGAACAACTATATTTGGTTTCTTTATTGAACGTCAACATATTTGCAATACTAGTAGGATTTGCAGTTTTAATCGTATATGTGCGACGTGACTTTAAGGACACTACACAATATTCAATTTTCCAGCTACAGTATTTAAGTATTGAGAAGGTTAAGCAATGCTAGTGGGGAGGTCCACAATGAAACAGTTTGGCCCATGCCTGGATTATAAGGCACAAGAATCAGAACTACAAGCAATTCCTCATATGTATAAATTCTTGCGATGATAGTAATGATACGGGCTTTGAGAAAGGATATGGATGGCTTTATGTAATGCTTCATTTCAGACGGACTTTAATTGAACGATTCCTGATGCCACCAAAAGCTTCAACCGGGGAGAAATATTGTGACAAATGTAACTCACCAGACACTTGACGAGGGAGAATCATTGATCCCTAAAAATCATATCAGAATGGTAAAAAAAGAGATTGGGTGGTTTGGGAGGGAGGGGGTGGAATATGGAAGATCCTGAGAACTGTAGGTTGCGTTGTGCCATACCATGCCATGACATGGATCAGAATTTAATGAAACCTCATCCATCCGCTGCTACCACCCTCTTCCCACCCCCTCTACCAAACACAGCAGCCGCAACAGCACCAAGATCAGAATGCAATAAATCACCGCTGTGCTCTCCGTCACAATTCATCCCCTGACTGCCTCCCTGCCGACTGCTTGCACCCCAAAATATATAACGTCACTCCCTATTAACTTTACCCACAACTTTCATACTGATATCCTCGTTATGGTGCTTCAGACGGACAGAGAAAGTGGAAGTATCAATGCTGAGAGTCGCTTATAAGTTATAAGAAATTCTACCAGTGCGACTGTATCAATTACATACATCAATTCAATAATTTGCTTAAACTTTAAAACATTTATAAGTATTGAAAATTTGATAAGAAACATTCGCACTTGATCAAATTACAGTTTAAATATTTATATATAATGAAAAAGAAACATAGGAAAACACATTGTTAAAGCATAATTTAAAATCTTTCTATTGACTTATATCGAAGACTTATTAAGAATCATAGGCTAGACTTACACATTGATAGAACATAGCTTGAAACGATTATGTTTAAGAAACATAATAAAACTCACCATTCTTAAAAAGCCTGTAAACTTCGAGCAAAATGATTCTATGCATTGAAGCGTAAAAAAAACACAGCCACCGAAATCTAGTTACTACAGTAACGCTTTAACAATTATGGCGGACAAAATTGTTACATCAATCACTAGTGCTTATTAGTCATTTTTATGTCATACTTTACGAGCACAGAAGGGGCAGAAAATTCACTTTCTTTTCGGGGAAAATATTATTCCTTCCTGGAAGAATGAAGTTCCTCTTGCTAATTGGAGCAAAGCTCCATTCCTCTTCGAAATTGCAAATTGTTCCAAACGCCATTGAGATTGAACCGCTTAACCGATATCTATCAAATTTTGCACAACGATTGAGAACGTGGAAGAATCGTTTAATAAGTAAAAATGCAAATGCTCCATGTTTCATTAGAGAATAATCAACGAAAAATTCACCCAATGCTTAAGATTACGTTACGTTCATAGCTAGAATGTTTGTCTTTCATTTAGTTGTCATGAAGATTGCGCTACGTAATCAATTAACCAATATATAATTTCGCCTCCAGTTATTTAATTATGTTTAATACGAACAAATTTAACAATTTCTTGAAGAAATCTGAAGTAGTCATTCCAGTAAGTTGAAGATTTTGTATAACAAGGATGTACGTAATTGGCCAACATAAAAGATTTTGGCTTGCACTTCATAGACATAGGGCTAGGTGGAAAATAGATATCTGATGCTATTTCTGTAAGCACAGTGTTAATCCCCCCATAAAATGAATATCTTCTTCTTCTTCTCCACTTCACGGATTAGACAACGCCTGTTCCGCCCTCACAGTTGCTCCTTCCATCTTCTCATAGTTCTTTCTATATTCCTCTTACCCTTTGGTTTATAATCATATGCTGCTTTGGGCAATCTTGTTGGTTTCATTCTTTCCAGCTGTTGCTTCCACTGTTCTTGATATTCTTTGATTTTATCATTTGCCGAAAATATATTTAATTCTGTACTTATATATTCATTACATATTCTATCTAATTTTTGTACAACCTTTGGTTCATCTGGGAAAGTTCATTTCTGCAACCTGTATTCTTCTTTCCAACTTTTTTGTCATTACCCAGGTTTCGCATCCATAAAGCAGCATAGGGACAGCCATATTTTTATAAAATTTTAATCTTGTATCTATTTTTGTTTATTTTTTTTATTTTTTAGGGTTTTATGAATCGTTCCGCATATCTTTTGGAATTTAGGTATTTCACATTTATATCCATATCTGTTTTCCTATTTATATTAAAAGTGCACCTTAAATATGTGAACTTGATACTTCGAGTAAAATTTGATCATCAGTCACAATTTTTTATCTTACATGTTCATTTCCCCAAAAGGCAATTATTTTAGTTTTTTCTTTAGATATTTCAAAATCATATTCTTTGCATATCTATAAAGTCAGCATAAGTTAAGATACCCAATCTACAATTATTTAGCCTTATTCCCGTAGTAAAATTACTTTTCCATTTATGGATTCTGTCATTCATGTATATAGGCCTATATATATATTAAAAGTGTATGTGAGATGCTACACCCTTGTCTCACACATTTATTAATTAATACTGACTGTATTGGATGTATTTGCATTAATTATAATTTTGGAATTGCAATATAAACATTTTAATACATTAATTAATTTTGGGGGATATCACTGAGTTTCCATAATAGTCCATAGTGAATCTCTGTTTAACATGTCAAAAACTTTTTCTAGGTCGATGAAAGTTAAATGAGTTTGTAGGTTATACCCTCGCCTTATATCTTATAAATTTGAATATCTTATAAATCCTTTAATGAATTAATAAAACCCCCATTTTATTGTTATTATAGGTTTAATTTTGGCAGATGGGTTGATCAGGTCCTATAAGTTCATCATGATTTGGGATTTGGGAGTACGAGTTTCACAATAATGTGCGACACATAAAGCATAAACTATAATGTAAGACATTCGTAAGTAATCCATGTCGATTCTTGAAAGCAACTTAATGGAGAAGAATCGCTAAATACTGAGCTGCAGAGATCAATGTCTCTCAGTAACAAGGCCAAACACCACACACAGCACTTCCCAATGAGGTGAAGTATATGGAATTCTTAAAAGAAAATCAATTTTTTAAATTATGCCCAACTCCAATTTTAGATTCTGTGGTTTTACGGAAAAATGTCCTTGTAAAACTTGTCCTGAAGGGTTTAGCCAATATTTTATCAGAAACGAATTTTATAATCTGCTAAGCAAGTCTGAAGAATCAACTGACGTTAATGTGAACTGAATATAGAGGTGATATATTGGGACGGATGCAACATCGCTTGGGTTACATTGCCCGGTACGTGATTTAGTGTCGATGTCTTAATTTCGGTTTAATTTAGCCGGCAGGACTTGGTGTTTGTGTCAATTATGAAGCTCTTGCGGCCTTCCTATTGAGCGGGAAGCACAGGAGACAAGGGTCAGGATACATAATGGGATGATCCCATCCTGTTATCCCGGAACCGAGCCATTGAGGACGTCATAATGACGTTCCGTCCACGTGACAACAGCACAAACAAGGGAAGATCGCTCGCCGTGCGTTAGGGGAAGCACAATCCCACCCCCCACCTCTTCTCAGTCATAAATATATGTAGACATCGCAGTAATATATCAAACTCATGGCTATCGAAATGGGTATTTTATTTATGTCAGTCTGTCAATGTGAATGCTTTCTACGATATCATGAATTATTATAAAACGAAAATTACGTTCCAATATGTGTGTGTGCATGTATGTATACATTATTTAAATTTGAAATATTCGAGCTTTAAGGTTTTATTTAGCATTATTAGTATTGATGGAAATGGCATCCTAAGCCATAAACATACAACAATATTCAGTATTTATGAATGCAATCCTTATTGTCCGTGGACTTCCTACTATTTGGCACAGATATGATTAAGAGGCACAAAAACATTCCCAACATGTATATATTAAGATCATTGTCTCATGCGTCACAATTCAGGCTCTTTTTATTTTACTTTATTGGGATCTATGGTATTGTTCTAATGATACTTTATTAATGACTATCAAAATAAATAATTTCCACAAAGGCCTACGTAAAGTTTCCAGCAACATGTTCATAATGTGTTCAGAAAGATTCTTCAAATGGATTTATATCTTCAGACTGTAATAGGCCAGCAGTTTTTAAATAAATAGTTATTATATTAAATAATTAAAGGTAGAAAGAAAAACATTAATATTTATTAAATACAATATAAAATATTATATTTATTCTAATGAATTGCGTACTGTGGAGCAATATTCAATCCTCGAGTCCTCCATCTAGTGACGTATATATACATGCACGTGTGCAGACAGAGGTTATTGATTTTCTGGTGCACGACTCCCAACAAAAGGGAACAGAGACGGCAACGTTTTCCAACAGCCACCAAGTATGACGATTTTTTCGACCGCACCGAGAGAAATTTAAGAATTTGAAAAGGCTTAGGCCTAATGAATTTAACATTTTCAATTTTCTATCAAAATGAGCCTATTTAACAATCATAGACGTAGGCTATACAAAATGTATTCTTAACTAAATGAGTATTTTCCATATGATTGAAAACAAAGTTGGTTAAATGGATTTTTAACGCTAGTGCGATAATGTGCAACTTTTACATCGTGTCTCTTGTGTTACAAGTTCTGTTTTTAATTCAAGCTTTCTACAAAAGTAATTTCGTTCAATATTTCCTTAATAGACTCAATTTAAACATCCATGATTGTTCATTTGGTTGGCCTACGGAGAATTAAATAGACCTACCTTTTATACCATCTTAGTACAAGAGTTTTCCAGTGCTAAAATTGAACGGAGTATGTAGCCTAATGCAAGGCAAAGGTTTTCGTACATTTTGACCGGTATTCATAGTCGCAATAAGTCGTACTTACATCCAAGTCGAACTTTAATCTCGTCTTAAGTTGAGTTTCTGACACAAACAAGTCGGACTTATGAAAGTATTTACTTTATAAAGTCAGACTTGACCAAGTCGAGCTTATTGCTATTCATAGTCACTAAAGTACGACTTATTTGTTGAATAAAGTTGTGTAATATTTTTATTCATTTTCGTAGTTTCATTTATTCATTACCTTCAAGCTTAATTATGTAAATGTTCGCTAAATAATCACCGGATTCTCTCTAGTTAATTTCCGGGCCTTTCACGACATTACCTACGATATAATTGAATAATATTTAATAAAACTATAGGCCCAAATTTATATTACTACATTTTCTGGACAAATCTGAATGAAAAAAAGAAAAGTATTTAGATTCTGTATTACAATCCATAAAAATATCCCACAAAAATAGCAGTAACGAAAGCGGGCCTAAATTAAGATTAAATTGACTTTGTTCAAATACACATGCTGTAAAAAGAATAATACATTAATAATTCTGTAAGGTTCCTATTTAAACATGGAGGCTGTATATTAATTCTTTGAATGCTAATACTTGTTTCTTTCGTCAGACTAAAAACCTCATAACACGTATATGTGAGAAAGTATGTACAACATATTAAGCATCATTTACTTATTGTGAGTGATATTATAAAGTATTTATAGCCTAGGAATATGTTATGTGATTTAAGTATTTACATACCGAATGAGGTGGCCGAGACGGTAATATCGTTGACTTGCACTTGGAAGATTATGGGTTCAATCCACAAGAGAGGACAATCTGAGTGAGGTTTTCGGGGATTTCCCCACTTGCAGAGGCCTGAAAGCAAATAATAATAAAAATAATAATAATAATAATAATAATAATAATAATAATAATAAGGAAATGGTCTTAATAATGGTCTTAATCAATCTCAAACTGCTGGACATGTTTCCCCTGTAAGTCAGGAGACCACTAAGGCAGGTAAAACAAGACAACGCATGAAGTGGACTGATGAGATGAACTCCTATATCATGCGGTGTTACTACAAAATTACAAAACTGGATACTATCAATATTTACCGCCAAGAATTGTTTGCATTATTTGTCGAGAGATTTCCCCATGTAAAAGTGACTGAACAGAGAATAGCAGATCAAAGACGAACAATAATTAAAAATAATCTAATATCCGCTGCCAGATTAGAGGAAATCAAGGCTGAGACTGCGAGGGAAATAGAACAGCAAGAACTGAAAGAAGATAGAAGTCGAGCTAATGTACAGATGTTGGATGAAGACCCAAATCATGGCCAGAATCCAAGACCTGATGGAGACTCAAACCCAGATGACCTAAACGTTCCAGAATCCAATAATATTCAAATTGATGATGTAGATCTGGAAAGACTAAGATTAGAGTTTCACACAGCTATGGCTGAGTTTGGAGGTTGAACCCTGTGGAGCGGCCTGCTTTATCCAGGCAGAATAATTCTAAGAAATTAGCCATAGCGGCGGGGAAAATGAACACTATTGTAGCTGAATATATGGCGCATGAACATTGTGATTTTGAGGCACTACAGAATATAATATATGTAGCAGGAGTGGCAGTCACCAGATATATGGGAGGTAATATAAAGAGAGAGAAAAACTATCAAGGAAAAAAAAGGATACCAGCATGGGAACATAGGTTATTGAGAGATATTGAAAATCTGAGAAAGAAAATTGGTCAGATAACCCAATATATTGCTGGCAATAGAAGTAAGAAAGTTATGAAAGCCTTCCGAATGTTGCAAACTGAAATGGTAAAACATACCCAATATGACCCAGAAAATGAGACACCAGAGGAACTGTTGGACACATTGCGTCAGAGGTTGGCTGTCAAATCAAAAAGACTGCGAAGGTACCGTGAATCTACAAAGAGGAAAAATAACAACTCACTCTTTCAGTATAATCAAAAGGCATTTTACCGTCAACTGCGAGCCACTGAAGGTGAAACTGGAGAGGAAACCCCACCTGCACGAGGTCAAGTTGATGAATATTGGCGGAATTTGTGGTCCAGACATGCAGAGCATGATGATAAGGTCTCATGGATTAGACTGGAGATGGAAAGGAATGAAATTGTGCCGGTAATGGACAGGGTGACTATTTCAGATGAAGATGTCACTTTAGCGGTGAACAAAACTCAGAATTGGAAAGCCCCTGGACCAGACGGAATACATAATTTCTGGATAAAAAGACTACCAGCCACGCATGCAAAGCTAGCGAAGTGCTTCACGGAATTTTTAAGAAACCCAAGAAAGGTGCCACCATACCTGTGCCGTGGAATCACGTACCTTCTACCTAAGGATAAGAACACTAGTGATCCATCAAAATATAGACCTATAACTTGTTTGTGCACTTTGTACAAGATCATGACTGCATGTCTCTCAGGAAAGATTAATAATCATTTAAATGAACACAGTTTGTTAGCCATAGAGCAGAAAGGATGTGCTAAAGGCTCGAAGGGATGTAAGGAACTCCTGGCAATAGATTCTGTTGTTACCGAGCAGGCAGTCAATAAATCGAGGAATATTTATATGGCATATATAGACTATCGAAAAGCTTTTGATTCTGTGCCGCACTCGTGGTTAATAAAGGTACTAGAAATCTATAAAATCGACCCTGAAGTGATATCCTTGCTTCAGTATATGATGCGGTTATGGGTAACCACACTGAATGTTAACCTTGGAAACGCTAAAATAACATCGGAAGAGATCCCCGTTAGGAGAGGTATTTTTCAGGGAGACAGTTTAAGCCCGTTGTGGTTTTGTTTATCTCTGAATCCTTTATCTAACATGCTGAATGACTCCAGATATGGATATAGAATCAAAGGTAGAGACATGTCAACATATAACCTGACATACTTAATGTATATGGATGACATTAAATTGTTTGCAGGGACTGAAAGACAACTAAATGACTTACTACAGATTACCAAACGATTTTCTGATTCTATATGTATGTCATTTGGGTTGGATAAATGTAAGACCCTTTGCATAGAGAAAGGAAAAGTTATATCCCACACATTTAGAACAGACACAGAAGACCCCTTCTCGGCCATGACAGAATGGGACCGATATAAATATCTTGGAGTGATGCAATCTAAGAGAATTGACCATAGCGAAATCCGGAAAAAGACAAGAGAAATATACCTGAACAGGGTAACTATGATCCTTAAGGCCCTGTTGAATGGTAAAAACACATTCAAGGCAATTAACACATTTGCTATCCCGGTTTTGACATATACATTTGGAATAATTAAATGGCCGGACACTGAATTGGAAAAAGTATTAAGAGCAACTAGAGTGTTGATGACCAAGCACAGAGTCCTCCACCCTAAGTCAGCAATAGAGAGGCTAATATTGCCAAGGAATAAAGGGGGGCGGGGTCTAGTTGATGTCAAATATTGTTGTAAGCGGCAAATTATAAATCTTCAACGATATTTTGTACAACAAAATACACAGCTCCACCAGATTATAGTGCAGGCTGATAACAACTATACGCCTCTTAACCTACAGCATGCGGGAATGGAGGACATTGAAACAGAAGATGTTAGAATCTCAAATATATACAGTACATGGGCTCAGAAAGAGCTGCATGGAAGACATGCATATGACCTTCACAGACCACATGTTGAGCCGGAAGCATCAAACACCTGGCTTCAAGATGGAGATATATTTGCAGAGACAGAGGGCTTCATGGTAGCGATACAGGACCAGGTTGTAGCAACCAAAAATTACTTAAAATATATAATCAAGGCAGACATCCAAGATGATATCTGCAGAAGATGTCGGAATGCCTCTGAAACAATCCAACATATCACGGGAGCCTGCCAGGCGCTCGCTTCGAATGAATATCTTAAGCGCCACAATCAGGTGGCTGGTATAGTGCATCAAGCGTTAGCTTTTAAATGTGGGCTTGCTCAAGAGAGAAAACCATACTATGAGTATAAACCAGATCCAGTTGTGGAGAACACAGCCTACAAGCTGTATTGGGACAGATCAGTGATAACTGACAGGCCAGTGTCACACAACAGGCCAGACATTATTTTATTAGAAAAGGAAAAGAGAACAACATATTTGGTGGAGATTGGTATACCAAATAGCCATAACTTGGAAAGATATTTCAATGAGAAAATAGATAAATATACGTCACTGTGTGTAGAAGTTAAGGAATTGTGGCGACAAGATGAGGTAATAACAATTCCGTTAATAATGTCTACAAATGGAATTATACCTAAATGGACGATGACAGGACTAAGAAAACTAGGAATGGGAACAAAAGAGCTTAAATTAATGCAAAAATCAGTAATTCTAGGCACAACATCCATAGTCAGAGCATTTCTCAATGTACCAATATAATGCTGCATCTTGCGAAAAACGCCGATGCAACAGAAGAACTCACAAACAAGTGATGAAAAAGAATAATAATAATAATAATAATAATAATAATAATAATAATAATAATAATAATAATAATAATAATAATACTTTACTCATGGTAAACAAGGAACAATTTTTTGCAATGAAACTTATAATTAATTGTGATTGGCAACGTTAAAAATACGGTGGCACGCCGTAGGCACTGCATTAAAACAGAAATTCGCGGATGCGATCCCGATGACAACCTTACTGTCTTCGTGTGGGGCTGTTTAACAATACGGGAGTCTTAACCTCCAGGAACCCGAAAGATCTCCTTTGATGGAGAACATTTTACTTTATGTTTATGTACAAATTTTGGAATTCCCAATTTTCTTACTGTATCACATTTATAAGATAGTTTTTTATAATTTTTAGAAGTGGGTGTTCACCTTGTTTATTGGAATAATTAAGTGTAAAATAATTTTATCTAACCTAAAACTGAGATACAGTACAATTATAAGTACTGAAAAATGCACCTTCTCTTTGTGAAATAAAATCACGTTTACAAATTTATTTTCCGAAGCACTTTATCAATTGTAACAGCCAAGAAGTTGCTTTTCAAGGCTATTCTATTTCCACAGCAAGAAAATCTATTGAAATTACAACTAAATGTCAGTATTAACAGAACAAAGCAGTTAGTGTATACATTTTAAACAAAATCTTAAAACAACTGGCGAGAAAATTTCGAAAAATGCAAATGTTAATGTAAATTGCTGTAAATATAAGAAAAAGTCTTCAAGATTCTTTGTGTCCCAAAACGTGAATATGCCTTGCTTGAGTAGGCCTATAACATTTCTAGTTGATATATTTGAAGGTCCTAGTTCCATAAGGGCGTAAGGCCCAAGGACATAGTTTCGAGAAATCTTGATTTTTAAACACAAGTAGGTGGTTTAAAGTTTAATTTTAGTGTTCTGCAAATATACAAGGTAGAGTGTATTGGGATTTTTTATAACTAGAGGTACCTATACATGTTAAACAAAAACTGGAGTACCTTTTACAGTAGCAAAATCTTTTTACTTTGTATCATATTATTTGTTTTTACCTCATTTTAGTAAAAACCTGCATTATACAATGACATAAAAAGTTGATAAACATACCTCAATAACAGATAGGAAATGTGTCTTACGCCTGTATGGAACTTTTAATGAAGCAGAATGAATGTGCAGTCTCACAGGTCTTTTCTTATAACTGAGCAGAGGTTTAAGGCACAAGTACAAATAGTTCACTGAGTAGTTAACATATATGAGAAGTCATAAATGTTAAAAACTCAAAATTAAAGATTTGTGGAACTAGGCCCTTCATTTCATTGTCGAAATGTGTATTCTCAAGCAGACACCCAGAAATCTGATCAAAACTGTATTTCCGGATTCGAAGATGTATTAAAAGTCCAATGGATAATAAGTAATGTCCAAATACAGGATTACCCAGAGTGTAATTGAATATTTCCTCTATCATTAGCACCAGCGGTATGGGAAAAGACAGTGAACGTGTAGCCTATACATGAAGGATAGGGCATAAGTCATGACAATTAGTTTTTATTTCGAAAATGTAAGACCAGTTTAAAACTTTGAAATATAAAAATGAACGGGCAGGGTATGGAATGTAAGTTATGTATAATGCAGATTACGGATAATAGATGTAGGATACTGAAGGAAATGGATACCCATAAACTTCCATACGCGACTGCATCACGCCACTCCAATGCATTGCGGTTGTTGGAATCGTGAAAACACACATACCCACTCTATGATCTCTTAAAATTCAGCACGGATGGGCATTATTCTCCAAAGCTTTCATCAGTTCCTTGTGGTATTCTCTGGCATTTTCCCCTCAGATAGTGACGTAAGAATGCTGTTCACATCTTGTCATATCTATCCTGCACGGCAGCTGACTCAAGTAAATTACCATTGCTTCTATTCGTACAACCGTACATCACAATGCTACTCGGTTAAAATTATGTTATATAGGCATAGGCGTAACCAGGCCGACCATATGGGGGGGGTTATAACATTCAGGGAGAGGGGGGTCCGGGGGTCCTCCCCCGGAAAATTTTAAAAATTAAGATTCAAAATAACGAGTTTTAAGCTTCTGGGAGTCCTCCCCCGGAAAATTTTAAAAATTAAGACGCAAAATAACGAGTTTTAAGCTTCCCACGCTTTATACTTGTATTAAGTAATTTATGGGCAGACTTAAAAAAATTATACAATTTTCCTTTTTTTAATCAATGGGGGGGGGGGTTCAAACCCCCAAACCCCCCCCCCCTCTGTACGCCTATGTATATAGGTAATTCTCATTACTTCACAATTACAAATAATAAGCTTACTTACAATTTTGTTCATGTAAAATTAAAGCATTCAGTCAACGTACAGAATCAATTTCCAGGGTGATGGGATATTATTATTGTCTCCTAGTGAACATGTTTTACATCGACCTAATAGGCCTACTCCTGCACAGAAATGGACAATGGTTAGAATTCCGTTTGCGAAAAATTACCTGTGGGAGGATATAAGTGGGAGGCTTTGCAGTATTCTTTCAAGGAAAATTCTGAGTATTCCGCTTAATCTAAATCGCCTTCTCGTCCTATATGTATATTTAAAAACAATGATATCTGGCCGACAACTATTGCTGACCATGAAGGTCCAGAATACAAAATAGTTATTTACAGTATAAAGGTTAAAAGCGAGATTTTATTCTGCGTGTTGGAGCAGATAGCTAACAAATGTTACTGATTTTATTTTTCACTGCTGTCAACATGAAAACGCCTTTTCTCCCACCAAATATAGGCCTAACGATTTTTTCATTCACCGTGAGAAATTTCACGTTTAAAAAGGCGAAATGAATTTTAAAATTGTCAATTTTTATCAAACTGAATCTATTTAATAATCATATGCAAATATAGTTTTACTGAAATGTTATATTGGGAATAGAATTTTTATTACAAACTTTCTTCATATACATTTTCTGGGATTGGTTATAAGGACCCGTTAAAACATTTTATATATATTAAGTAATAAAGCATTCACTGGTCCGCATTTAAGAAATTATTCGTTAACGGCTAAAAGGGACCGTGACGATTCAGTACAATTTTAAAATAACCGCTTGAGAATAATCACCATAATGGAATCAGTTTCTGATTGCTAAATGTTTAAGGTTATTATTTTTTTTATATTTTTAATTTTTTCATTTTTTGTGATTTTCAACCAAAACTTAGTCCTAGTGTCCCTTAAGGAAGACTAACCTTTCTTTTTCAAATAGTTCTTACGCTCTTCTTCAACCTTGAAATTATAGGTATGCGTAATTTCCGTCTGTTGTAAAATAAATCATTACACTTAATTGTGTTATTGTCATCTTACAGATTTTTATGTTAAGCACGAAACCCTTGACCAACTCCAAGGCGCCTGATCGTACAAAGAGGTGCCGCGAAATTATTGTCATTACAATGACACATGACACATGACAGCCAAATCCTCGACGTATCAAGGCTATTCGGCGTACAAAGAGCCTTCCAGACTAGCCAACGGCGGGTACAATAAGCATTTTAATGTTACTGATTTTCAACCAGTAAAGGACGGAGAAGATTTATCTTGTGTTCGACACTATACGCTTCATGTCCCATGGAGGACAGCCCGAAATTAAAATTAGTGAAAACCATATTTGAAACAACCAGACTTACTATTCGTCCCAGTTTGCCTATGTTTTCCGTAATTAAGGGAAACTGTCTCTCTTTCAGGGGGACAAGAAAGTCCCTTAAAGATTTATTTTAGTTTTGTAGTCCAATAATTCATTTTAACTATAAATAGTAAAAATAAAGTGTTCCTGCAACGGAAAAAAGTTTCATGAGCTGCCACTTCTTCCTAAAGTATTGCTTGGTAGATAAAACAGATGAAAATTAAATTGTCTGTGGAAAGGGTTTTCTTATTTCGAACTTGAAATTAGCAAATACGAGAAAGATACAGACTGGATACCTGATAAAAGCAGACACTCGAGTTCTTTAAAATTCAGACAAATTGCTCTGACAAAGAAGAGGCAATCGGGTAAGCCTACAGTTCCTTTCGATAAAAGAAATAGGCTACAAAATATGTAAAATATGACAATAGATTGTTGATCAAGCGCAACCTATACGAAATAGCTTATGTGAATAAAACACTCCAAATATCTGATAAGCTTACGTCATATTAAGGTAAGTCAGGGGTGCCCACAGAGGGGAGTTAAAACGCAGATTGCGTCATTGACATTTCTGGGGGGGGGGGGTTGAAAATGTTTCAAAATTAGCATTTTATATGTTGAAAAAAAAAGGTCAAGTTTTATAACTTCAGAAGGAAATAAAAACAGGTAAATTGATATAACAAAGTGTCAGAATGCTTTGGTTTAATCAGTGATAATTGCAATTATGATATGCAGAAAATAAGTTATTTTTGTAATCGTTTTCGAGTTAAGCTCCAGACCGATAAATTAAGCAGGGCTTATTGAAGAACAAAGATCTAAAGTTTGATAGGCTAAGCATATGTGAAGGAATATGTGGGTAGTGTTATTTGTCAAATCTAACGGTATTGAAACTTCCAAAGCCGTATATGAACACTGTAGAACAATATGTTGTCATGAGAACTGATTTTCATTTGATGAATACTATTTAATAAATTACCATAAAATAGGCAATAAATTGGGAATTACAGTACTCCAGTACCAGTCAACCGATTTGTTACTAAATCAATAGGCTTCTTCCCATGGACGTTATAAATGTGTTTACCAAATTTCATGAAAATCTGATAAAGCGTATTTGAGTTTTCGCGCTTACAGACACACGGACAGGCAGACAGACATTTTTCCGTCCACTCAGCAAGTACCATTCTGGCACTTAATAAAGCATGCAGAGTGTTGAAAAATCCCCCGATTAGATGCACAGTACTCTATTATCAAAATATTGTCATTTAAAGGGTGACTCTGACGTCAGTCTTCAAGGGATCACCCCTTCACAAGATAATATTCAGATTATATACTGGTCCAGCTACTGGACATCTACAGTACCTAACAAGTGTGTTCTTTCAGGTCTAAAAAATACTATATGTTTATAATTTCTTTAACGTACTGAAAGGTTTAATAATATTATAGTAGGACTACAACCATCAACCCTAGTAGGCTATTCATTTTAACTTTGTCTTCCCACATTTTGATAGAGTGATGACGTCAGATCAATGGGAGACGGGTACGGCACACGATACACGGCATTATGGGTTTATTTCAATTAAGTAGACGCATTTTTAGCATATTTTTCAACTTTCATAGCCTAGTTTTCGTATAAAATGCGTTAATCATAATGTTACAATGCACAGACGCACCTCTAGAACGAAAGAGCACTCCATAAACAGATTATTTTTATACATAACCCCAGTGGGCTGTATCAAGATGTCAGAACATGTCGGAAGGTGATTTATGTGTTAATTGCTACATACAGACTTGATCTTACCCAGCTTCTGCTGCAGTAACATGGTACGATCCTTTTAAAACACATTGAACAGTAAAAACACTTATAAAATACACAATCCCTTCACAAACTAAAAGCAGCAAACCACCCGATGCGTACACCTCGGGATGCGGAAATACTACTGAAAAATAGGGGAAGTGGTAGCAGATCCGGTTTCTATCACTGCCAATGAGATTATGTTCACTGACATAGATCACCTGTGTCATAATCATATGATATTGTACTATCACTGCCTTCTTTATTTCTTACAAGCCATGCTGTTAAATCTGGCAACATCGCATCGGTAGTCCTATCGGCTATCAACATGTCGTAAATAAAGCAACGAACTCCATCAGAATCATCGCAAATTAAGCATATTTCAGCTTAAAGTAATCCCAGTCATCGCCTATTGTTTAGAGAACATCTGGATACACCTGAAGAGCAACTGGAGAGCATAGGGAAGGTAAAAACCGTGTACATAATGAGAGATTTATATACACCGTCACCTCTAATTGAGTTCACCAGAGAACAGTTTTTCACAGAAGAATTTAGTGTTCATCAGCTACAAACGAATACCAGAGTGAGGTACGGTATGATATTAGTGTCCTTAAGGAAGAATTGACTGGTATTAAAGAAGAATTGAAGAGAAATAGAGTCACTTTTACTGGTATGAACTTTTATCAAGCTGCTCACAGTAGGCCTAATTCATCTTAATGTGGCAGACGCCAAACCGTAGTATATGCAATCTCCTATCCTCCCAATATTACTACCAGCGTCTTCGTACAATTTGGTGAAGGTAATGAAGGGATTCAACCTTAACCTCAAAAGTGCTGACGAATCAACACAGTTCACCACCGGAGGATGAGCGAATTAATGACTTGACAGCAAATAACGGAAAGCTGAGTGTTCCCAAGGAACTAGGCAAAGTTATTCTTTTCAGTGACAGTCATGGGCGTAGTCTTCCACAAAGTGCATGTGACAAGAAAGAGATATCAGTGTTCTAGGTTATATTAGACCTGGGACAACTAGCTCAGTGGTGGTACAAAATGACCCAGAGAAGTGAAGTAGCTTAATAAAGTATGACTCTGTTGTGGGTCAAATAACAGAGCTCGTAGGCCTAACAGGATAAGTGAGGTTATTACCAATAAAATAAGAAAAACGCGACATCATAACGTATAATGAGGAGACACTCAAAACTACGAATTCCTTCAGATATGGGGAGTCGCCGCACGTTACGTTATTATGCACATCAAAAGTGTAGGCTGTGTAATATAGGCCTACTGATTTGGCCTAAATAAAGTCAGTATTTGTGATGAAGAAAATTATCTGCAATAAAAACGTATTCAAATGCTTCCCACAGACCACCACAGATAGGACTACCTCCTGTGTTGCCAGATTTCAAGCAGCATGGCTTGTAAGATATAGAAGGCAGTGATTCTACCACTACCTTCTTTATTTCTTACAAGCCATGATGTTAAATCTGGCAACATCGCATCGGTAGTCCTATCGGCTATGATCATGTTGTAAATAAAGCAATGAACTCCATCAGAATCATCGAAAAATTAAGCATATTTCAAGCTTAAAGTAATCCCAGTCATCGCAGGCCTATTGTTTAGAGAACATCTGGATAGACCTGAAGAGCAACTGGCGAGCATAGGGAAGGTAAAAACCGTGTACATAATGAGAGATTTATATAAACCGTCACCTCTAATTGAGTACACCAGAGAACAGTTTTACACAGAAGAATTTCGTGATTATCAGCTACAAACGAATACCAGAGTGAGGTACGGTATGATATTAGTGTCCTTAAGGAAGAATTGGCTGGTATTAAAGAAGAATTGAAGAGAAATGGAGTCACTTTTACTGGTATGAGTTTTTATCAAGCTGCTCACAGTAGGCCTAATTCATCTTAATGTGGCAGACGCCAAATCGTAGTATATGCAATCTCCTATCCTCCCAATATACTACCAGCGTTTTCCTACAGTTTGGTGAATGTAATGAACGGGATTCAAACCTTAACCTCAAAAGTGCTGGCGAATCAACACAGTTCACCACCGGAGGATGAACGAATGAATGACTTGACAGCAAATAACGGAAAGCTTAGTGTTCCCAAGGAATTAGGCAGAGTTATTCTTTTCAGTGACAGTCATGGGCGTAGTCTTCCACAAAGTGCATGTGACAAGAAAAAGAGATATCAGTGTTCTAGGTTATATTAAACCTGGGACAACTAGCTCAGTGGTGGTACAAAATGACCCAGGGAAGTGTAGCAGCTTAATAAAATATGACTCTGTTGTGGGTCAAATAACAGAGCTCGTAGGCCTAACAGGATAAGTGAGGTTATTACTAATAAAATAAGAAAAAACGCAACATCATAACGTATAATGAGGAGACACTCAAAACTACGAATTCCTTCAGATATGTGGAGTCACCACACGTTACGTTATTGTGCACATCACAAGTATAGGCTATGTAATATAGGCCTACTGATTTGGCCTAAATAAAGTCAGTGTTTGTGATGAAGAAAATTATCTGCAATGAAAACGTATTCAAATGCTTCCCACAGACCACCACAGATAGGACTACCTCCTGTGTTGCCAGATTTCAAGCAGCATGGCTTGTAAGATATAGAAGGCAGTGGTACTATGGTTAATCTTTTTCTTCTTATTCCTCTTCTTAAGGAATAAAATTAGATGTCTGGATTTTACCGATATATTCGCGATGAAAGAAGAATTATTTATCTTGAGAGAATCCAGAACTAGTATTATATTAATTATTTATGTGATTGTTTAGCTAATAACCACACAAATAAATACCGATTAGTAATGCATAATTAATGTAGGAAATAACGTGAGTAGAATAATCAAACCTAAAATATAACTCGACAGAATATATAATGGCTTAATTCTTCACTACATAAAATAACAACCAACAAATATAATATAATATAATTAGTCATTAAATATGCCAAATAATAGATAAAAGAGTATAATAATAAATGGGCATAATCCCAATTACGGGGACCAATTCACGCGATATTCACATATCCACGGACTGTGTGATGTTTTTTGTTTATGAGCGATACACGGTTACCAACTGTTAGGTTAGGAACGTTTATGTTAGTTCTAAAAAATGGTCCCCGTAGATGGGATTTTACCTAATAAATTTTTTATGATGTAGAGCTCTGCAAATTTGTTTACTCTAAAGTACCCCTTATCACTCATGAACAATATTGGTCATATTCTAAGTGGCTTCAGGCAAAAATAAAATCAGGTAAATTGATGTGACAAAGTGCCAGAATGCTTTTGTTTAATCAGTGATATGCAGAAAAGAAGTTATTTTTGTAATCTATATACGAGTTAAGCTCCAGATCGATTCATTAATCAGGGAAGAACAAAGGTCTAAAGTTTGATACTTAACCTTAATTCATACTCGTATACACTGATAGCCCTATAAGAAGTTCTTAAAATATGTAAGCTCTTCACAAAATGCCCTGGCAAAGAACTCCGCTTAATCTACATAGGCCTAATTATTTCAGAGTATTATACCTTCTGTATATAACAGTATTCATGAAGTATTCATTTCAACTTGATCAACGAAAGAAACAAACATCTGACTGTATTTTAGTCAAGGCCCTCAATGAATGATTAGAAACGCGGCATTGTAGTACAGTCATGATTTCCCATTTAAAAAGCATGTGACTTTTAAATAGTCGTTACTCCGGTACCGGTCAACCGATTTGGTCCAAAACAAAAAGGCCTCTTGCCATGGACATTACAAATGCGTATACTAAGTTTCATGAAAATCCGATAACGTGTATTTGAGTTATCGCTCGTACAAACACACGGACAGACGGACAGACATTTTCCCGTCCCGCACACAATCTCATAAGTACCATATTGGCACTTAATAAAAACGCTTCTAATTCTTTAGAAGCGAATAAAATGTACTGTTCAAATAGTATCGGTTATGTCTATATAGGCCTACCATGTAAAAGCAGCCTCATTAAACACACTGGATTATTTTAAAATGACACTGTTTTTATTTCAAATACAGGAATGCCCTTTCCTTGTGAGAAAGTTTTAGAGTAGGCTTACTGTTATTTCACTGTAAGGGTGGTTACTTCTTTTCATTACACTGGGGGGGGGGGGAGTCATGACGCCAAGGGGGGTGGGCATCCCTGGGTAAGTTATAATAATTATTTACACTAATGTAGTCTATGTTAGATGTGAAATGTCCAAATTCAATATGTACCTTATTTCCATAGTTGAGATAGTAAAAAAAAATTGATAACGAGTAAATTGCTACCTAAGTATTTTTTATAGAAAACCTAATATAGTTGTTTTATTATTCAAAGTTAGAATTATAGAAATTCAAATATTTAAAAAAAAACTGTAATGGCAACAATTTTTTGGGGACGGCATTAATTGTGCACCAAAGTCCACAATCCAAAATTTCATTAAAAAAATAGGGCACCGTTTAGTCGTTATAGGGCTTCGCAGACATTCAGCCAGAGAGACACCTGACAGACATAACTTCGAAAACACTTTTTTTCGGTTTCAAGACATCGTGAAGCATGTTTTATTAGTGTTATCTCAATTTAAATTTTTGTCACCATCACTATAATTTCTTTTTACTATGTAACTTATATGCGAGAAAGTAAAAACAATTCAATTCGTGACAGTTTCCATAATACTTCTAAAAACATAGTTTCACTGTTCATTAAGGTCTCAAATTTCCACGGACAAACTGGAAGCAATTTCCTTGGAATCGCGATATATAAGGATGATATGGACAACTATAAGGATGATGTGGACAACTCTTCGGTTCATGGCGATCGATGTCTGAGGTACAAAATTGAGACCTTCGCCCTGCTATACGATTCCTTCAGACACAACAAGCAAGATGTAGGGTTCCAGAAATACACTTTTCAAGGGGCCTGTATGCTCACTCTTATCGCTAAGCCCTTGTTAGTAGATAAACTCTTTTCTGTACTTTCTCTACAATCAAATAATTCCTAATCGTCATACCTGAGGCCCTCAGGAAAATAGATTTTATCATGTATGAAGAAGGATTGGCAGATTTTGATAGCTGCAGGATGACTTATATAATCCCCATTCATGACGAGGCATTGTATGCATAATTGACCCTACGATGACGACTTACACAATCGAAAAAAGTGTAAACGAGCCTGAGAAGATGGACGGTGAAAATAAAGCCATTTACGAACAGTCGTGTGTCCATCCGTTTTAGTAGTAAACATATTAAATCAACAACAATAACAATAATAAAATAATAACATATTTAGAGTAAAAGACTATCAGGCATTTTCTTCCCCTTTACCAGAATTCTAAACCACAAAAATCACAAAACTAAAACATTAACAAAACAAAAATTAAAAATAAATCTTTACAAAACAAAAATTAAAAAGTAAATGTTAGAGAACAATAATACCAAAAAAATACCATAAGAAAAAACCATAATTATCGCTAATATGAAATACACTTACACTATAAAATACACAATACAAATTGTATTTTATCGAATATGTAACAAATACATAAATTAATATGTAAGGCACCATGGACATTAAAACGGAAGGTCGCGGGTTCGATCCCAGATTAAGTGGCTTAAGCTGGTCTAATCTTGGGCCAATGGTCCTGGGGACGATTAAGCCTCTAATAGAAATAAGTAGGCCTACCAGGAGCAATCCTGGGAGTAAAGGCGGTCGATGCATAATGGTACTATCTTCATATCTAAAAATCCGGAAGCCTCAATCTCCCGAAACCCTATGGGCTTCCACGGCCTGTACAGGTATCCCTTTGCTTTACTTTACCATGACATCGCCCATTTTGCAATCAATGTTATTTGTGGTGACTATACGCTGTAGTAGATTAAAATGAATAGGCCTATAAGAAATCAGTTCTTATATCTGCCAAATCAGATGAATCATTGAAACTTGAATCATCTTCGGCAAGTTCTCTGTTATTAATCTTTCCGCACAAAGTGAATAAATAGAAGAATAAAGATGTATCCCATTAGACCTAATCATATAAAGGTAGCAAGAATCTCATGTGAACTGTGAAATTAAAGTGTGATTTGTAAACATGCGTTTTTCGTATTCATCGGTGTCATATCTCAAGTTAAATGTAATTAATCTCGACCTCAGTCCTTAATATTTAAATAACATGGACAGTTTTTTTTCTCTCTCTCTCTTGTAAAATAATTGTGTTACGTTAAATTCTACCACATTCATCTCTGAGGTTGTTTTTATATCAAGCTGGTGACCGTACGTATTGCTGGACGCTTGCTTATTACCTGATATTTAAACTAGGCTTCTGTCATCTCTCTTTTTATATAAAAAATATTTCCGCCATGCTAAACTTCTACCATCCTCCACATCCAATTCCAACCACTCAAAACTGAACTCTCTCTGAAAGTCCGTACAGTGGGGGGAGTATAAGGGGTGGGGGCGCGAGTTTAGGGCGCGGTAACAGGGGCTCTGCAACATCACAGGAAGCTTTAATCAGTTGACAAACAGCAGAAATAACCCAGGAGAGAAGTGATGATGTATATTCATGAAGGCGCCTGGCTGGTCTCATACAACCTTGTTAACAGCCCCCCACCAACCCCCCAACCCTTCCCACTCCATAGAGAGGCAGGAAAACCCAGGCTGTTTGTTAATTATGCACAAATCCTATTGACAAGTACGACATACTTTGTGTACTGGAAATCATCTAGCTCAGGATATCCGGGATGTATGGAAGAGACTTTGGGCACTGGACCGAGATGTATGATGGAAGCAAATTTCACTACCAACTTATCCTCTATGTTGTAGAGTGGACTATCAACTTCTCTAAACTATTTATCATTTCATTTTCAAAGAATTTTAAATCTGTTTTTGAACTCTGTAATCTCAGTCTCTCAACTTTTTTAGTGTTTTACAATACCATATAAGCCGCATCCCTACCACTTCTAGCCAATAAATAATAATCAACAATAAGCAATACTTGGAACCAAATTAGAACACGAGAACATAAGGAAATGATTATGGTTACCTGATAAATTCAGTCGGTCTACAAATCACCAATCAAAGCTGACGACGTGTAAATTAATATTCAACAACTTTTACTCTTACTTCTACATTACGAAATGATAAAACTCGAAGAAAACCATTACATATTATCACCAAAGAATTTTAATAAGTCGACATCTCATTCCTGGGCAACGGTTTTGTATAAAAAACGCCGGTTTTTTTTTTTTTTCTTTTTCAGCTGTGTTTATACTCCTTTTAGCTGCGGGGCCATATCAGGAATTCGGGATGTGTCTATACAATAGGGTAGCCCATGGAACTACTGTCAATTGTTTCTATTATTGATGTATTTTTATGGAGTAAATTTCAACTGATATTAAATGGATATGATACAAGATGAAATTGTGAAGATGATTCATTGTATGTAAATATCCAATTCGGCATTTGCCTTTACGACTGGGGAAACCATGAAAAAACCCAAGTCAAATTGGCCGGCTTCGGGATTTGAACCTGGAACCTTACCACCTCGGCCACCTCGCTCGGTGTCTACTAGATTTCTGAAATGAAACTATTATCGTATTGCTCAAGCTTACATAAAGTGCTCAACCACAAAATGTTAATTAGGCTAATAATTATAACTTTTGGGAGTATATTTTTAAAAAATACTATTATTATACATTAAAAATGAAATTTGGCCTCTACTATCTGAAATGTTACTCTCCCATAGTTTACTTCTTCCTCCTTTAAAGAATTATAATTAATCTACTATTCTGTACGTAAGCCTAACTTGCCGCCTGAATGATTTAGTGGTTAGCGTTTCTGGGGTTAGATTCTCAGTACCACCTCGGATTTTTCTGAGGATGAAAATTATGTTTGATATGGATATTTAACGACGGTTGTGTATTGCTACTATGGCCTGTAACCGTCTCCAATATGCCGGCATTTCGTCCCGCATCTACATATGGGATACCTAGGCCTACATACATACCATCGACGTGGGCAGGGATCGAACCCGCGAACTTCGGAACAGAAGGCCTGTCTTATGGAGGTTTGGAACTGGGTGCACAGAAGATTTACTTGATAGAGAGGTAGCGACTACGGTAAAGAAAGTTATTGATAGAGATTATGAGATTATGCATACTGACCATACGTCCTCAATTCTGCCAACTGCCGATGAAGTCAAAAGACGGAAGCAGATGACGCAGCGGTCATATTGTAAACCCTGTTCCGTCATGAGATACAGCAAAGGGGAGTTTAATTTTATTCTAACTAGGTAAGTCTAACTAGCTGGTTAGGCCTATAGGCTAAGTTTTAAAAGTTCGGGATGTTATGGCCCAGTCAATCTGTATGCAGCAGTAATTCAGTTCTAGGCCTATATACATATCTGCACATTCCTATAATCAATCACTATTATCGGTCAGGGTGACGCAGTCAGGATGGCACTAGTTTCCTGTGCCCAAGATCGCTGGTTCGATGGCATTTATGTGTGTACAAATGTGATAGTTCATTGTCTGTAGATTTATATGCAAATAGAAGACCTCCAGCGGAACCAAACTCTGGTACACCGTATTGCAGTTCAGATACTTCGGCAAAAAGAAATAAACAAGATAACCAAATTAAGTATAATAAATGACAGATTAATTGCCCAAATTTATTCAAACTAAAATCATAAAATCTCATAGCCCGTGTTTGGTCTTAAAATGACCGTGAAAAGACGGAACATTCATTATAAATATTATTAACTAGAAAGAAGGCAAAGGTAAAAAGTTTAACAACATCATTTTAAATAACTATTAAAATGAGATTGCAGTGAATAGACAGAGAAGCTGGGAATTTCCCTAGCAGACCTAGCGGGTGCGAGATAAGGCAATGCAGGTACACAGGTACAATGTATCGGGAATCTCCCGAGATCTAATCAAAGGGTACTGATTCACTTAAGTAATTCCAAGAAGTCGGCTATTATATGTAGGCCAAGCTTCTGATTTTGCTACTGATACAACACGCTGTCCGGTTTTTCACTTAAACCTTCTTAGAAATCCGAGACGCTAAGTTGTGGGTTTTGAGAATAAGGGAAATCCAATTGATTTCCGTGGGAAACTATCATATTATTATTGGTCGGGAGAATAGCCAATAAGAATTGATCTATAGTACCACGTGCCGGGATTCACGAATAATAATTAAGAAGAGTAGGGATAAATGTTGGTCCAAGAAAGTTTTCCTTAGGCCTACCGGAGCGCTGTAAAATCACTCTACTTCAAGGCCCCGTGCCTAGAACAGTCAAAATCACTCTACGTCGAGGCCGCGTGCCTATAGCAGTCAACTCTACTTATCTTTGTGGCCTCGTGCCCACAGAATTAATTGGACTTATAAAATTTTCGCTGGGGAATTAATCGACTTAGAAGGATTCTTACTTTCAATCGCGATTAGTCAAAATAATATACGGCAGCAATTGTATCACTAGTAACGATCTACCGAGAACTTGTAACAATATTAATTATTCACAAACAAATTTTGTAATTATTGTCAATGACTGGACTTGTATTTCCATCGTTTTGAATAAACAGAATTTTCCTTCAGTGTTCAAAGAAACTGTATTATTATTCAAGCAATAATATTAAGGTGTTCTTTCGCTTCCTACCCTGAAGCTAGAGGGAAGTGCTCGACGATCGACTGACTGACCGGAGGCGAGTTCGACACACAAAGACAGAAATATTCAGTATATGCATTATACTGTGGCGCCCAGGTATCCATCATTCCACCGAACCGCTGTAACCGATCGCAGGCCTAAGTAAAATAACCAAAAACCAACCATCAGTCACAATTACTTGCTTATAATTTCAATCTTAGTAGGGCTAGTGTGCCGTAAATTAATTAATTAATATAGGAGAATATTAAAGGAGAAAAATTCCTATCTATGACGCTGGGATTTGAACCTAGGGCCTTTGGCTATCGGTTCCACTGCTCTAGATGTATATAGATATCTATATATATCTATAGATATCTATATATCAAGAGATATATATCTATCTATATATATATGCATTCATGAACCACAGATTATTGTCTCTGCTGGACATTACATGAGGAGAAAAATTATAGGAGAAAAATTCTCATATGATGTCCAACAGAGAAAATAAGCTGTGGTTCATGATTGCATATATATCTATAATTAATATAGGACTTCATTAAATTAAATCTGATTGAATTCCACAAGTATGTAATAACACTTTTTTTCATTTACAGCATAGACGGTGAGTAATATGATTGTTTATACCTTATTATTTTTAGATTATTATAATTTACAAAGATAAAGAAGTACGTCAAGTATGTTGTGAAACGTCTGAAAAGTTTAACAAGGACCTGCTATTGTGTCTTAGAAAATAAATGTTCTATATAAGTGTTAGCCCTGCTCCTCGGGATAGTACAACAAACCAGCGGGAGGGGTGTGTACCTATTATACAGTTTATTTGTTTTTTATTTAGTAAGTTATTGTTTTTGCTTGTTAGATACTCAAAAAATAACTTAGGTTACTTTACATTAATACATTCGCTGCAGCACACGCCATATGGCGTTTATCCCAAAAGTGCCGTAAATTTGAACTTATATTTATCAAGAGTTTCTAACTTGGGGTTCTAAATTGATTGGCTATTAGCTTATTCTAGGATTCAACATTTAATTGGCTATTATTTTATCACATGTATAACTGTTTATATTAAATAAAATAAAAATATAACTCCAAAAATAATTATTGTTCGAATACGCTTATTACGTATGACGTAACGGTATCATAATGGCACTCATTTCGACACTATCATTTCGAGACTAGTGTGGTATAGATTATTATCGAACACGGAACGATCTTGAGACCTTGAGACTAGCAGCTGAAATCTGTGTAATAAATAACCTGTATTTAAAATTAATTCAATTCTGTTTATGTTAATTTTAATATCATACTAAAATGAATTAATTTCGTGTCGTCAAAATCCGTTGGCTTCATGAAAATTACGAAAAGGAAGTTTCAGTCAGCCGATTTGACCGACGGCACGACCTGCCATCTGTCACAGAAGACAAGAACTAAACCAGCTGGTAAGAAGGTCATGGCGAACATGTACAGATAACGAAAGGAAAAGCAATTGGAAAGACAGTCCAACTATTCCCTCTGTTAAAATCTCCGGCAATAAATGTGAAAAAGAAAAATAATGATTTATAGAACCATGATACTTCCTGTCATTACTTATGCAGCACCAGCATTTGCCTTTATCAAAGAAAATCATCTCAGACCTCATCAAGTTGCCCAAAAGAAAGCCTTAAGAATCATTCACGGATCTGACTGGTTTACAAAAAGATCAAAGATTCATGAAGATTTAGAAGTTGAGTATTTGCATGTTCTTTTAAAAGAAATCACAAGAAAATTTTACGACCGTCTTAATACCGACAAAAATCCCATTGTTCGTCAGATTGGTGAATACGATGTAAATCTGTATAATAAACACAGACTCCAAAAATGGCTCTACAAGCATAAACTTCTTGTGATGCTAGGCCTACATGTACATTCTTGAGTGATCAGAGTGTTTCATATCTTCCACTGTTTTATTTATATACATGTGAGATTCTACGTCAACATTCATGAGTGATGAGATGTTTTATATTTCCCACTGTTTGATTATATTCCTCTAATTTGTTAGAGGAATAAGTTCACATTTATATGTCATAGTTTAGTTTATATATTGTATGGTCAGGGATTTATAGAAATCCGATACTATATCAATAAAGGATGAATATTTAAAAAAAAAATTAAAAAGTCATGGCGCGCTGAAGCGTGGCCGTCTGCTTGAGTGAATCTAAAATCTCAAAATTTTAACATTTAGATAAAATAACGTTGCTCGTTTCATAAACATACTCGCATCTTAATAAATGCCATTATAGGGCTATTGCTTAATGTATACTATTAAATGTGATGTTTTATTTTCACCTAAAGCAAAATTGTTTATAATCAGTGCAGTGCTTACGCACCCCGTCAACATTCATGCTTGTCATGCCCATACACCGCTAATTTTATATGGGCCCTCCATATCCTATACCAGCGTTTCTCAACTGGTGGTCCACGAAGATGGTGCAGATGGTCCACAGACATAATTTAAAAATATCATAAAGCAAGTGGAAAGTAAAGAAGTAAATTTTTTCACATATTTCGTTATAATGCCCTATACTCAATACCCCAAACATTAAGAATATAGGCCTTCTTTTAAAAATGGGATGTAAAATTAGGGGTCCGTAAATTTTTTTAGATATCTTAGAGATCCTCGGGTTCAAAAAGGTTGAGAAACGCTGTCCTATACCACAGGCCCATTAGCAATGCATTGGCCGGAGATTCGAACCTATTATGTTGTGAGCTGTCGCGTAGTAAGTTACTATGCTTTTGCTTGTAAAAAAAAAAAAAAAAAAAAAAAAAAAAAAAAAAAAAAAAAAAAAAAAAAAAAAAAAAAGACAGACTGCAGCTAGTAGACTCATTATTTCAAACCAAGTGTACAATTTAGAAGCATAACGTTATACAGCTTATAGATTCAATCTTCAATCTGTACAAGCGTCTCTTTAAAACTTTATGCATAATAGCGTATTAAATTTACTAATTCAGGTTTTCTGTACGAACTGAAATGACTTCACATAACAGTTTAAAGTCGGAGAAGCTGACAAATGTTTCAGGAACTGCAGGGGTTATACTGTAGTAGAAATGATGCATTTTTAATAAGCATCCTGGGAACAGGCGAGTGTGTGCTCTGGAGTGATAAATATATAAGTCGCGTTGTAGTAAGTTAGCACGGTTTGTTTAGGGGACCAACCTGTGAAATTTGGAAATTCTAATTTTTCATACGATTTCCTTCATTTTTTCCCCTTGATTTGGAAGTATTTACCACAATAAACCCTAAAACTTTCAAAAGTGTAAGTTTATTATATCTTGAGAAAAAATGTTACTTTTAGTGGATTTCACGGAAAAAGGTTTTTGGGGTGCAGTTATCAAATTTCCGGAACCAAATTGCATGTTTAGGCTCTTCAAGCCAAGAATTTACTACTTACTTTGGAATAAAATTGAATATTTATTTTAGAAAAAATAGTTTTAAAGTACTATATTTAATTTTGTAAAGTTTTAATCATAAACAATATTTATAAGGGCACAAATATTTTAAATAAAAAAAATGCATTTACCAGTAGTAAGTTTTATTTACTGATATGTCTAGGGGCTTTGTTAAAAATTTCGAAGTAATTGATTAAAAATTGCTACTCAAGGAGCATATAGAGCATAGTGAAATATGGGGGAAGGTTGAGAAAAATCAATTTTCAAGTTGAGACATAATTTTTACCTTCTAAACTGCCCTGCTCCTTATACAGACCTAAAGAATTAATTCCTTAGCCGATTGTGTTAGCCAACGTATTTGAGTTGTCGCGCGTACAGACACACGGATAGGCGGGCATACAGACAGACGGATAGACATTTTCGCGACCCCCACACAATCTCATAAAGTACCATTCTGGCACTTAATAAGTAATGGGATTTCAAATTACTAAAGGGATATGCATAACTATTCAAGAAAAACTCGATTGTACTGTTTACGTATAATATAAAAAAATAGCATTACTTTATTAACTATTCTACGAGAAGCCTTTTTCTGTGGTAACATCAATATAAATTTGACTGACTAATTTTACTAAATGGGATGTACTACCCGCGCGCCATATCTTGGGCGCTGGATTTACGGGGAAGTGAGGATTGGGGGAACAAAACATAGCTACTCCGCCAGTCTTTCTGCAGTGTTGACAACCAAAGAAATTACATTTCAGCAGAATCGCGCGTATGGTAAGCGCACGTCAACAGCGTAAGTGTGGATGCCGAATTGGATAATTATTTCCGATGAATCATCCTCGCTATTTTATGTAGTGACATTTAATAGACAACGATTATAATGCAGTCCAATAATATATTGGTATTGACGGCATTGCGTAACAATTAATAACACGTCATAAGGCTTTAGTTATCAAATAAATCATTTTCCTCCGGGAAGAGAATGCTATATAAATAGGCTCAATATTTTAAAACTGGATGACTAGTTTTAAATACAAAGAAGAGTCTTAGCCGAACATGCTTCACCATTTCGTGTTGTAAAACATAAGAGAGGTAAGGCATCTAAAATTGGAGAAAACTATAGGCCTAATTTTAAACGTATTTAATACGTTTTGTGAAAAGTTCGCTCAACTTTCAGTCCATGAAATTGACATCGAGTTCACGGGAGTATCAGAAATTAGCACATACGGAATTCTTAAAGAGGTGAGGAAAGTGTTGGATGTACAATGACGTGTTTGTGAAATAAGCAATTCGAAAAATTTTATTTTTCCACATAATTCCATGGGTCAGAAAAGATAATGTCAATAAATAAATAAGGATCCTGAGACAGAATGAAAGCTTAGTATTGACGCCACTAGATGTCAGGGTGTATAGCGTACTTCGTGTTTCAATGTTGTCAGCTTTACCTACGAAGTTGAACGAAACCTACCGAATGAGGACTAGGGAGTCGAGCGCTCAAGAAATCGCGCGCGGGTAGTACATAACTATTCAAGAAGAAACTGGTTACAATGCGTATGAAGAGGTTTATGGCATTTCCAGTGAAGGCAGCAATAGGAGGATTGACATCATAGCCATCAAACCTTCGTCGTCCGAAGGATATATACTGGACCCTACCATCAGGTTCGAATCCTATGAACAGCAGCCAGAAGAGGTGGATGCAGAAAAACGAAAAATTTATGAACCCACGGTAAATTTTTACTAACAAAAATACAACCTTACCGTCGATCAGTGTAATGGGATTAATGACAGGGGCCCCAGGAACCATTCCTCATATAATGGCCAATGTCTGCCCTGCTCCTTATACAGGCCTAAAGAATTATTTCCTTAGCCGATTGTGTTAGCCAACGTATTTGAGTTGTCGCGCGTACAGACACACGGACAGGCGGGCATACAGACAGACATTTTCGCGACCCCCACACAATCTCATAAAGTACCATTCTGGCACTTCCTAAACCTTCCTAAACACATTCTGGGAGATACTGCTTTGGCAGCATTGAAAGGATCTTTGGCCATATTTCGAAACCATGCATATATTTAATTTATTTTGCTTATATGTGTGTTCAAGTGCAACATTATTATGTTACCTAGGTACATAGTCGGGTTCATTGGTATTAACTTTATATTTGTTCATTTCCTTCTATATTTCATTTTGGTACTCTTTGTCATAAGGCAGCCTGTAAGTGTTACAGGAAGAAATTAAAATAAAGACATTGCTTTATTAAATGAGATATCCGTAACTGTTCTACAAGAAATTATTATACACTTTTCTGTGTAACATCAAGGCAAATTTAACTGATTACTAACAATAACATTTTTAATCTATTAAAATATATATGACCTGTCCTGTTCAACATGCACTAGATACTCACAGTATAATATTTTCTAGTCTATGCGAAATATAAAAGACATCAAGTTAACTGAAATCCGCGCCTACCATTATACAGAAAGTATTCGATCATTTTAAGGAGCTAGCAATTACGTTACAACACTTAAAACAGAAGGTACAATTTGTGCCTCGACTACTAGAGTTCTGGCATCAGCTACAATGCAGGCCTTGAATTTACAATGATGAATCTGAAAATAAGGAAGTAGGCAGAAAAAACTTCCTTGTTAAAGAAAACGTGGAAAATGAAGAAGTACTGCAGCAAAAAAATAAAAGAAAAAGAAACTCTTGAGTACTGTGCGAATTCAAATTTGGAAGCAAACGAAAGACGTTCATTAAAGCAGAGGAGGGTTTTAACTTTATCCTTAATGAAGAGGCTACGGCTTCAAAACTTCATTTGGTTTTCTATTTGGAGACAAAAAAAAGTAAGTCTTGTGTGTTCTTATTCCTTTTTAACCTTCTTCCCCCTACCCATTTTCCTCATCAGGTTTGCAAGAATTTGTTAGTTTCTTCCTCTTTCACCCCTAGTCCCTGCCCCCTTCCCCACAACCAATCCTTTTGAGTCGAGTACTTTCTTTGTCTCATAGGAAGTATACATACAGAAGCAAACTGGATCTCTGAATTATGAATGCCATATTAATTAAATGAAAATATTTTAAAAACACAATACTGTTTTCCTTAAACCATATGTTTGGTGTAATTTTTTTGTTTTGCTTTTAACAATCTTAGGTTGTGAATAGATAAATTATTTTTAATAATGCTCAAGAAATCCAAGAGCCTAAGAATGATGCAAGGAAGTTTAAATACACTGGTAGAAAGGGTACTTTTAAAATTTACAACATAATCAGCTTATCCGTATTTTTACCAGAAGTATATCACGGGATATTTACAGTGTTTGGATAACAACGGATTTTTGTAGTTATTTACCGGTTACTGTTCTTGAAGTGCGCGAAAAACGATGTTCGTGATGCCAAAAGTGTTGATGTGGGTTCTCTCTAAAAAATATTGTCAGGTATGAAGAGTGGATAACATAAGAAGCAGTGGATAACATAAGCACTGGATAACATAAGCACTGCTTTCAGAAGAAAATGATTCCTTCGTTCACAGTTTTCACTAATACCCCTGCGTTGCTAAACACGTGTAGAGCTTACGTATCATTCGTAACAAGAATAAAGCGTAAAAGAAAATCCTAAGCAAATTTTAAAAATATAAATAAATACATATCTACACATGCACAGTATAATGATGGTTTAATTCAATGATAAAATTCACATAACATAGTATGTACATATTTCCTGCTTTGCATTTAAAGAAAGAAATTGAGTACTCGGTCGTGAAGTTCAAGAGCTCGCCAAGTATCCCAAATCACTATTTTTAATTATTTTACTTAAACATCCTCCTGCTTCAGATTGCTATAAAGACAAATAGTATCTTCAGCATGATTTATGTAAGTTAAAGTTATGTGTATGAAAAGTGATAAATGAAAATAAATTAATCTATGCATCTGTGTGTAATCTACTGTTGAATTAAACTATCTCCTTAGAACACGGATGTTTAAATCACTGAGCTGTACAATATAAATCTTCCCAGATCTACCCAAATATTCCTCCAGTCTAGAATCTACAGACTTCTCCATAGAAGTTATCACGTCTTCAGTGGACGAAGACAAAAACCTAGCTAATCCCGATGCTAATTATTATGAGAGATTCAGCTATACAAAGATAACTTAGATAAGCTAGTTCTTAAAACTGTAGTTCTTTAGAGATTGTGGTTATACCTTAACCTTTTAATTACGAGAAGTTTTAGAATTTCAAGGGAAGAATTAAATATATACATAAATTAGCAGCACAAACAAGAAAGTTGTCACAAAACCCTTGTGCAGGTCTCAGAAAAGAAAGTTCTGCAAATAGTTCTCTCCGTCATCGATAAATCTAACTACACCAGAACATACGTCTCATTTACACTGCCCTGCACCTAAATATTTTGCTAGTTCCCTCTTAATCTCTGCTCTAAGAGCAGTGTTCCTAGGGATAACTTTTAACGGGCTAGGTTAATTTTACTACTGCACTAATAGTAGCGAACAGAACAGAAGATTAAGGCTTGTTATTGTGTTTTAACCAAGATGTTCCGTTAATCCTCAGTTTCCCATACTATATGTGTTGCATACAATACCCAAATAAGAAATAACACAGAACTGCTTCAATATTCGCAGGTAGCAAAATAAAAATGAACTCGCTAATAAACAAAAAGATACACACTTATCTAATGGAATAAAATATAAGACGGAAAGTCTTCAAAGACAAACAACTTTTTTTATATAGAAATATTTGCTTAGTAGTTGTTTACGATGTATGACTGTTATATAGAACTTAACAGATATAGAACTTAACAGGCAAGCACGAAGTTGTCATTTTGAATGGTGATTTTAAAATGAAAATAAGTTCACTTCGCTTGTGCTTAGAATAGTAGTCAAAAAACTTTTAGGCAGTTTCGTATGTAGCAGAATTCAGGTTCTTTTGGTTGGCAACAAACTACGTAAGAAAACAAATGAACATAGCAGAAACATTGCTGAAAACATTGAATCGTGATCTGATATCTGAAGTTTAGATGTCTCTTGAAGTTATAGAAAAGACAAAACAACAAACTAATAATGAAAAATCTTTCGCTGTGATAAGGAGTTGCAGACGTTTAACACGTGGAGAGAAATGAAGTTCGTAAGTAATACTTTGAGCGAAACTAAATATTGTGTAGGCTTAGGTTTGCACTTTGTCAAAAACAGTTTAATTTATGTACCAAATTTTCAAAACTGAAATGGCCATTTATGCTACTTAGAATGTAAGTGAATAGAGACACGATAGTAGCAGTAGTCGTAGTAGTAATAGTAGCAGCAATAGTAGTAGTAGTAGTAGTAGTAGTAGTAGTAGTAGTAGTAGTAGTAGTAGCAGTAATAGTAGTAGTAATAGTAGTATTAGTATTAGTAGTAGTAATAGTAGTAGTAATAGTACTAGTAGTAATAGTATTAGTAATAGTACTAGTAGTAATAGTATTAGTAGTATTAGTAGTAGTATTAGTATTCATATTAGTAGTAGTAGTAGTAGTAGTAGTAGTAGTAGTAGTAGTAGTAGTAGTAGTAGTAGTAGTAGTAGTAGCAGGAGTATTAGTATTAGTATTCGTATTAGTATTAGTAGTAGTAGTAATAGTAGTAGTATTAGTAGTAGTAATAGTAGAAGTAGTAGTAATAATAATAATAGTAGTAGTGGTAGTAGTAGTAGTTAAAATAAAGTAAATGGATAATTATTTATTCGAACGAAAGGGAAGAGAACGACAGTGACATCTGGTGATATCTCTATATATATAAAAGGCTTTGTCCTGACCGACTGATTGACTGAATGACAGGAATCAACGTACAGCCTAAACTATAACAGGTAGAGACTTGGAATTTTGACAGTACCTTCGTTGCATAATGTAGGTGCTCACTAAGAAAGGATTTTGAAAAATTCTGATTCTAAATGCCAAAAATTAAATGTTTTTGAAAATACTTAATCCCTTTTTACATAGAATTATCAATTCCAAATCACAGAATATATTGTTGCCAAATGGTATCAGGTGGGCTTGGAAAAAACAATTGAAATGCGCTTTTGACAAATAAGAGAAGTTATCAAAATAATTCATGTTATAAATAAATATTACAGAATGAAATCCACTAAAATAATGGAATCACATAACTTTCTCTACCCTGGACATAGAGAAAACAAAACGAGGAATGGTAATGTGTATATTATTATATTATATCGCAGGTTTTGGAGAGAAAAGTATGAAAGTGATAATGCTTTATGGTAACATAAGAGTGGGAAATTTCCCGCCTCGATATTACAATTTTATGTTACAGGAATTTCTGTTTCTTCTTATTTAAACCTCTACCAGGCTTGCTGTGCACTGTACAAGCGATGGGATGCAACATTCTAGATCCTCTATGAGCCATAAAAAAACTATATCAAGCGTTTTCTGAGGGAATAGTTTGAGTGTAATAAGTCGTTCTACCTATTTCAAATTATAAATGCCTATATAAGGACCTAGAATTTAAAATTGAAAATCCTTCATAAGCTAATTTCCAATTACAAAATACAAAACCCGGGCGACGCCGGGTCTTTTAAGCTAGTCCTCAATATTCGCTATAACGTTAAATACCTTTTTCTTTACGTTTGTACACCAAATTCGTTAGGCCTAGAGGGAGGGGCGTGGACTAATTATGGACGCAAAGGAGACACAAGCCCAAAAGATTGAGATCAACGAAAGTAATTGAACAATTTAATATACTATACCCTTAATATACTATACCCTTAATATCCTTATCTCCATGATTAGAAATCAAAACTTAATAATTAAACTCACGTTAGGGTAAAAAAAATGAACAAGCAGTTCTCTTGGGTGATCACTGATCTTGATTATTGAACTGCCCAAGTATATACGCTTAATAAGTCTATCGCTTCGTGAATTCCAGACCAAAGAACAAAATGCTTAGGACATACCTCCTTCAATTATGATCTATTAGTTTAGTTACATCATTTTGTAGAAATGCCATACGTCATTTGACGGTAACATAAATGTTCACAAATTATAAGGTATATAATCGAACTTTTACGTACCTGCAGTATTTTGGAAATCAGTCTACGCATCGACCCTTAAGAAAGAAACGAATTAACCTCAATATTTAGGTTGAATTTTTCAATATAACTATACATAAATATTTTCCGATTCCATGGAAGTGAAACTAATTCTTGGATATTATCACAGCGCACGGCATATTCAAAGCTATGGTTACAACCATTAATTCTCGAATAGGTCTACGGTCATAACATAACAGATTCTGTACAATTTTAAACTCTCAACTTCTTACTAATTAGCAAAATGTTTTAATATTTTAATTAAAAATTGCTTTTATTCTTCAATTCCGTAATGATTAGGATTATTTATAGGCATACAATGTCTATTGTCATTAGTACCAGCTCAGATTTATCCTCTATGACCTCGAATGTGTGACAGTGTGTGTAAGCTGCAGTAGCATGCATGGGACACCAGTACCATTGAAGATAGGGCAACGTCTTGTAAGGGAGCCTCAATCGTTTTAAAACAAGTCAGCGTTGCTATACCAATTCCAGGGTTTTATTTTCAGAACGAATGAATGTTGCATAAAGTCATGAGTTTTCTTGATTGAAATCCTTTTTCTTCTTATTCTTTTTTCCGTCCCTACTACAGGCTTCCACTTTCTCCTCCCACTTCTTTGTTTTAGAATTCACCCTTCCGCCTACATACACACACAAAACTCCTTTTATCCTACAAAAGGAAAACCTTCAATTTCCTTCTCTTCCTCGATACTTCGAAAGAGACCTGGGTTTTTTCGATTAAATTCGATTCCTCGAAACCAAATCGTGTCCCCTGCCTCAGGCTGGTCCTACTACTGCACCTTGAGCATGCCGGTGATATATATTACATGGAGGAACAGGCTTGGGATTAAAGTCATGTATAAAGATGATTTGCATGCTCGCATGAGATCTGCACAGCTGCACGTGACAAAGAAATTGACTCATCTCTGCTGAGTAAGTGAAACTGACAAATCTTTAATTCAATATCAGAGCACCTAGATCCCTAACGAAAAATATTTTGTCATAGCAAAACAACCTGTGATGGATCTGAACTGTACTGTAGAATATGACGATTATATTTTATTGCGCCGATTACGTTATTTTACTCAATGTATAGCCTATACATGTATAGCAGTGTTCATGAACATATTACTAGAAACAGGAATGATTTACATAGATCGGTTAATGCATTAAAACTTTTTCAGAATGGCGCTTATTACTCCGCAATACAGATATACAATAAGCTTCCAAACAACATTAAATTATTATGTATTCAAAGAAAAAGCAAATCCTTCAAAGGATCTCTCAAGAAATTTTTAATGACTCACACCTTCTACAATATGGATGAGTATTTCCAGTTTGAATAAGTTTATAGTGTAGTATATTATATATCATTGTTTATTACTTGCTTGTATATTGTAATCTGACGTGTTCTATATCCTTGAGTCAAACTCAACACAGGATCTACAGAACGAGATATCTACATCTACATCTATAGGAGGAAGTTGTATGACAAAACGTGTTTTGAGTTCTAACCGGAAACAGGGTACATGTATTGAGGCTGTCTTGGTTTAAAAACACAATTTTCCGAAAGAATAATTGTGTAAATAAACAGCATAATTCAAAACTAGATGATTGGAAGATGGACGATTGTTGAACTTTCGATGAAACGATTATTGGAGGACTGATGATACGATTGTTGGACGCTTCTTGTACGATTGTTGAAACGATTATTGGACAACTGTTGAAAGGTATTTTGGAAGATGTTGAAATATTTGTTGACCGATTGTTGGACGATTACTAAAACGGTTTTTGGACGGTTGTTTAGAAACATGAGCCACTACCTATACCGACTATTCGCAAAAAGGCTCACAGCACATCTTGTTTACTTCATAATGTGAATATAGCCTGTATACCGGTCAAAGATGTCGGGAATTGAGCATAGAAAAGAACTTCATCCTGGTATGGCTATGCAACCCACCACACAGTGTTCTATCAATTGTTTACCCCTGGCCTAGTTATGTGACCAGCTAAAACACATCCCCAGCATGGATATGTTACCCGCTAAAGCCAGTTCTAAACATTGTTAGAAATTACGTATGAGATTGGCGATGGGAAAAGACGATAAAGGGAGAGTGTCTTTTGGTTTTATAAACTGCAGAAAGCAAACAGTTTCTGTCGGTAAAGTCAGTTACCTTCAGAATTGATGTTAGGAAACACGCACTTTCTATATATATGATATCCTTAATATCCGGAAGTAAAGTAAACAAGACAAGCTCAGATGTATGGAAATAACATATGGTGCTACAATATGTTGCATTGCCCATTCTATCCTAAACATAAAGCATCAAGCTGTCGATCGCTTCGATTTTGTTGGCCCGCTCTGCTTGATTCATTAGTATGTAACGTTAATTATTTTGCTTTACATAAATTATTGTAAAAGCATCTAGCTGTTGAATAAATAAAGCGGGCGAAGACTACTAATTCTATTTATAATTTCCACTCAGAAATTGTATCATGTTCCTTACTGATCAGGGATTTACAAAACACACATGCAGACAGTCCTGAAGTTGGATATTTTTCTAGAGTAACTTATAGTTTTATATGCAGGTATTTATCTATTTATTTTTCATTTTATGATACTAAACATTATAGTCAAATTACCTTTTTATATGAATCGCACATAGAAATTACGTTACAACAGGACTTTGAATAAGAAAATGCAACTGTCGCGACAAGAACAGGAGATCATGATCCTAGTAATGGTTTTAAAAGTTGTCAAATTATACGTCGTTCTCATATGTTCTTTTTTTCATTCCTGCGTTTATGCCGGAGCAATAAAGAGTAGATTTTTACTTTGTCGGAGCGCCGTTCCGGCCCAACTTCAGCACTGTGTGCAAAGATAACAAGCGATTTTGTTATTTCTTACAATTGACACGTTCATAACTGCAGTGACCAAAACTGCGAGATTAAGATATAATTTGTTACGACATTTGAAATATTACCTAATGAAATTAATATTACTTATGACTATTATTGTTTGTACTTCATAATATTTCGTTTTATCTGTGAAACAGTCATAACAAACACAAAACGGGATTTTCAGCTTTTCTGGAAAAGGGGGTACGGAATGGCCTATCCTTATTACATTAATGTCATTACCTATTCTTTGGTTAACTCACATTTAGTATACATGAATTTTGTTTGGGGACATTATAAGAGTACAAATTTACACCCATTAAAAGACCTTCAAAATAAAGCCATTAGAAATCTATTAGGGATTTAACTCCAAACGCCATTTTATATAAGCAAACGAAAATTCTACCTTTGGAGTTGTCAATTCAATTTAGCGTTGCTGTATATATGTATAAAGTAACTCATAATCAATTACATTGTAATCTTTCTTTTCGATATCATGAAAATATGCATCCACATACTACCGGGCAACAAAATAAAATTTATATATCTCATTCAGACTCAGTCATTTTTGGTTGAAGAATGTCATAATAAAAATTCATAAAAATTTATCACAGGAATATTAACAATAGTGATTTTGAATTATGTGAATATATTTAAAAGCCAGCCCTGAAATATAGGTAAAACGGTAAAGTGATCCCCATACAGGCCATGGAGGCCCATAGGGTTTCAGGAGGTTGAGGCTCCCAGATTTTGGACTACGGCACTTGAAGGTGGTAAGGTTGTCAGCCTTACGCACCGGCCGCCTTTACCCCCAGGATTTTTTTTTTATTTGTTCTAAGATACAACCCGTGTTTTACCTGCTTGCTCCTGGTACTCATTTCTGGTAGAGGCTGAGTCGACCCCAGGGCCATAGTGCCACCAGAAGGAGTAGGCCCTGAAATACCGTATAGTCTACTATACATATATATATATATATATATATATATACAATAATAAGCCTATTGTGAACGTAATAAGTAAAATCGACCTTTACACTATTGTATTATTTTCTAAATTAATGTTAACTTTACTTCAATTTTATTTGTTACTGTTTCTATGTTGGGGGTTAATATCAAATGTTTCTATAAGAAATTATGATGTGTGTGTCTTCATTACATGTATATTGCCCCTTGAAGTGAGCTTTCGCTCTTTGGGGTCTTTGAACGAATAAGTATAAATAAATAAAATGCAGTCGTGACATTACGTACGATAATGGCACTTTTGAACTCGAATAATTTCAAAACAGGTGTCTCCGATGAAAATTTCACTTGAACGTCAGAATGGAATACAGTAATTCATCTGTCTAGAAAGTGCATACAGGGATATAAAAAATATGAAAGTAAATAAACACCAAACAAGTTTAACGATTCCAGTTCGACCTATTGGAAGTAGCCACAAGAATTCTCTGTACTAAAATGTGAGGGGAAAAACCTATCTCTTTTCTCATACACTTCCATATACACACAGGTTTGCGTTATGGGAACCGATTGAACAAATGGGGAGCCTACATGGAAAACGTCGGAAAATGTAGAATTTGTGTTTTTGAGGAGGAGAAGGGGGAGGAGGCTTCTGTAAAGGCGAAATCTTAATGAATTCAGCAGCTGCTCACATTAAATCCAGCAGACAGAGATAGAAAGAGAAAGCGATATTGTGGGAGGTGGGTTTTCGGTGCCCTTTGATATGGAACAGTCAGCTAGTCCAGTTGTTCTGAACATGATACCAATCCTCAATGTAATAAACACAACGCAAATTTTAATGAATTTGTTACAAGGAATTATTTTGTGATTTCTAAATACAGTTGAACAATTTACTTAAATAACTTAAATCATGTGATTAGAAGTTAAACAGCCTATTTTAAAACCCTGTTTGCAATCAAGCAATTATCCTAAAATCTAAGAAGATCGGTAAAGGACCTAGTACGTATTACTTTAGTATACTAATTACTAATGGCCTATAGCAGCAAAAGATAATCCACTGTTTGACTAACAGTAGAATAGATAATATATAAGCATTCATGAACCACAGATTATCGTCTCTGTTGGACATCACATGAGAATATTATAGGAGAAAAATTCCTCCGACACTGGGACTTGAACCAGGACCTTTGGCTATTCGCGCCAATGCTCTACCAACTGAGCTAAGCCGGAGTTCAATTCACAGCCCCAGATGGAACCTCTCTCCTATGACAGATTGCCCTAATGGTCTACCTCACAGACAGACAAGTTATGTCATATGCAGTACTGTGAGGCACACTAAATAGTGATTTTTGTGCCGGGCTCCCACTGTAATTGTACAGTTAACATTCAAGATAGATATATATATAAGGATTCATGAACCACAGATTATTGTCTCTGTTGGACATTACATGAGAATATTATAGGAGAAAAATTCCTCCGACACCGGCGCTGTGAATTGAACTCCGGCTTAACTCAGTTGGTAGAGCATTGGCGCTAATAGCCAAAGGTCCTGGGTTCAAGACCCAGTGTCGGAAGAATTTTTCTCCTATAATATTAACAGTAGAAGTATTTAATAAATCTTCTTACCTACAATAATTATTTTATAAACAATGTATCTGTACAATGCTACACCATCTTGGAAGATTTTAACGACCACCCGGATGTCTTTTTGAGTCCTTCATGAGGCTGAATAGTACACGGGCTTTGTTAAAGTCTGCCGAATGTTATGACTATTAAACTAATATTTCCCTTTCCCGTGCTGTAATAACTTCCAGTTTTATTACATCTTTCCATTAAGCCACGTATTACCATGTGAACTCCATTGATTAAGCTGGAGCCTAAGTTCATATTCATTATGTGCACGACGGTCACTTTCAGGATAAGTTTACGGGTGGCATTCCTGATGGTGTTTTGAAATTCAGATATATATGAAGGGCACAGGGGAAAACCCCGTCAGTCAGTTTTTCAAGGAAACGGAATAATGATGCCATCTAGTGGTTGGTGAAGTATACTTTTCGAATAGTCTATCATCTTTTGTACAAGCAAAAGTTTGACTTTGTACAAAAGATGATAGCCTATTCGAAAAGTATACCGGTACTTCAGCAGCCACTAGATGGCATCATTATTCCGTTTCCTTGAAAAACTTACTGTATACATTCCGGATTTTTACGCAATGGATAAACTTTTTTTACATTATGTTTATATTAACTGCAATTTATTTCGGTTTTTCTTCTTCACTTATCTCGGTCCATATATGCCTTCGAACTCTATTTAAAGCATATTCTCTTCAATGCTGTGCATATTTTACTGTGTTTACATGCTACATTTTGTATTTAGTCTTCCTCTTTTCGATCCTCCACCTGATAACCATTCCAAAAATCTCTTCCTGTTTCATCCTCCGATAATGCCTACAGGCCTAGCATTGAATCTGTTCTGTTGAACAAATTCAGTAAATTAATTTTAAACATTTGTTTTTATCCAAGATCGTTCTCTTCTAATTGCAAGGAGTTTAGGGCTTGTAAGGGCGTTAATGGTGTACACGACTTCTATCGCAATAATAACTAGATAGTAACCTGCACAGACCTTTGTTAGCACCAAAGCTGAACAGCAAACTGCTATAATTCTAGTATCATATTAAGAGCAAATAAACCCTACAAGGGGAGATAGTGGTACAGTTTCTAGGTAAACAAACATCGTCCTGCTGTCCGTCTCCCGGTGGGAAAGATGCAAGTGGTCTCGCAGATCTTGCTTGTTTAGTTTGCTTGGTTTACCAGCAAGGAATGGGATACGACTCCGGGCACAATTCTCTGCTGGGGAGCCTCCCCGATCTTGTTTCCTTTGCAGTAGTGTATTCAGCCGCATTTTTAATGGCGCTTCAACTACAATTTGTTGTATTCACAGTTCTGATATTATGCACTTTCCCCATGGGGTAAGTAAAATGTAAATTGATATCAGCATCAGAAAGTTTCAGAAAAGCAAGTTTAGAAAGAAAAGAGATATATTGGTTAAAATAATAAATGGCAATTTATATAGTCTATTCTAAAACGGCATGGTTTTAATTAAAAAAAAAGTTTAGTTGTTCTCCAATTTATTTAATATATAGGTTATTAAAGAAAAAAGAATAGATGCCAGATGGCTTAAGAGCTAACTTCTTGAGTCTCGCAATCGGAAGGTCATGCATTTGACCCCAAGGCCGACAATTCTTATTGTACTCTACGGTTTCCTTAGTTTCTTTTAGCCTTATGCCGGTTGTCGACCAAGAGCTAAGCTAAGTTAGTTTAGCTTAGCTCACATACAGTGCGGGATTTCATATGTAGTTGTGCCGACAAAACTACACATGAAATCCAGCACAACCGGTTGTCGACCAAGAGCTAAGCTAACTTAGCATAGCTTAGCTCGCATACAGTGAGGGATTACATATACAGTTGTGCCGGATTTCATGTGTAGTTTTGTCGGCACAACTACATATGAAATCCCGCACTGTATGTGAGCTAAGCTAAACTAACTTAGCTTAGCTCTTGGTCGACAACCGGCATCATGCAAGGATTATACCTTTAAATATAAATAGGCCTAAGGCATGGCTTCCCCTACTATCTCCATAGTCCGGTATTATCAGTTAACTGTATTGTCTTGGAGGTAACCGGTGCTCCGAGCTTTTCATTTGCCCTCTAGTCTCAATATAATTATATAATTTTATGTATATATTCAATATATAGGCTATGTGTGAATGTGTGTGTGCTCTATCCCCCACAGACAAAGGTCTGTAGGTCCTGCATAACAGTGTGGGGTAACATCGCCTAAGAAAAACAAAATATTTTAATTACTTCTTTCTATTTAATACGCTGTGCTAGAAACCGGAAGGTAGCCGGTTCGATCCCCGATGAAGTCGTTGGAGTTTTTCAATTGGCCTAAACCTTCTGGTGGCACTATGGCCCTGGAGTCGACTCAGCCTCCAAAAGAAATGAGTACCAGGAGCAATCCTAGGGGTAAAGGCGGCCGGTGCGTAAGGGTAACAACCTTACCACCTTCATGTGCCGACGTCTAAAAATCTGAGAGCATCAACCTCCTGGCCTATAATAGGGAACACTTTTCTATTCAATATAATTTTGTCGCCTTTAATACTGCTAGAAAACGTTCATCTATGCGAGCAAACAGAGAAGAAGTTCTTATTTCTGACATCATAGGAAAAACTGTTCGAAGTAAGTTGGCTGTTTGTAGCAAACTGCTAGTTGCTCCATACTGAAAGTGGTTTTTGTAAGCCCAAATTCTTTTAAATGCTTCAGCTGAAGAAAATTTCTTTTATTATAATAATTGTTATTTATTATTATTATTATTATTATTATTATTATTATTATTATTATTATTATTATTATTATTAAATATATTTTCCTGGTGTACTTCGATTCATATTACGACACAGTTTAATATTTATGTTTAATCGATTTGTTTGTTCGTGTATTATGGGATAAGAGTGTTGCTAAAGCTATCAGTGCTCTTTTTTTCTTTCATCAACATCATCACCATCATCCTCATTTTTAGGAATATTATGTTATGAAAATATCTCTTATGAAATGTGCATATTAGAAATAATTCATGTTGATTATTCAATTGATTTTAAGGGAATTTACTACTGCATTAGGAATATTTCCTTTAGAAAACCTCTAGGCTATCCATTATATAATTTTCACACAAATTGAGTGAAAGTCAACTGTGGAGACAGTAACTGTGCGATTTTAAATTAGCCTCTTAGGGCTGTCAATATAATAAAAGTAGATCTCATCTATGCTACAAGATATAGAATTTCTTCAGTAAAATCAGTGGGCTGTTTTTGGTGTAAAAACAGTCTGACGAGAAACATTCACATTACTTTCTTCGCTCTAAATTTCGATTTTCTATATTCTCTATTCTCGTAATAAATAATAATCAATGTGACTTAATTCAAAACCAAGTCCATAATTTCACATAGGCTAAATTTAGAAAACTGAAATTTGAAAAAATCAAATTATGCCTTGTTTTAATTAATATATAAGCAGATATCCAATCAATATATTTTAAAATTCGGATTCTACCCAAATAATTTGTTTCAAAAATGTTTATACGCTGCCTCGAGACAGAACTCGCTTCAGTATAGGAATTTTCTCTATCTTCTAGGACTAGGGTACTGGTAAGCTATCAATCAGAAAGCACTGCGTCCACTACGTAATTGTGACTAAATAAACCCGCTCTATGCATAAAAATAAAAGAAAGAAAGAAAAGAAAAGAAGATTTGCGTCCGAAATGCAAATAATCTGATTTGAAACTTTCTAGTATGGTTCCAAACGATAAATTCTAAATCCAAGCAAACTTATAAATAATCTCTTTTTCTAGTGCAATTTCAATGTTTTTTAAGTTGACTTTGAACAAAAAAAAAAAAAAGCAATTGTTCATCCTTTATTTGCAAACAGTTTCACTTTCGTCATATTACGGCCCTCCAATAGCATGAAGAACCCCTTCTCAATTTTAAAATATCACTTTCGGTTCTAAACCTGTTATGAGACTGTCTTAGAAAAACGCATAAATGTAGTATTAAGTTGTTTACCGTAAGACCGTGGGCCTTTTTAAGCAAAAGAATGTGTGTGTATCGAATGCCAACCCAGTTGCCTTGTCGCATTTGGTCCGCACTGAGGCCAACTATAGACAGTGAGAGTGGCCCATTTTCGAGTTATGCACCATTTGGGCAGCGAGGGTGGCCCATTTTCGAGTTATGTGCCACTTGGCCGAGCCACATTTCTTGCTGATGTATGACTGGAAGAAGAGTAAGGCTACGGATAAATGAGCGTGTATTTGTGTAATGTTAATGTAGTGGTGTTTGTGTAATGTAGTGATGTATGAGTGATAATGATGAGGTGAAGAAGGGTGGAGGGGAAACCCGGAGCCAGCATTAGCCTTTTCGTGGCCGAAACGCCAAGGGGACCAGCAGACAATGTCCCTATCCGACGGACGAATCACTATCAACAGAGACATTTTCCTCCAAGTCATATGCACTGAGGAGAGGTTTGGAATTGAACCCAGGTATATCTGGCGCACAGATTAGTGACAGAAGTTTTAAAAATTACGTTTTTTGTGCCGTTGAGCTCGTTCATTAAAATAATTGAAGGGGCTAGTTCCATAAGGGCGTAAGGTAGGCTACATCTTGAATTTTGAGCTTTTAACATTTATGCCTTCTCATATCTCTTAAATACTCAGTGAACAATTTATACTTGTGCCTTAAACCTCTGCTCAGTCATAAGAAAAGACCTGTGCTTGTGAGTGGTAACATTGTTTAAAAACATCAAGGTTTCTCAAAACTATGCTCTTGTGCCTTACGCCCTTATGGAACTAGCCCCTTCAATTATTTAATGCCTTAATCTCAATTTTTTGTACAACCATCTTCAAGGCATCTCTACAAAATAATGCCTTAATGAAATCTTAAGGCCTAGGCTAAATAATTTTTTAAAAGTTAAATTCAGGTATTAAAATATGATTATTTTAGTGATTAGAAGCTGTACACCTCCGTCTGCCCTAAATTCAGCCCTCGAGGGTTAGATTAAAAATCCGCGAGTACCGCGAATCGAACCCAGGCATCCAACTCCACGGCAACACACCAAGCAAAAGAATGTTGTTTCATTATATTTTACCATAATTTACTTTCTATCGTTGGTAATTTTAAACATTCAACTATCATTCGTATGAGGTTAAAGGATTAGCTACCGAAATCGATAGAGGTGAGTATGTTAATAGACAGGGGGGAAAACGAAAAATTTCCCCTAAAACTATTTTTAAACTACTTAGGAGAGTCGTTAACAAACCATAGAGGCCTCTCTTGATTAAGGGATTAGAAAAGTACCTCTCACAAATATTCGTGTCTTGCTGCTCGCACCAGAGGTTTATATTAATGGTTGTAACCAACAAACCGTGTGATTGCACCATGCACTTGTTTACCACTGCTGAGGACAATTGAAAATAAACAGGTACAAAGGACAGGGATGGTATTACAAAGGCTCTTGTACAATCTGGGAAAATGTAAACAAAATAGACAAGGAACCGCATGCAAAAAATTCGCTACCAGAATTGCTATTACAATCACCGCAAACTCTTGTTTGGATTACAACAAAGCAGAGAAAACTATGCATAACCATGAACTTAGTGCGCTTTGCGGAACTTTATACAGTTATATTGGCTCCTTTGTCTTTGTACGTTTATTTGCGAATCCGCAAACTGACATTGGAAATGTAGAATACTAATGATTATAAATTTAGCACATACTAATTGTAAAGCCTACTTCTTTTGTACTTCCAAGCCGTAAAACAAATCTCGTCCCGGGACTGAAAAATTCAGAATTACTTCAATTACTGAATTCGAGCAGACCTAAATTGCATTCCTAAGCTTTCTCTATATAAATACGTGACAAAATTCTATCAGCTGTATGTCGGTTCACAAGGGTCCCTGAAAAGTAGTGAATAAATTCAAGGGAGAGCTTTAATAAAATATTAGATTTAGCTTATGGGGGCTAAAGATAATATTTTTGTTAGTTATAGTTATTCCCAACTTAAGTTTAGGTTAAACATAAAGTGCATTAAAACGTGTAAGATATAACTTAATATGTATTGAAAAAGCCTAACGTGCCACACTCCCATGACTTTATCCTAATTACTAGGGCCCGCGTTCTTGGGTTTTAAACTGTTTTGTTCCTTTCTAGCTAACTGTGATATTTTAACCCACGGTAATTATGTTTCATTGCCAAGACAGTCACAAACTCCAATCTTATAAAACCTAGAGCTGGCTGTTTTTAAATGAAAATACGATAAAATACTTAGCTATTATTAATATGTAACTATTATTGTTCTACTAAAAATTATTTTTTAAATATCTGCTTACATTTTGCATCTTGCTCATTGTTGCCAATACATTTGAAAGAGAAAATGCAGAAAGCCTTATAATTTTATGATTTTGTACTCCACTGTCCCGGTAAAAGAAACTGTTAGGGAAATGACATTTCCGCTTTCTTTAGAAGCAAATGAAGGCAGTTTATTTACAGTATTTACTCCAGCAAAGCGCCGAAAGTAAAATATTCTTAAGGTTCTTTGATTCATTGAAAGAAGTTCTTGTTGAATTTATGTGGTTGGAAATGATAGGGGTAGGCTAATTATAAAATTAATTGCGTTTTATAAACTATAAATAAATGAAAATTAAGTAAAAAGTAAGTAAGCAGGTGTTTATTATATTAATTTGCTTTTTGCATAATCAAATGCAATCATTCGCACGGGACCGTACATGAGGCATTTTAATGGAAACGTTCTGAAAATAATCATTATTTATACATACGGTATAAACATTGCACTGAACTTCGACAGTAAATTTTGCATCTCATATTAGTGCAGTGATTAGTAGGTGAGTATTGTGAAATATCAACCTAGAGAAGTATGTGCTGAGCCCTTTCATAGCTGAATTTCTGTATTAATATACGTAAGTTAATGAAATCATCAGTGGTCGCTAAGTTTGAAATTTCAGTGGAATAGCTCGTTTCGGTAAATGATAGTCCTAACTTGTGGGTAAAAGAACCTCACCTTTTATATAAAGCGATACTCCATTGATCTTATAATGGCTATACTTTTACACATTTCTGGTGACGAATTTATTCGTCAATATCAGAAAAAACGTTAAGACCTTATTCTCAATTTCGCTTAAATTAATTATGGGAAGTAATCCGGCTCTTGATCAAACGGTCGAAGTTTGGGTAACTTATGCCCTCGAAACAAGTTGTGCAAGAGTGAGTTAAACCAAGAAGCATCCCCAAGGCATGAAGAGGACTTCAAAACTGGGCAGGAACTTAAAAGTCCGTCGATAAAGGGATTAAGAACATTTTGAACTGTGGTGTACGTGCAGGATCAGCTTGCTTGTATTGTACACAAACAATGAACGATACATTACTTGTCTCTCTGCACTGGGAAAAACGTGGAGTGTTGGAACCATCCATGTGGAATTATAAAAATATCGGACCGAGTTACATACGGTTGGGTTGTTGTTATTTTTCCGGCAGGCTTTTGTTTACAGAAAGAAGAGCATCGGTGTGGAGAGGAGTGTGGGGATCTATTGCCGTAGGTTACAGGGTTTCATATAGGAACTAGGGGTTGAGGCATTTTTGTGTTCAATCAGCCATACTGATTGGAGATAGCCAACTGGACTCTGATTTTTTATTATTGAAAATATATTTTCCATTTTAATTTATTTAAATAACACTCTGTCTTTTTTTGCAAAAATGAAAACGAGTTAGATACGAGTTGAAATTAATATATAGGCTATACAAAGTCGAATTACTGATGCAGTAATAATTCTATGGTAAAAAAATTACTGTAGAAATATTATAAAAATCTGAAACTCCTCAAAGAGATATTGCCACTGCCTTACGATACAGACTGAAAGTTAACATGTATAAATTAATATTTTGCACTAACTCCATTAGATTTCTAACAACGCTCATTTCAGAAATATATCTGATTACTTCAAACAATAGGCTAATCTTACTTGGGACAGAATGGTATAACTTTGCTCCAAAATACTTGTTGAAATCTTACATAGCTATCCATAACTTAGGCTTAAAGCTTCTGAGTAAATGAGAACTAATATTGAAGAGCCCCTTCACACGAGGCCACCATGGCAGCACCACCAGGCGTTTTTCATTATTTCAATTATAAGGCGTCCAGGGAAGCGGCCACCACCACGTGTGGGGCCACCATGGCAGCGATACACGCTTGGTGGTGGCCGCTTCCTTAGAAGTCTTATATTTAAAGTAATGAAAACACCTGGTGGTGCTGCCATGGTGACCTCGTGTAAAGGCGCCCTAAGCTATTTCACGTGTAAGAACGAAATATAACATTAAAGGAAGTAGGACAAATGAGAAATTTTTTTTAAAGAATATGTCCAATATAGTATTACGTTATATAATGGAAACGGAAATGTTAGCTTTGACTTTAGCTAAGAACCTACAACGGAAATATAACAATATTCAGCAGTTTTAGTCTTTTACACGTTTATGGGAAATTACACATCTCTTGTTTATATACTCGTAAATGCGAACTTAAGACTTCCAATAAGCGGAACAAAATGCAGCAAGAGATATGAACTATTAGACTAAGTGTGGAACAAAAACCCATGGGAGTTCATTCTTTGTAGGCCTATCTTCGACGCAAATCCTCATGAGCAAGTCGAATTATCAAATCATTGGCCATATTTTCAAATAAGACTGCCAGAGAGACTGCGGTTATTTCCGATCTGTGTTAATGGCATAAGGGATGAGATAATCATGAAAATTCCCTACAGTGTAGTGCGGCCAGTTATCGAGTTCCCACATCCCCCAATGGTCCAGTGTTTTCCAAATAAACCGGCTTCCCTTCCAGCTTTGTTGGTTCCGGACAACGATTTAGCCTCCGCCATAAGTATCCACTTCACCAGTAAAATTACTTATCAATGGCTCATGACCATATGAGGACGGATATTCATTCAGTCCTCACAGCCCATGAAGTTTTTCCTTTGGTTACCAGTTATAAAGATGAAACGAGACGAAAGAGTTGAAGAAAGAAAGCGACGAAAAAGAGTGTCAAGAGTGTTGGTGGAATTGCATTCGGGGAAAGAGGATAACCTCGAGAAAACCCTTAACGCTCACCACCGTCCATGATAGTAGCAGTAATAAAGCGGTAATACCTATAGATCAAACAAATAAATTGATTTTTTTCTGGTGAAATATTAATAGGCTTTATATTGATAATTGTGGAAATGAAGTTAACTGCACCTAAAATAGATGACACACCGGCGAGGTGTAACAAGAAGATAGCTAAATCAACAGATGCTCCTGCATGGGTAATACCTCTAGCCTTACGACACGGCTGTAGTCTCACTAATAATAAAAAAAAATAATTAAAATACTATTTACCTTGGTTCAAGAGCACTCGTGGGTTGCCGGGAGGGTCTTATCTATAAAATATTGGTCTAGTATTCTCAAAAATACGGAGTAGAACTTGTACTTTCTTGTGATGTCTTTGGTATGCCTATGTCCACAAAGCTCAATATTTTTAGGAAAGATGTACTTGCTTTTAAAACTCAAAGTACACATCTATATTCAACTGTCCAGTATTAACCACATTGACAATAAAAATACAGACAAGGTAGCGCAAAGAAAACGAACGCGTTGAATTTTAAGTTACGATCAGCATATACTGGCCACTGGCCACTCAAATTTTATTATTCTCCATACAATATTGGCTTCTTGATTACTTTATGCAATATAACCTTCATATCCTGTGAGACAATTGGACTCCATGGGCCCATTCAATGCCAAAGGAGGCAGTAAAAAGATGGACTGAAAGGTGTAAACTGGTACATTATGCAAAGTATCTAGAGAGGGCATCTTACTTCTCCCGTGAAAATATACAATTCCTTTGTGCATTTCTTCAAAAAACAATTCACTTAACGCCCCGAACATTTTGAGGTTATATAAGCATGTGTAGTTGCATCTCCCCTTTCCCTATGTAATAATTCAGAAACCTTCCTATGGATGTTATGTCCAATACTTCTAAAAGTTTCAGACTGACCGCGAAGATTGTGTTAGTAATATTTATAGTGGTATTAAAGACATCTTACGTTCTCGAAAATCTATTACAAAATATAAACTCATTTTCTAGCTCTGGAATATTATTTAAACGTTTATGGCCTGCTGAATCTTCATTGTTCTTAAAGATCTTTATCGGATATCACAAAATGAGTAACGGAACAATTTCAAACCCTGTCGTTACTACGATTGTACATAAATGTTTTCAGTCCAAAAATATTGTATGAAATAGTCGCTGTTAGTAATGCTATAATATTAATTTATTTTTTGAAATGCCAAGTCGTAGCCTGCTCTCCTGGATACATAGCAGGACTGGTATGCCATTAACAAGGATAGTTTTGGGATTTCTGTACATTGCCTAAAAACGTTGAATTAATGTCAAGAGACGAAGATAATATTGACCACTATATTGCGACATTATCAGTTATGGGTTTTCCGACATCTCCATTTAAATCAACGATAATTGGCCTGACGGAAATGTATTTTTACTAATCTTTTTATCTACCATTGTCCATGGTTAGTCAAGTTTATATCTAATGTAAAATAAATTTTTATGCACCAAACAAAAGAGCAATGAGAAAAATAATTAATAAACCAGAAAATCAAAAAGCCTTGTAGGCCATTATTTATAGAATTCAGGATCCTCACTCATCATCAACACTTCACGGTTTAGGAGATAATCTCCTGTTCTGGCCTCAAATTTCTCTCCAGCATTTTATAGGTCTTCCTATAATTCTGTAGCCTGATGGTTTATACTTATATGTTTCAAATGAAATGCTAGTATTATCCATCTTTGTATGTGATTCTTCCATTTCTCTCTATTTATTAACATCTTTTCATTTACCGAAAATCCTCACTCTATTTATAATTTAATTATCTACAATTCAATATTATTTGTAAAAATTAGTTTTATTTATAATAAGTTCTATTTATAATTTAACTATCTACAATTCAATATTATTTATAAAAATTAGTTTTAGTAACAGTTCAAACCTTTACAATATCAGTAGGCCTATCAGCACTAACCAGCTGGACCTCTCTAAACGCAGAATGAGTATCACAAAGAACACGTGCTTTCATAACGGAGTTGTGTTTTTAACATACGCTCCCTGTGGTAGCCAGGACTGTAGGCCTACTTGTTTCGTCTTTAAAAGCAAAACTACACCATAGGCTTGCTGAAAGATTTTTTTCTATTGATGAATTTTTGTATATATGTCCGTATGCATTTATTACTTCCCCTGCCCGTATCGTAAATACTATAGGTAGAGGAAGAACTGTGTTCGATCCCCAAATTCGAAGTTGAGTTTTTAACATAAATACACATTTTTGAGGTTCCCTGAATCCAAAAATACTATTTTCAATAGCATGTATGTGTGTGCTTCTATGTGTCTGTGTCTGTGAACAGCCTAGCTCCAGAACAGAAAATCGTATAAAAACAACATTTTGTATTTGGGTTAGGTACCTTATGAGGTTGTGACACGAAGATAGGCGACAACTTTTTATCATTTTTATGGAGAAACTGCAAGAAGAAAATCTAGTTTTGGCGATTTTTTTCAAAAACGACTCTAACGATTTTGTTTAAATTTTGTACATGGGGTGCTCGTGCTAAGAGCGAAACCTTTTATTTTAATTTATTTCGCAAAAATTCTCTGAAGAGTAGTTATAAGCCACTTACTGTTTGTAGAAACTCAGTCTTGCCTGGTGAATAATAAAGCATTGCATCAGGTTGAAACAATTGAATACGCGCTCTTAGCAATATGACCTCTTATTCTATATCAAAATATGAAGTGAGAAAGATGTATTGACCATGCTTAGAGTAAAGAAAATTACATGAGTGCAATAATCAGATTTTATTTGGGTAACGAATCCTTCGGGGATGCGATACGATGTGGTAACGACATTCTCTTCATTTTTACAACCAATTTACATGAAGAGAATATCATAAACAATATTTTATACCAACAGGCAAACATTTATCTGGGCAGAGGAAGTTACGTGAGTTTCACATCAGATTTTTGTAAACTAGTTTAATTGTTGCACATTTTCTAATCACATTATAATAAAGTCCTACCCATTGCTCAATGGTCTTGGACTGATATTGATATAATTTTTATTTTATTACTACTATTTTTTTTTTACTATTATTATTATATCACCATGTCTAGTGCGTCAATATTTAGTGAGTGGATCACATTCGTACCTAACCGGATTAAATTTTTTGAGTTACTTAAGGCTAGTTTACACGATGGCACTAGGTTTCGTAACCACTTTCATGAAAGTGATTTCGTGAAACTAATTACACACATTTTCTTTCCAATGCAACCGCACATTTCATGTTATTTCTAAAGTTCAAGTTGTTAAATTCCCATATAAACGTTTGAAACACGTATGAATACAGACATTTCACAATTTCCTCACTTCCCCATTTCATTTTACGAAATGCAAACAAGCTAAATAAGCGTATAATATCAAAATTACTATTATAGTTTCGTGAAAAGTTGGAATCAGCCGAAACTGAGTAGTGTCGTAACTCATTGTCGCCAGTACACCTAGCGCTTGCGCATTCAAGTAAAAAACAGTTGCGAAACTCAGTTACGAAACCTAATTTCGCCGTGTAAACTAGCCTTTGGAGCTTACTTAAGGAGCAAATTTTATTTCAAATATAAATAAAATTAAATATTTCTTCAGTAATTGGCTATAAAACAAAATAAAAATTTGACATACCTAAAATAGAATAGAACAATCAATGACCACTAAAATGGTGGCAGGATTCTGAAAGGCAATTTCTAAAAGGCAAAGCTGAAAATCCACAATGCTTTCAAATGAAAAAATAATACAGCTTACCGTATATACAGACTACTTCTATTACAAAGGAACCACTCATAGACTATATAAGTCTCTGTTTGAGACCCTCAACCTAAAGTTACTTGAATCAAGTGGAAGTCAAGGGACAAAAGGAAGAGCAAGAAAAAAAAATAAGATCGCAACTTATCACCATATAGAGCATCAACGATCTGTCCTACAAAAGCATCAAGGAAAGCAATAAACGAAACTGGACTCTCCCTTACCAGCTAAAGAATCATCCATAATGCATAAGGAAATAAAGAGTGGGCAGTGGTATAAAAAAATCCACTATCGGACCTGCAATGTAATTCGTGTGTGTGTGTAGTGAATTGGAAAGAATATACATTGGGCGCAATACTTGAAAGTGGTTGTTGGGAAAATAACAGCACACAGACACAGCTCGGGAGATAGGTAGAAAATAGTTCCTGAAGAAAAGTTTTTATGTCTAACCCTATAGAGAACATTACTTCCAAAATGTAATAAACTACCTGATCCATCACAATTTCTTCACCTACAAAACTTGAGTTCCCATCAGCCATAGCCGTAACTAAACGTATTTATAAACTTCTCTTTTTTACGGAGGAACCTGCTTCTCGTGGACGAGGCAAAATAAAATTGAATTCCTGGTTGTCTGGAAGAGAGGAATTTGTGCCCATGCTGTGGGTCGGAGGTTCAAATCAGTAGCGTTTTTGCAGTTACCAAATTCATTAAATTCATTAAATTCACGTGTAATACAAATTAAAGAAACGTTACGATACAAATTACAGCATCTCTACATTAATTTATTTGCATATAAACATTGTGTTCTGCAAAACATAATAAAGGTAGTTTTCACCTGAGACTTTGTTTAAATTAACATCAGATTCCCAAGAAAGTTAACATGATTTTCATGCATACTACCAAGGAAAATATAATATATCCTACAACTTCCCCAATTTAGGGATAGCCGATACAACTAAGTATACCAAAAATAATGCAGATTACAAATTATAACATACTTAAAACTAACAGTAGTTGAAAGATCTAACACAACCATTGTTTAACACGAACTTGTAAAAAAAAACATAGAAAGTTTTTATACGGCAAAGACTCACTGAAGACTCACGAGTAAAATGTTTCTTTTTCGTAATTTAATATTTTAACAACTTGAAATAATCATTTTTAATTCAATTTTAATGGTCGAAAAATATAAAAAATTTCTCATGTTGGACTAAAACCCCTAATTCAAACCAATTTCAATTGTTTAAAAAGAGAGCACTTGCAGAAATTCAGTAAAATTTGGAACTGCCCTCAGTGTTCAATTATGAAAATTTCAGTGTATTTTACTGTATTTCTCTGAGCAACAACAACAGTTTATTATAAACCTTGTTAAATTTATCATTTAACTCAGTTATAGCTTTACTCACGCCTTTCTCCTAGTTTTTATTTAAGAATTTGAGAGACGTGTACTCGATAATTTTCCAGATTCCTACTTGTGTCCCATTTAGAATTTGTACAGAATTTTACTTATTCCAAACACTCGAAGTCTAAACAAAATAATGAAGTGCCATTTTCGAGACTGTAGTCCTAACTTACGTTAGACTCATCTTACAAGGCTATAATTTACATAATGTCCGGTTTTTCTATACTTTTATTTTAAATATGTAATAGACTAGAGATACCTAGTTTTCGCGAATTGTTGTCATTACTACTGATAAAACAATAATCTTGTGTTTCAAACATTCCTGTGTGGAATTATTGTCGGATTTTAACAGCGAAAAAACGCGAAATTTTGTGTTTATGCTAAATTGTCTCTTTTGCGCGAAATTCCTATTTTTTTAAACGATTTTTTTTACTTTCAAGGGGAATCTCGGGTTTCAGAAAAAATAACTAAATAATTTGTGCTCATTAACACAACAAAAAATTAAATAATCAATATTAATGACAGTCTTAAACATGTAGGCCTATGTTCTGAATATAAAAGCATTTTTATTCCGGTGAATAATGTAGATGCTTTCTCAGGATATTCAGACATTCTAACCGATAAGAGGACAATACTTCTTCCTCAAAATGTGGAGACTGCTTTAAGTTTGTACTTTGGGGATGGGTGCAATTTAGAATGAAATAGGCCTATAGAAATACTCGTATAAACTTTATTTTTTATGGGTAATGGTGACATTTTCCATTCAGGGTTTTTTGATCATGCTCATGTGCGGAAATATACGAAGGCTAAAAACGTATTTAGTTTTTATGCGAAATAACACCGAAATTTAGTTTTTTTTGTGCGAAATAACACCGTAATTGACTCAATTTTTATGCCGAAATTTAACATTGTTATTCACCGCAAAATAGCATCTCTAGTAATAGTATATTCAATTGAAGATAACATAAGCTGACATAGGTTCGTGTGAAAATCTTGAACTACAGAACTTATATTTTCAGAATGATGCGACCACATCAAACAACACGGCTTATCATTATGTCTGAACTAAATATGTATGTTTAATTTATTAATTACCGGTAAAACTCAGTCTATAATGTCTGACTCAGCAATGTATGTAAGATACTCACCTAACTTTCTCTACCCTTCATAAAAGGTAAAGCTGCTCCCGCAGGCAGAATTTTAGTGACGTGGGTGAATAAGCTAGCTCATAACTTTCCTTCAAACGATTTCTAAGAAAATAAAACGATAGTTTTCAACAGAGACAGTTACTATGCAACGTACATGTCATATGCCATTAATAAATTTCATTGTTAATGTGTATGAATGATAACATAAAATGATTAATGATATGATTTATTAACATTAGGGAAACTAGTTTATTGATGAAAAATACTATAATGCATGATAATTTTACGAAGATATGTTATATGTAGGTGATGACGTAATATATGTGATATATCTGTAACAATACAGTAAACGTTGTACCAACTGAACTTTCGGGATAATTGTGTTATTTGTGGTGTAGGTGGTCCTCGTATCATACCGATTTCCTATATCATACATGTGTTCCACACTGAAATTCGATGTCGAGTTTTCAGCATTAATACACGTTTCGAGATCCCCTGAATCTAAAAATACAATTTTCAGGAACGTCTGTCTTAAACAGGTCGACCTTGGGTTAGATATCTTCTATCTAGGGGCTTAACGGAAAGAATGGCGGCGACGATCTCCTACTTTCGCTACCACTTTACAAAAATAATGTTTATTTTTCACGATTTTCTCGGAAATGACTCAAACTATTTTTTTAAACGTTGTACTTGGGGTGCTTATACTAAGCGCTAAAACATGTTTCCGTTAAATTATCTGAAGAGCTGTTGTAAGTTAGCCAACAATATTGTAGCTCACAAACTCGGGCAAAATGCAGGATACTTTTTGCATCAGGCTGAAACAACTGAATATGCACTCCCTGCAGTATGGCCTCTTAGTCTATTGCCTATCGGTCTCTTATTCTATTGCCTACCATAATTTGAAGTGAGAAAGTTATATCGCCCATGTTTAAGGTAGAAAAAGTTATGCCAACCTACCGCATCTTTTTTTATATATGAATAGCAAATGATAGGGCAAAAAATTCGTCTGACATGCTTCGTTTTGAATTTTAGGAAGTTGGGAGGGAGGGTTGAATGGGCGAAATTTTCGGATTTACTGGCATAAATATATTCCTGATTTGAAGAAATCGAGGAATTTCATTGCAGTGGAGTATGAACGTGAATGTGATAAAAACTGAAGAAGCGGTGAGAAGATAGGCGTCTTGATTGCGGCGCAATGGGGTAAATCATACGACATGGAACTGCCATTGCAGCGAGTGTTGACACTGTGCGGGCGCGCTCAAGAGCTCCTACAAACACGAGGGAGAATCCTGCCATCAAACACCTTCCTAATGCACCCGTCAGCAGCTATATTTTAAGAACGTCTTGCACATAAATTGTAAAACCAAAACTGTACTACAAGGGATATCAACTGCAGATTATCTGTTGTCTTTGTGGAGAAACTATACTATTTTGTTCTTTCCTGATGTAAGAAGAAAAAGTTATTCTTTTTGGTAAAATTGCATATCAACTCCCCCACATTTTAAAGCGAGATTCTTCTTATAAAACAGATAAAAAGAAGTATATTTCAAAATGTTTCATTCTTGAGAGAGAAGAGATGTATTCACGAGTAATCTAGTCCGAACCCGTCGCCCTAAGGCGACATAAAGTAAGTTTCCCTGTGGCGTTTACAGAAACAAAACACAATTTCGTGGACACATATATTCCAACAGATACAGCAAGTATTCAGGTATTATTTAACACATTCGCCACCGGAATTGAAACGTTTGTCATTCCGTGGAACCAACTTTTGAATAGCTCTGTCGTTCAAGTCTGCCGCCAGAGATTTGAACCACTGTGTGACAAACCTCTCATCCTCTCTATCATTCCCTGTCATTTCTTGAGGTGTAGGAAAATATGGAAATCACTGGGAGCGAGGTCTGGGTTGTAGGGTGGAAGTTTAAACGTCTCTCAGCCAAACTTTTGCAGGAGACTTGCTAGGAGGTGTTTAAACTTCCACCTTACAGCCCGGACCTCGCTCCCAGTTATCTCCCCATATTTTCCTACACCTCAAGAAATGACAGGAGAATGACAGAGAGGAGGAGAGGTTCGTCACACAATGGTTCAAATCTCTAGCGGCAGACTTGAACGACACAGGTTTTCAAAAGTTGGTTCCACGGTATGACAAATGTTTCAATTCCGGTGGTGAATGTGTTGAATAATACCTGAAAACTTTCTGTATACGTTGGAATATATATGTCAACGAAATTGTGTTTTGTTTCTGTAAATGGCCCCAGGGAAACTTATTTTCTACACTATTTTTGCGAGAATGCACAGTCCGCGCGGCAGCCTGGGAGCAAGTCATCGGCCGGTAAAGGCTCATGTACATAAACCCTCAATTCAAGCGCACGGATTTCTGAATTAGGTTTACAGTTAGTATAATCACCTACCTTTGTCATAGAAGATGTTGAAAATGATCTCAGTACACCGTCACATATTCCTTCATCTTATAAGATGTGCGGAGAAAGTTTGCATTCACACGCATTAATTCTTCTGAAATTGCAGCAATTTCTCTTCTTGTACTCTTTCTCTTGCATGAGGGTTATTCTTGTACACTTTATTTTTTAAGTTCCCAAAAATAAAAACCACACACAGTAAGATCTGGAGATCTTGCTGGCCATAAACCCTTACTAATTACCCTATCTTCAAACACTTCTTCAATTAAATCTAACGGAAGATCTGCAGTATGAGCTGTAACGGAGTCTTGTTGGAAAAATTCAAAATTAATTTAATTAAATCTAAAGAGAGATCTGCAGTATGCGCTATAGCAGTGTCTTGTTGGAAAAATGCAAATTTAATTTAATTTAATGTAACAAGAGATCTGCAGTGTGCGCTGTAGCGGATGGAGTCTTGTTGGAAAAATGCAAATTTAACTGAAGAAGTGTTTGAAGTAAGGGGTTATGGCCAGCAAGATCTCCATATCTATAGTATGTGATTTTTATTTTCGTGGGAATTTAGAAAATAGAGTGTACAAGAATAACCCTCATACTGTACAATTGAAGAACTGAAAGAGAACATAAGAAGAGAATTGTAGCAATTTCACAAGAAGAATTATTGCGTGTGAATGTAAAGTCTTAAAAGATGTCAGAAGTGTGAGGCGGTAGACGGACATCATTTTCAACATCATCTATGCTATGACAAAGGGAGGTGTTTATTCTAACTGTAGGCATAATTCAGAAATCTGTGCGCTTGAATTGAGGAGTTATGTACATGAGCATTTACCGGCCTATAACTTGCTTCTAGACTGCCATGCGGACCGTGCATTCTCAGCAAATTGCAAAAATAATATCTCTACTGGCAAACTGGCAAAAACTACCAATATTTGTTAACCACTACATTGACTTTGCACAAACGACTAGAAACATATGGTTGGACATTGGTATTGTGAAAGTGCAAAGCAAGAAATCATTGTTGGGAATGGAATACTGCCTATGTTCGAGGTCTCCAGGGGCAGTGGAGGGCCAACAAAAAAGGCAAGAAATTGTTACCAACATAACAAAATGCATGAAATTCATTACAGCACATAAAGAAATGTATGCAATATAACTAACTAAACAAACTAAATTATACTACTCACTAAATGAACTAATTAAACTAATATCACTGTTCTTAACCTATTATCACTGATATTGTATTACTGCAACAAGGATAGTTGATCGTCCTGTTTCGGGTGGAAAGCAAACACATCACAATGCCCATGCTAACAAGCAGACTTGACAAGGGGAGAGATCATATGCGACTATGACTTTTTTCTTCTTGTTAGTTTTTATTAATCTGGTACGGAAAATACAGTGTGTCCCACGCAAGAGTTGGCCAATGACGCGGGTTCGTGCGGCGCGGCGGGCACAGCTCCGACTCCCGAGCGATCGGGTGAAATATCTACGCTAATAATGCCGCGATGGGTGAAACGATTCAGGTTCTCACATTTATAGTTAAAACTACAATGAAAATAACCATGTACCTCATCACAAGAGATGTTGGAAATGTTCTCCTTTTGCATCCACACAATACTGGCACCTTTTTAGCAAATTTTCTTTCACGCGGATAAGTTCAGCTTCCGAGACAGAGTTCATTTCCCTTGTGATAGGACTAGGTGATATTGTCTTTAAGTTCTTCTAACAGTATGTGAATATTATTTATGGGGAAACATGAAAAATAAAGTGTATAGGTCAATTTCCCATACATTAGAAGAACTTAAAGACAATATCACAAGAGAAATTAACTTTATCTCGGAAGCTAAACTTATGCGCGTGAAAGAAAATTTCCTAAAAATTTCATAAAATACAATCTTGTGATGAGGTATGTGTTTATTTTCATTGTAATTTTAACTGTAAATGTGAGAACCTGAATCGTTACACTCATCGCGGCATTATTAGCGTAGATATTTCACCCGATCGCTCGGGAGTTGGAGCTGTGCCCGCCGCGCCGCAGGAAGCCGCGTCACTGGCCAACTCTTGCGTGGGACACACTGTAGTTAAGACATTGAAAAACGCAGAAAAATAGCAAAATACAAAGTTTACAACAAAAGTAATGCATTCACAAAGGTAACATAATGTAGCTTTGTAGAAATAAAACAGAAATGTTGAAGAACTACAAAATTACTGTTCGTGTTCGGTGGCATCCATATTGTAACAAGTGCATCAAAATTTAAGGGACCATTGTTATGTAGTACTCAAACATAACTTATCACTACATAAAGGACCTACGCAAACAAAACGAAAATCGAAACTTCATTTAAGAGCGTCATTTTATACACAGGTTTATGACCGTTGTGCAACAAAGTCAGGTTATGTAATCGGTTATATTATTTATTTACTTTACTGTTTTGTTTGGCTTGCCATGTCTTTTACATTTTGCTTGTCACCCCTGTTACATTGCAACAATTAAAATGATTTAACTTTTAGTAACTAAGCTCATGCCTTTATTCAGCGTATTTAGTTTATGTTTTTCGTACAGAAAAGAAATCTAGGTTTAGATAGAGTGAAAAATCAGTGCAATTCTTCCGGGTTAGTCGAAATGAGAAAATCGGGCTAAAGAAATTGCAGCTTGCACGTACTGTCCACTAAATTCTCATACTAATTCATGTGAAGGAGAAACTAGCAGGATGTTGAATAATAATTCTATGTACATTGGTTGAGAATTTCTTTGCTTGATTATCGTACTACCTAGGTACAAGTGCCAATGAAGATTCTTCTAAAAAGAATTTTGTCCTATGGTAATTATTCACTAACAAACAATGTCAGGCAGCGAATTTAAAAAGAAAATACAGCAAGTTCTGTACTCACATAGGATTTTAAAGCCTTCCAAGAAGATTATTCTAATTTTTTCAAGTCACTTCATTAAACTAACCTTTTTTATATGCAGGCACAACCATGGAAACCAAACACTACATATTCAACAAAGTCTTGACAATGAACTCTGTAGGAATGAAAGTAAGATTGACAAAACATCAGTAAGTCCATTAGTTAACTGTCTGACTGCTAGCTGTGCTGCAAAGACTGAAATCTCGTCTTGTGATCGGATAACTAGGATTTTCTTTTAATTTTCTGTTGGCATGGGGTGGTTACTAGCTGTTTACATTTGGAAATATAATAGTAGGGAAAAGTATGTGGATTTGTGAGTAATATCTGGGTTTTTAATAATCATAATAATAATAGTAATTCATGTTTATCAGTGGAACAACGTTTTGAAAAGCCGGATATGTAAATATGAGGGTCATTTCAAAAGTTCTGCACACTGTAAGATAAAATTGAAGAAAAGAATTTATTTTACAAAATACCTTTACAGGCCTTCAATATAATCTTCATTCATACTTATGACAGCTTCCCAAAGTTTTAGAAAATTTTGTATTCCGGATAGGGCACCTTCATTGTTGAGCTGTCTGATTACTCAGGTCACCTCACTTGCAGCTTCATCAATTGTAACAAAAGTTTTGCACGTCTATGGATTGGAAAGTCTTCCCCATCCACCATACAGTTCTGATTTGAGCCCATCAGACTTTGATTTGTTTCCCAAATTGAAGGAACCACTCAGTGGAAAAGTTTTTATACAATTGATGAAGCTTCCAGTGAGGTGACCTGAGTAATCAGACAGCTCAACAATGAAGGTGCCCTATCCGGAATACAAAATTTTCCAAAACGTTGGGAAGCTGTCATAAGTAAGAATGAAGATTATATTAAAGGCCTAAAAAGGTACTTTGCAAAATTAATTATTTTCTTCCATTCTATCTTACAGTGTGCAGAACTTTTGAAATGTCCCTCGCATATTGAATTCTGGTACAGTTAAGATACTGTCTGTACTACTTAATACAATCCAGAGCTAATATTTTCATGTTTTTAATTTCAGAATCGAATGAAGTATTCTTTTAAGTTCCCTGGTTGCAGAAGTAGATACTACAGTGCTGTGAATTCCAGCCTGAACTACAAAAATAAACACTTCTACAACTTTTCAAGAAACTGAACAGTGACCAACTTAAACGGTGGAAACATCCTGTGCAATATAAGTCAAGATGTGAATTGCAGTAAGGTGGTTATTTTATTTGTGAAGACCATTTCCTGGAAAAGATTTTGTCAACCAGACTAGATACAGGTCAAATTACTATGTAATTCCAAAGCAGCATGCACTCATGACTTACAGTAAAGATTCAGTTCTATACTAGTTCCAACAAAAGAATAAAGTAGATGTAAACAAAACCACGTGACATGATGGGTTCTGATTGGCAGATGGATGCACAACCTCTTCGGGCTCTTGCTTGTCGTCTTCTTCCAAGTATTAATGTAGTTTCTTCAAAACATAAAAAGTAAGTAATGTATTTCATGTAGGACTAAATTAAGCACGTTTCTCAAGTTTGTTGCAACACTTTCTATGTGATTTAAGCAATACCATTATTATTATTTGATATTATCGTTGAATGTAATGCGACGCGCATGCCTGAACACAACAAAGGTATGAAAAAATAACACAGTCACTTGTCATGTTACAGCGGTTCGGTTTATATGATGTTATGTGGGCGCCACGGTATAATGCATATACTGAATATTTCTGTCTTTGTTTGTCGAACTCGCCTCCAGTCAGTCAGTCGATCGTCGAACACTCCCCTCTAGCTTCAGGGTAGGAAGCGAAGAATACCTTAATATTATTACTTGAATAATAATGCAGTTTCTTTGAACACTGAAGGAATATTCTGTTTATTCAATACGTTGGAAATACAAGTCCAGTCATTGACAATAATTACAAAATTTGTTTGGGAATAATTAATATTGTTACAAGTTCTCGGTAGATCGTTACTAGTGATACAATTGCTGCCGTATGTGATTTTAACTAATCGCGATTGAAAGTAAGAATCCTTCTAAGTCGATTAATTCCCCAGCGAAAAATTTATAAGTCCAATTAATTCTGTGATATGTTCCGGTGGACACAATGCCACGGAATCAAAATGAATTTAATTACTGTGGGCACGAGGCCACAAAGATAAGTAGAGTTGACTTGACTGCTATAGGCACACGGCCTCCACGTAGAGTGATTTTACAGCGGTGGACACAAGTCCCCGAAGTAGAATGTATTGACTGCTATAGGCACAGGGCCTCGAAGTAGAGTGATTTTACAGCGCTCCGGTAGGCATAAGGAAAACTTTCTTGGACAAACATTTATCCCTACTCTTCTTAATTATTATTCGTGAATCCCGGCACGTGGTACTATAGATCAATTCTTATTGGTAATTCTCCCGACCAATAATAATATGTTAGTCGCCCACGGAAATCAATTGGATTTCCCTTATTCTCAAAACCCACAATTTAGCATCTCGGATTTCTAAGAAGGTTTAAGTGGAAAAACCCGGACAGCGTGTTGTATCAGTAGCAAAATCAGAAGTTTGGCCTACACATAATAGCCGACTTCTTAGAATAACTTAAGTGGATCAGTACCCTTTGTATAGATCTTGGGAGATTGCCGATGCATTGTACCTGGGTACCTGCATTGCCTTGTCCCACACCCGTTAAGTATGCTAGGGAAATTCCCAGCTTCTCTGTCTATTCAATTCTCACCACTGCAATCTCATTTTAATAGACATTTAAAATGATGTTGTTAAACTTTTTACCTTTGCCTTCTTTCTAGTTAATAATATTTATAATGAATGTTCCGTCTTTTCACGGTCATTTTAAGACCAAACACGGGCTATGAGATTTTATGATTATAGTTTGAATAAATTTGGGCAGTTAATCTGTCATTTATTATATTTAATTTGGTTATCTTATTTATTTCTTTTTGCCGAAGTATCTGAACTGCAATAATGTATTCCTCGAAGACAGATAACGTTTAATTCATACGGTGAAAACAAGCTTACTACAGCTATTATATAATGAAATACAGCAACAAAGTTCAATGGCTGAAGCTAATCAGGCCTCACCACCTCGTGTTGTCAAGCACAAGCGGGGAAAACCGTTAAATAGTGGTGAAAAAACTGTGATCTTGAATGTTTTAAATACATTTTGCAGTAGGTAGATTTTTCATTATGACATTGAAATATTACAATGCATTAGCATTTTAAACGTAGGCATATGTAATATTTGTGAAATCCAGCTTTGTTTCTGTAGATGCCAGCTTATTTTGATCAATATTAACGAGTTCCTCTTGTATTGAAATTGCGACGTCTGCAATGTGTCAACGAACACATGGTCGCGGAGTAATACATATCAGTGTGTTTGTTTACATCTACTTTATTCTTTAGTTGGAAATAGTATAGGTCATAATCTTATAATGATAATTAAGTTGTGAATTCCAGTGTGATGTGCTCTCTTTCTAATGTTGGAAGTAAAAGGGAGGCTTCATCTAGTAGAGAAATAGGTTCATGTTCAGTTGATGTAGGCCTAAATGTTTTAGTATCAGGTGTGTGTCTCACTATAGGATGTGGATGGGGTACGTATGAATTTTTTCTATGCCTACAGAAAATCATTACTCATTTACTTACTCAATTGACAACAGATAATTCCTAAGCAAGCTAAAAAATATCTATTTTATGGAACCTGGAGATTCATTGCTCCTCTTACATGAACCAACACTCAACCCTATTCCGTGTTAACTCCATCCAACCATCCCTCCCAATCCTACTGAAATCTATTTTAATATTGTCCTCCTACCTACATCTAAGTCTTCCAAGTGGTCTCTTCATTTCAAGTCTCTCAATCAAGATTTTTGCGCGAAAGACCATAATCTCTTAATCTAAAGAAACAACGAAAACCACTTCTTACGTTTTATACCAAAATTAAAATAGTTTCCTGATATTTGAGTCTGCAACTGTGTGCATCATAATGCTACCAAATCAAAAAGTGATAAATCTGTCCCTTGAATTAAAAAATACTATCTGCAGAGACATGTGTATGTGTCTCTCTTAACAGCCTAGCTCTAGAATAGAAAATCGTGTGAAAACAAAATTTTGTATTTGAGTCAGGTGCCTTCTGAGGGTGTGACAAGAAGACTACTTTCTCTTATTTTTAAGGGGACTGTTCAAACTGCAACTATTCTTGATCCACACCTTTTGCTCATTTCTCAATAATCCCTGCATGTATAGATAAAAAAATATTGTACTTTAATTTATTCATTTTAAATACTAGCAGAGTAAAGGGATTTATAATTACTGTCAACTTAAGATGGTGTGGGTAGATTTAGGTTACAAAGCATACATCTTATTAATGAGATTTTTAAATTCTGTCAATACACTAATACTTGCAAAATACACTATTGTCTTTGGCAGGACTATTTCAACTAAAATAGCTATGAAGCATGACATTACAGATCTATATGTTCGACACATGCTTTTTCTTTGCTATGTGTATTTTCAAAATCCTTCTTCAGATTTAAGAGCAGATCACACTAGAAATTTATTACTTCTATTTTTGCAAAAAAAGGCTAATTTCTAAAATCTTCAACTTAGAATCCTGAAAATTTTCTCACCAATGTTAAAAGATGAAAAATCGATGGTTTATATTATATATAGTCACTGAAAACCTTAATTTAAAAAAGATTTTAATAAACAGAAGTAATTTAATAATATTATCCCTTACCACGTTTTGTGAGTTTGCAAGTGAGAGAACTTACTGATAATTCTTTCCCTCCCATTTTCATAAGACTCTTTGGAAGAAGAAAAAAACTTAGTTCCATTTGCAATACAAGTTTTGTACAGTATGTTGAATATGTGGACCATTTTACAATCAGCTAATACAAAAATGATTTACTTACATAGAAGTTGATATCCTGTTCAAACTCTACTGACGAAACCAACACATACATCACCATTGACTGAGGCACGATGAGGTTAGTATCATGCAGTAAGGTCTATAGGGAAAAAGCAATAGAGCATGCATTAGCAAACAAACAAAGAAGAATGAACAAAGCATAAGATTATTCAGAGGAATAGAATAAGAATATTTTTGGGTGAAAAATTACTAGTAGAAGTTAGTAGAAACATTTCTTTATGTAGCCTATTCAACAAAATTGTTCTAATATCCTTAAAGATTAAATTTCTAAATTTAGGATAGTTGTGTGATACTGTTTATTAACATTTACAGAGGCCTCTTGATGCAATATGTTATTTAGACCTTTTTCCAATTATTATAAATCATTATTTTAAAATCAAGGATAAGGGAAAAAATTCAAAATTTCCCTCTACAAGTGACGAAAACCCAGGAAACACCATCCAGATTGGTCAGCCATGAACTGTGATTTCCAGAGTAAGAGTCAATAAAGTGTTGCCACAGCCAACTCATGTGGTGTTTGGGATAATGATTTTTAATACACACAATTAATTCTGTTTTCCACTCAACTTCACTAACTATAAAAAATTAATTGTGTGTATTTGATTACTTCACTGTGAATCCCAGTTACAATATTTGTTTATTATAATGATTTTTAAATTTAATTTTATAAATTTAGTGTTATAGAATGAAGAATTAAAGCCTGAAGCACTTTGCAGCCCTTGAATGGAAAGCCAAGATTTAAGGTATAGTCTTAGACTATAAACTTTCTTTCATATAAAAACGTTGAATGTTAAATAAATGTTTATTTCTTTTAAAAATTATTCATCAATAATAAACATTTTCAATCAACGAATATTGACCTCACTTTGAAGCCTAAACCCATTAACTATAAAAGGCAACAACAAAAGGACAGACTTTTATGTTACATCCTGCTACTCTTGATCACATGAAATAGTATTTGATGAAAAAATGGCATTTACGGTAGAACCATAATCAGCTGTAGAGTAGAAACAGAACTTCAAAGTCAACACCACTTATGGGATTTCTCAGAGAATATGGAACAAAAGAGCTAAAATATTCACATCAGAGAACAAAGTCACTTGTGGATCCTTACAGAAATGTTTCATCCTGAACACTTCCAGATAAGCATTAAAAACAATGTCCATATCTGATTAATTGTAGACAAATTAAAAACTGCCTCAAACACTTGAGAAAGAAAAAACTGTTTTTGCGAAATTAAAAGGAAATAAATGAATTACAGATAAATAACTTCATTTGTCTTGTGTTTTAGTACAATTTTATCATTTTATTGTAAACTGAATCACACTAGATTGGTATAACTATGATTATTACATGCCTTTTCTGGCAAAATAGGGTTCATAAACACTTGGAGATACAATAATAATAACTATGATTTATTAGAATAAAAAAAGTATAAGATTTTGAAAAATGTTGTTCTTTAAAGCTGTTCTGAAATATCTCTGTCTCTAGCTACAGTCTGCAAAAATATTTTGGTTGGAGACTTACTTTTGAGCAATAATCATATAAAAACTGAAAGGAATATTAATATTAAATAAGTTCCAAAATCTCAAGATACAGGAAGGTGTGAAGCATAAGCTTAGAAGAAGTCCTAAAAGAGTGCAAAATCAAACAATTTTAGCGAGACAAAGTTTGAGGTGCGCAGAATCAAGTAGGTGCAGCTTACCCCTCTTTTCCCTGCAATCCCACACTGATTACAAGCTGGCTACATGAGATAACATGAAACTGAAAAAACCACACAAACTATCTTACAGAAGGATACATTTGTACATTGACCAGGTGTAGGGGATGAGAAATCGGAGGTAAAGGTATGGTCAATGCAAAACTTAAATATTCATATGCATGTTTAAGTTGTCAAGCCCCCCCCCTCCCCCCCCCCCCAAAAAAAAACGTAAGAAATACATACATGTTAAGTTGTTTGCCAATATCTCAATAGTGCGAGAAATAAAAAATGAAAACATGCAAACATTATTTATCAAGATTTTGTAAAAAATCTGGCAAAGCATTATATCCCATGAGAAAATACAGCCTTAGGTCCAACCTATGTTATCAATTACCACTGTCATTGACTGCAACAATAGAAGACAGGATTATGGTGCCTGCCACCATCATGCCAACTCCCACAGTCGTTAATGTTTGATGCTTGTTTTGTTGTGATTATTTAATGACAGTTGTATACTTTCATGTAGCCTTATAATAGTTGCTGGTGTGGAAGAATTTTAAACCATGGGCATTCTATATGCTTGTAAATCTACAGACAGAGGATAGTCACAATTACACACACATAAATAGCAATGATGTGGGATGGAATCGAACCCAAAAACTTTGGAATAGAAAGCCAATGTTTTACTCACTTTTCCACCCAGGCAGAACCCAGTCATTATTGACAACTTCCTAAAGCAGAGTTTTACTTCTTTATTCAAGTAGCTCAAATACATGATTAAGTGAACTAATGATCTTTTCAACAAGAAGATATTGAAAATATTCTATTAATAATATAATAATAAAGCTTCTTACTCTTAAATTAGTTTAAGAAATTTATTCATTGTACTAGTATTGGCAGTGAAGATTTCTTTATAATACAGTAGAATGTCAAAAATTCAAACATCAGTCATCCGAACTATCTACTTTTTTCTGGATCCTTATGATATCAAGTACAGACGATCACACAATAATTACAATATTACAGAGAAGCTACCGTCATATCACAGATCAACCTGTTACGAGTCAGCACAAATTACGACAATTACCTACTGATACAGTATTTGTACAGCCTTATAATTTGGCATGATATTTTAACATGAGGCTGCAGGAAATAATAAGCTGGAATGGGGTGGAGGTAGTGAACAAGGGTGTGGGAAATAGCAACTTGTTCTGATGGATGGATTGTAAATTCCTACAGTTCTATCACTGGTTAATAATGTAATAGCTGCTTGCTAAAACATGAGCCTTCCTTTGCTGGCACATTCAAGTTATACGTGCTATTGATAAGTCGTTTTTTAAAATAGTTAAGGCCTTCAAATGTATCCCTCGGCAAGCTCACCATTTTGCATTAGTTGATGGTGTAGATTTCAAAGTGAAACAATGGTCTGCTGTCTGAAGAAGTGACAAATGTAAGTTCAGTTCCATTTAGGAATTAAATGAAGGTCGGAAATGGTGTAGGAAAAATTCAGTGTTTATTTCCATTGAGATACGTAACTGTATTTCATTTCTATTATTATAGTTTTTTCCAAGTTCTAGTATGTTATTTTGTACATATTCGATAATCTGAACAAATTTAAAAACCGAACCACTCTCAGTTCGAATTAGTTCGGATATCTGACATTCCACTGTAATGTCTTATTTAACTTGACTCTGACAGAGAAGAAAATTTATAAATGTACAAAAAGAAATATATATATATATATATTTCAGTTCAAACAACAAACAAAGATTACCTCAACAGACAAGAACAGAAAAACAAGCATATTACAATTCACTAGGGATCATGTTGTTTACTGTGGCACACACAGTGCTTTAAGAATTCAACCAAAGTAAAACTTAAACAAAAAACAATATTAAATTCACAATGGATATCTTTTTTATTAAAAGACATCCATTTTTATTAAAAGATATCCATTTTTATTAAAAGATATCCATTGTGAATTTAATATTGTTTAATATTGTTTATATTGAATAAGTTTTATTGTGCATACAATGAAAAAAGGACTACCTGCAATTTTGTGTTCAACCAAAGTAATTTAAAAGGATCAATGGAGGGGCCACAGACAGACATTTTGAAACAGGAAACTAACGATCTCTGGGTCCAAAACATCATATAACTGCATAAAACGTACTAAGGGCCTACAAGCCACTAATTATATACATTTTGTGTCCTGGGAAATATTTCCTTATACAGTGAAGAAGCTAAAGAAGCATGTCATCTAGTTTCGCCATAAATGAAATGCATACCTTCAAACAAATAAGCATACTCATCAGGCCCATAATTACCAATGGGCAGACAGTTGCCCAGAGGTGGTAGAATTTAGGGACTGGTATTATTGCCACAAGGACCTGCCAAACATAAGCATTATATTTCTACATAAACAAAAGCAAAATGAATACTATTAGTGTGTCCCTCTAGGCATAATGCAGCACTACTCCTATAAGACCTGCATTTATCTTCTTGATGTTGAATAGTCTACAGGCCTATGTATACTTAAGACATTTTGGAACCACAATACATATAGGATGCATGTTGTTTGTCTCAGCACCGTGCAGAGGAGAGCACACTCTGGACAGCATGAGAAGAAGCCAGCAGCAGAAGATAGGTCACACCATGATAGTCTAGTGTGAGCAGCAACAACAGACAATCGACTCAAGGAGAAGCATACTCATTTCAATATATTCTCTTGTATTAAAGTAGTTAAATATATCATATTAAGTTAATTCATACCCATGGGTTATCTTTCAGAAGCATATCTGGTGACCTACGATGTTCATAGAAACCATAATATCACTGTTTGTGTGAAATTCCACAAAATGGACAAGCCACATCCCAAGTGGCAACAAATCTGTGTCATGTGTCGGTGAAACTACCATTTTTCTGGGCCGATATACACACACTATGGATTGCTTAGGCTGAAAGTCAGTCAGAACTGAGTGGCATTTCTATCGATAAAATTAAATTCAATTATATCATCACACAGCCCAACCCCCATCGCGCTGCCAAAGTGGAAGACATCATTACCAGCCCAAGAATTGACCAGTTGCACACCAAGCTAAAGATGGAGTTGGTACGCCGTCTTTCCACATCAAAGGAGCAACATGTCAGGCAACTGCTAATGCATGAGGAAATGGGGGATCACAAACTATCAGAGGAAATAGGGGATCACAAACTATCACAGCTCTTGCCCACCTCAAGAGCCTTGCACTTGACGTTCCCGACGATTTTCTGAGAAGCATATGGTCGATTCACCTTCCACTCCACATACAGATCATAACGTCCCCTTAGAATGAAAACCTCGTATCTCATAAAAGACATATGTGCTTTTGTCACTTAACGCTTCCTAGCAATACACTAGGTTTTGTTTTTCCTCTCTAGAGGACAGCACACATGTTATTCTTATAATATTGGCTGACAAATAGTTGAGATACGTGTTTTTCTATATAATAATAAATTAAAAGTACTCTTGCTTCTGTTTTGAGATACGTGGTTTTCATTCTAAGGGGATGATAATAGCCTGCCAAATGGATGCAGGTCTGGATCCTCACTCCTAGATCCTCACTGGATTTGTCACTCCTCGCTGACAAAATCCGTTATGTCACACCGCCACCATGTGCCGGCAAACAAACAAGGCTACCTTCAATCCATATCACAGTAATAGAATCCTCTCTTGTTAATAGGTGGTGTTGGATGTGCACGAAAATACGAGTCCAACTTTTATATTAGATAGCCATCTGAACTTAAACCTCAGACTCCAGCAGGTATTTGTGTGACGATTTGTGGTGGCAGATGTGAGCATCCCAATCATCAGTGTGAATTTTCTGTCCTTCTAAAATCTCATAAACTGTACCCAAGGTCGACTGTAGGATGGCACAACACAGTTGTCTATGCCTGGCCTCATCACAAGCATTTCGGTTCTCGGTGTCAAGACTGTCCTCTAAACGATCTCCTCTCGGAGTTTCCTGAGCTCACTTGACCTGTAGGAGTGTCCAGGATTGTACACCATCAAGTGGTCCACCACATCAAGGCAACACCAGGCCCATAGCCTCTTGCTACTCACATCGACTTACCCCAGAACATCTCAAGATTCAGAGTTCAAGCTTATGTTGCAAGAAAATTCAGTCTGCATTTCTGAGAGTGCATAGTCTTCCATCCTAAAACTTGTCCCAAGATGTGCTGGTGACCTTGTGGTGACTACCGCACTCTCAATGCTTGCACAACTCCGGACCGATACCCAATCATATCCATGATTATTCCCACCAACTTTCCGGCTGTTCCGCCTTTTCTGAAATAGACCTTGTCTGAGCTTACAAACAGATTCCCGTGCACCCAGAGAACATACCCAGAAGGGCCATCACCACTCCTTTGGTCTTTTCAAATTCCCTTTCATGTTTTTAGGCCTCAGAAATGCAGTCCAAACATTTCAGCAAATCATTGATGAAGTTCTCAGAGGACTGGATTTTTTTCTTGTACCTCGATATCTTGGTCTTCTCTAACATGCCTGAAGAACACTTTGGTTTAGACGAGTTTGAAAAAGATTTTCACTTTATTAATACCACAACAAATTGCAAATCCGTCACAATCATATGTTCTAAATGATGACTGTAAATAGAGATTAATGATTTATTGAAAAAAATGACCTTTCTTAATTGTTTCAGCTTTGAAATCATGTCAGGACTTGGATCTTGGATGTAACTAGTAGGGTTTCATTAGGTACTGTAATGTCATGAATTGAAGTGCACCATATTATTTTCAATAGTTGGCAAATTCCTGCTCAATTATCAAAACAGACCAGAATTTGAAAAACATAATTTTTGAAATAGTTATTTATAAGTATTAACCGTAAGGTCTTGTCGATTAACAGGACAAAAATTACATGTTTCCAGCATAATCATTAAAAAAATCACATTAATTTTTGTCTATTTAAACAAGAAAATCAGTTTTTAAAATTGAACCTAATACATTTTGAACTACAAGTTCTCCATGTCAAAAATTTTGTTTATAACCCCTTCCACAAATTCTTAAACTTCTTCGGTTGAATTCTGAAATACCATGTATACAGAACTTTGCAACAGAATCCCATAAGAAGAATAGTCTTTCCTATATTTATTACATCATCCATGTGCTTACTAATTGTGAGGAAAACATAATGTTTCTTTCCTACCTTCCTCTGCTATATAATTCAATTTTTTTTTATATAAAAATCTTTAGTAACTTATGCAAAAAAAATTAAAATTATGAAAGCATAGTAAAACCTCATATGTAAAAAAATTGAGAAACTGAGATTTCATTTGATCCCCATCAAAGAAATCTTCTTGAACCTTATGCAAAAACTTCATGGCTAGGCACGGTTACACACGACAAAATTAGTTAAAAATATTCTCGTATGTCAAAACAATTTTATTTCTCTGCTTCTACCACATATGACATTCAGTACCAATGAGGTTCTTATGCTCTTAACTCGCAAGTTAGCTGTTTCCCCTCCATTCTTTACATTAGCATTCACTCTCTCCTGCTCTTTCCCCACTATGTCCAAGATACTACCTAGGTAAGCTGTTTTTTGGCTCTCCTGTAAAACTTAAGATTTCGACATAAGAGGGTGCTGTTCAACACCACCTCCCTTTTCAGGTCATTTTTCAAACACCGGTATGGAGTTGCTCATATTAATAAAATTATAATACATAAATATATACATACGTAAATTTAAAATGTTGCTGAATATAAAGCTTAATCTTAATAACAAGGACTTGGCTTGCATAAATAAATTGAAAGAATGAAAATGAGCTATGAATAAAATGTCTACGTACTTTACGACCATATATATGTGTAGTCAGAGTTTAACTTCAAACTATCCAAGATAAGAATTCTGTTTGTATCTGAGCAACAGAATCTTGCCAACACTGATGGCTGTAATCCACAATCACTTAAGTTCTCCTTCCCAAAAGCACTTGGTGCTTTAGTTGGAGTTCTTACAGAACTGCTACAGTTTGACTTTTCTGGTGACTTCAGAGAATCTGAAAAAAAATCAATAATGAAAATATTAGAACTTATTAGGAATTAGTTTCTTAGACTTGAATACTGTTATTCATTAATTTCACTTGGAATGGGAAGTCACAAAGAAGTGGAACAATATTAATACATAATATCTTCAAGAACATTCACTACTTCATTAGACCGTAATTAATACTGCAGAAATGAATGGTTTCAATAAAAAAAAAATACAGAAACAAAAAAAAAAAACAAAAAACAAAAAAAAACAAAAAAAACATTAGAACAACCACTACACTGAACCCTATAAAGGAAAAAACTTATTTTGAAAAGATGACATCATAAATCATAAATTCAAATCATGGGCAAATCATAAATCCAACAAGATCTTCAAAGTGCATAATATAAGGTTGGTTCTCAGAATAAATTCAAACTCAAGACTTGACTAAGATCAGAAATGAAAGACAAAATTCCTCCAGGACCTCCGTCTCATAGATGGATATATAATTTTTTGCTAAAATTCACTTAATATACTTTCTAAAATGAATCAATATGGGTGATTTTTACTTACACTATGAGGAACAACCCTCTGTCAGATGGCATAGCTCCTACCGAATCATTTGGTGTTACCGTGATAATCACGTTGGCAAAAAGGCAATGCAATCAAATAGAAGACTAATATTTAAATGAGACTCTTTGAGAAGATGAGCATGATAAAAGCATAATCTGCGCTCTGGTAGCAAAAGACCATATCCGTCTCTGAGATGGATGTTCCGTTCTAAGAGTTAAAAATGGCCTCCAGATGATTTTTATACTGTTGCAAACTGTTAAATAATACACACCTCAACCTCATGGAAATATTTCATTTTAACTTACCAAGTGGATCATTTTCTTTCTCTGGGATATCAGTTACTAAAGAAAATGCTTTTGTAGATTCTAAATTTGCAAAAGTTGCAGAAAATTCATCTAGTGATTGTTCTAGAAGTCCACACAGATTATGAATAGCATGAGGCAGAACTGGACCGCAAAGTTCCATTGAGTGATAATCCTCCTTCTCAACCTTCACAACACTCTGTCGAACCTGTAACAGAAATAGGTATGAATTTCTCCTCATTTAGATGCTAAATTCACTTGAGATGTGAACACAAATTTAAAGTGAGGCTTTATGACCAATGCTTGTGTCCTTAGTGATAGCAACAAATTAAGAACAAATCTCAAGATGCCTACAGATTTAACAATTTTGCTTGTAAAAAAAATAATCCTCTGTATTTGGAAATGATTTAACACAGTTGCAACCAGCAACATGTAGACCAGACATTCACCCTAGTCTACTTTCTCTTTAAACATGCCATCCTCCTGCTCTGTTTAAATTATTGTATATTTTTCAAAATAAGCAAAATAATATGTTGAAATACAATTTTTTAGTGTACTAAACAGGTCACCTAATAATCCTTCCATGTTTGGCATTGCTCAAAACATTCTTCATTGTGAAATGCCGCAGTAAAAAAAGAGCATATGTAGCAGATTTCCTTCCTCTCCTTGTGTGCAATATAAACTCGGCAAGGTTTTGAAGAATAATTTATTTTTCCTTGCTTGCAACATACACTACGTTGTCTTCTGAAAGCCTGGAAGCATGGGCTTCAACAGGGGAGGGCAAGGGGGAGCAAAAGCCTCTTTCTGGATTCTGGAATGTCTTATAGTCTCATTAATTTTTTGGTACTCTACGCCTCTGTCAACCTGCAATTGTTGCAGGGAGAATAAAAAATAAAGAAATGAGTTTAGCAAGCATTGTTATAACTGCATCAGTGTATTTATTATAATCCTTCACCAAGGCTATTGCTCGAAAGAACGTAATTTCTTAATTTAAAAATTTGTAAAAAATGAAAACCGCCGCTTATGTTTTATATCAAAATGAAAATCGTTTCCTAATATTTGAGTCTGCAACTGTGTGTGCATCATAACACTACCAAATCAAAAGCCCTAAATCCATAACAATGAAGAATGTATACAGTTAACACGTATCATAATAAATATGTCGTGCTGTGCACGAGAAGGGAAGTGTACACTTTAAATAATAATTTTAAATTTTATGGTTTTTTCTAGTTGTATCTCTTTTTAAACAATTGGAAACATAATTCTTGTAAAATTATCATTATTGATAACTATAGAAAATATTCAACTGGTACCATAGGCCTGATTTAGGATCCATATTAAATAATAATAATAATAATAATAATAATAATAATAATAATAATAATAATAATAACAATAACTTTATTATCACATACGTTTACATTATGAGCAATGCTCGCAAACTCGTGATTCGTCAAAGTTGCTAATACTAATCTTAAAACTAAAATTACAAATCTTAATTTCAAATCTTGAACATTAGACAAGTTAAACATTAATCTTAAAAACTAACATTATGACATTACTTTACTACTTTATGACATTACACTCCATGACTGTGTAACCAACACTGTATAAATGGGTGAGAATAATTTTATATACAGATGTTTATGACTACACTAAAGCCTATGTGCCTAAATAAATACTTATAATATAATAATTATTGTATATGAAATCTCATCATATATTGTAATACATTCTAATGCCTAAGGATGTTTTCTCTTTCAGATTTTCATTTCTAAGATAATAACCTAATACCAACAATATTTATAAGATTAGTAGTGATTTACTAAGTTTGTGGTATAAGGTGAAAATCATTTACTACATTATTTATTGTAATGAATTACGCACTTTAGAGCCAGCCATCTTTCAGCATGCAGACAGCTGACGGCTGTTACTGACTTTCTCTTACACTGTTGCCAACATGAAAATGCTTTTCACCCACTAAATACGAGGGTTATCCGTAAAATAAGGTTCCCAAGGAGCTGCGGCCGCAAGGAACGCTGTTCCGTGGGATTTGGCAATACTGGCATGTAGCCTGGCTCCCTCTCTCCCAGTCCCTGCCCCGGCAAGCTGTCAGTTATGCTCATTCTTGGCTTGGCAGCCGTTAGAGGTGGAGTTCCCACTCGCTTCTCCCACCAGGTGCGAATTAGGCTCTGTGATTCGTTTTTTGTGTGCAAAAAACACTGCGCCAGTGGACATTCATTCCAAACTGTGTGAAGTCTACGAAGAGACGTGTATGAGTGTACAACATGTGCGTAAATGGTGCAGAGAATTCAAAGACGGATGAAACGATTGTGATTGCGAAAGTGGAAGAAGCAATGCTGAAAGATCAAAGGGTGAAGGTTCAGGAGCTCTGCGAGATGATCCTTGATGTCAGCAAGACCTGTATTCGCAAAATTTTGACAGACCATTTAGGATTTACCAAGGTTTGTGCAAGGTGGGTCCAATGCTTACGGAAGACCACAAATGGCAACGTGTTGAAGCGGCCTGCGAATTTCTTCAGGCCTACAAAACCGATGGCGAGGAATTCTTGGACTCTAGTGTCACTGGGGACGAGACCTGGGTCCCCTACATGACACGGGAAACGAAAGAACAATCCCATCAGTGGAAAATCCAGAGTCGCCGAAGCCGTGGAAGTTCAAACAAACACTGTCTGCCAGCAAAGTGATGGCGAGCGTCTTTTGGGACAGGAATGGGTTATTGTTGTGCGAATTCATGCCTGCCGGTACAACAATCAATGTGGACAGCTGCTGTGAGACCTTGAAGAACCTTTGCCGCGCGATTCAAAACAAGAGGAGAGGCATCTACTTCAGAACAATGCTTGTCCGCACACCGCCTGTATAACAACTGATCTCATCAACAGATTTGGATGGGATACTGTCACACACCCGCCCTACAGCCCAGACATAGCGCCAAATGACTACCATCTCTTCCCTGAATTGAAAAAAACACCTGGGTGGGGGCGCATTTCAGAACTGGAAAGGAACTGAAAGAAGAAGTTTTAACCTATGTTCACGGCGTAGAAGAGTTCTACGATTCAGGCATAAAGAAGATGGTACACTGCATGCACAAATGCATTGATCTCAATGGTGATTATGTCGAAAAATAGGGGAAAGTCTAAGCTTTCCAAAAATGTATTATTCAATGCCAATAAACATGTTTTCATTGTGAAAAATCATTGAGAACCTTTTTTTTACAGAACCCCCTCGTATAACGGCTTTTGCATTCACCATGAAAAATTTCACATTTAACAAGGCGTAGTAGATTTTAAAATTGTCAATTTTCATCAAACTGAGTGTAATTAATACTCATATGCAAATGTTTTAAACTAAATGTGTGTTATCAATATGACAGACACTAAAGTTGGTACCAATGGAGTGGAATAAAGATTTTATAGCACTAGTGCGACCGCCGGCGTGGTCTTGTGGTTAGCGTCGCTGACTACGGATCTGCCGGCCCGGGTTCGATCCCCGGTACCTCCTCGGATTTTTCTGAGGTAGGGAGGTCTGGTAGGGGTGCACTCAGCCTCGTGATTCAAATTGAGGAGCTACTTCATAGAGAAGTAGCAGCTCCGTTCATGGAAACCACCATTAACGGCCGTGGGTGTTGGCATGCAAACCACATGCCCCCAATCCTGCCTTCTGCCTATAGGTAGATGACGCAGCGGTCGGGTGGTAGGCCTTGTCCCTTCGGGGATATCGCGCTACGGAGTTTAGTTTTATAGCACTAGTGCAACTTTTATTTTGTGTGTTTTGTGCTCGAAGTACTACTTTTAATTTAAGCTGCCTAAAAAGTTATTTTAGTACACTGGCATGAGTTCCTATATAAAGTCAGTTAAACATAGATGCGATAAAAATTAGGTGAAAGGCAGTAGTGGTTCGTTGAAATATGGGAATAGTCACTGATTCATAGTCAATAAAATCCGGACCTCTCATCATTATATTAATAACTACAACAAAAATCCCAATACTGTCATTATTATGGATAATACAAAAAATTAAATAAGTACCATATTTTGCGGACCATAAGATGCTCTGGACCGCACCCTAATTTTAGGATGGAAATTTCAGAGAAAACAAATTTAATATGATTCTAAACTAAACATTTTAAATAAACTTCATTACATAAACAAATTACAACCTTGTACAATGGAATCGGTGTCAATCACTTCTAACTTAAAATCTGCATTGTACGAAAATCTCTTCTGTACAGGTGACATCGGGTAAATTTTGAAAACTGAAATGATTTCACATGAAAGACTGAAAATACTTTTACACCCTCTAACCCTCATTTCAGCACACAGCAAGTGTAATGGGACAAGGATGTTTAGAGGTCTTTGCATTCATTTAAACCACCCAGTGAAGACACTCCTTTTGTATAAAAGAACTCAACATTCCTTTCTTTTCGCATTGTAGAGCCTACCTGGCTTCCAGCTACCCCCATTTTACGATTGTGACAAGTGCAGTGATGTACAGCCTGTATTAAAATTTGTAACTGACTTATTGTTTACAACACCTTATGTATAACTATGGTATTCCGGCAATATTTACCATAATTATAATTTTTTTAGTGAACTTCGGATCATTAGACGCACATAACTTTTAAAGTTCTGTTTTCAAGGTCTTATGGTCTGTAAAATATGGTAAATAAAAACAATGACAAAAAGAACATCTATTTTTGCATACATATCACCTTACCCCTTTAAATCAGTGGCTGTAAGTTTAAAAGATACTTTCAAATTCCCTGTGCAACACTAAGTATAATATAATACTCATGGTGCCATAATTCTTATATGGAATACTAAATATCCTCTACAATTTTGCTTGCCTTTTATCCAAATACCATAATAAATAAAATCAGGTAAACTGATATAACAAGGTGCCAGAATGCTTTTGGCAAAAGATAAATGTAAGTCGCCATTTATGCTTCGACCACTGCGTTGCTATGGCGACCACACGCTTGTTATCTCGACACTCCCGACCGTACCAAATACCAGCTACCAACCCTTGCACCCATCCCCTAGGAGTTGCAAGACCTTGTAGTTGGTGGGGATGCTTGTGTGGTCTGTTGACCCTTTGGGCTATGCCGGCGGTAGATTGCTACTGGTAGGGTCACCCTAGCCAGACAGGCCAAAGGCGAGGGCCCAGACAAAGAAGCAACTCAGAAGAGGATGTCCAACGGTGCTGAAGGCAGATGAGGAGTGAGAGTCCCAATGGCGGAGGCAGCGGAAGAGACACCTCAAGACCTCAAGTTGGAGGCAACCCTTCTATTCGGGGTAAACAGAATAGGAACTGCTGCCTTGCAGTTAGAAGTGGGAGCTTCAAAGGCTAAGGGAAGAAACCCCGACAGAAAATCAGCCTGGTGCCTCAGGCTCAAGATGGCAGCCCCTTCAAGGCACTCGGAAGCAGTGGGTTAATCACTCGCTCTTCTTAAACATTTTGATTAAAGAAACTGAAGCGAAATTACAAAGCCGGACGGAAAACCTGATGATGACTCTTGACATGAAAAGGAAAACGAGAATAGGCTGCTGGAATGTGAGGACCTTGAGGGAGAAAAGCAAACTGAAACAAGTGAGGGCGGCGCTGGATTGGAACCCTCAAGGTGCCAGGAAGATAGGTCGACCCAGGAAGACCTGGAAGAGGACAATCGAGAAAGAAATCGCAGAGGTGGATAAAACATGGGGTGAAGTAAAGAGAATGGCCAGGAACCGTAATCTGTGGAGAAATTTCGCCAAGGCCCTATGCTCCAGAGGGAGCAACAGGAAATAAGTCAAGTCAAAGTCAACCCTTGCACCAAAATGACAACCCGCTAGCTCACTCGGCACTCCCGACCGTACCACAATCACCTCTGCATATAGGCTAAATAATGCATAACACTATGCACATAGTTAAGTGCGCGAAGCGGAGGCGGCAGCCGAAGCGAAGCGACCTTGCATTTTCGAATAATGTATGATACACTGTTTGTAGGTTTCAAAAATGTGGCATATCATATCTTCCAGAGGTTAGTCAGCCTGTCACCTTTTGTTTAACGGTATGACATCACACCACCAACATCCAATCACGAGTTTCTTCGTAATATGAGGACAGAAGAATTCGCTAGATCGTGATATAAAAGAAAGTGCATCGCGAGGGAGTGGTGGGCGGGAACATTCATCCAAGGTGCGACTTAAATTTATTTTTTCCCATGCTTTTGTTTAATCAGTGATAATTGCAATTATGATAGGCCTATGCAGGAAAGAAGTTATTTTTGTAACAGAGCTCCAAGTTAAGCTACAGACCAATTCATTAAGCAGGGAACAAAGGTCTAAAGTTTGATTCTTAACCTTAATTCATATTCATATACAGTGATGTAAGAAATTCTTAAAATATGTCAACATTTCACAAAATGCACTGGCAATAATATTAATGATGTAGGCCTAAATGTAGGCTTACGATTCTCTGACATATTTTTCAGGTTTAAAGCAGCCATATAAGTTATGAATGAATTAAAGTCAACCTGAAATCAATCTGTCAGGAATTAGGCCTACACTAGGTCTATTGCTTGAACAGGAGCATTATAACTAAGAAATACTCACATTAAAATGTAATGTAGATATTGGTGGCCATACAATTCGATTGCACAATATTATATCAACAGCAGCTGCATTTAATTATTTGATGCCTAGATAAGCGAACGACAATGTGATAGCTATGTTTAGTATATTTTGGGTCACACAGTATTATTGTAACATTATAAAATTAACATTGTGTTTGTAAGCTGTCAAATGGAAAAATAATAAGATTTATGTAAAGTACCAGATGGATAGAACTTCTGGAAATGAAAGCATGCTCTTTAATAAGTAATTTCGGCTATTATTTCTACTTACAGAAACTGATACATCTGACTATGTCTTGTTTACATTAGTTATGGGAGCTCAACCGCTGATTGGCCGTCCGTGAGCCAATGAAAATGCTTCGGGTGTTTAGATAGTGGAGATTATATTATAATAAATGTGAATGTTAATTAGGTGTTATTTCGGTACCGGTCAATGGATTTGGTCCAAAAAGAATAGGCTTCTTCCCATGGACATTAAAAATGTGTATACCAAGTTTCATGAAAACCCAATAAAGTATATTTGAGTTATTGTGTGTACAGACAGACGGATGGACAGACATTTTCCCGTCCACCACACAATCTCAAAAAATACCATTCTTGCACTTAATAACATCTAGTATCAAAATAAAAATATTTTACCTTGAGTGATTTTAATGTAGCCCCAGAAAAAGCAACTGGTGCCAGAAGCGTAGGAGGAATCCCAGCCAAAGGTCCAGTGGCTGCAATGGAAGATTTGCAGTTCATCAGAAAATTGAAGAGAGCCTGAGCTTCAACGCCCTCGACATAAATGAGGGATTCTGGAGTTCTGTCCACTTCTCTCTGTTTACCATGTTCCAGTTTTGTCTAAAAAAAAAAAGTATAAGATAAGTATAAATTTAGTCATCCTGAGGAGAAAAAGAAAGACGAGAAAGTAAAGACTGAACTCTTAACTTCATATAGGATGAAATGGCCAGTAAGATTAAACTCGACCAGGGATTGCTGAACAATATGTGAACTATAACCATGAATATAGAAACTAATATTGGGAAGAACACAGTGAAGTCATCATATATATTATTAAGGCTATATTTCACACTTGAACTTCACTATTAAATATTTACCTAGGACTACGTAGTTTCAGTCACCCTTGTGACTATCTTCAGCTACATCTGAAGTTCAAGTGTGAAATATAGCCTTAATAATATATATAACCATGAACTTTATTCTATTTTGATTTGTCAGAATACCCTCCACATTTTTTTAACACGAGTTCCTTCTCTCTCTCTCACAAACGTCCTATTATCACTAACGAACCTTCCAATACATTCACAAATCTATAGCCTGTTTTTTCTAACTAAAAGTAGTGTCTCTTTCTGGACATGTTACCTAGCATCAACCCCTGATTGTGGTACATAATAAAGTCAGGTAAAGTGATGTAACAAAGTGCCAGAATGCTTCTGTTTAATCAGTGATAACTGCAATTATGATATGCAGAAAATAAGTTGTTTTTTTTTTATCAATTTCTGAGTTAAGCTCCAGATTGATTCATTAAGCAGGGCTTAAGGAAGAATAAAGGTCTCTAAAGTTTGATAAGCATACATGAAGGAATATGGGGGTAGTGTTATTTTCCAAAGTCGTATATGAACACTGTAAAACAATATGTTGTCATGAGAACTGATTTGCATTTGATAAATTCAGTCTAATATATTACCATAAAATAGCCATTAAATTGGACATATTCTGGTTCCGGTCAACTGATTTAGTCCAAAATCAATAGGCTTCTTGCCTTGGACATTAAAAATGTGTATACCAACTTTCATGAAAATCTGATAAAGCGTATTTGAATTATCACAGGTACAGACACATGGACAGACATTATTCTGTCTACCACACAATCTCAGAAGGTACCATTCTGGCAGTTAATAAATCTGTTCCTATAGCTAAGTCATGTACTGTCATGTCCCACGACGCATGTACAGATTGTGAGTACACTGAAAAATTACATGTATGCATACAACGCGCAGTAAAACTGACAATATGCACATGCGCCGTGGTAATCACAGTACAAGACTTAACTGTGGGAACAAACCTTTTCTTATTTATTTTATTTTATTAATTTAACCTGGCAGAGTTAAGAATATAAGATCTTCTCTATCACTCTGCCAAGGAGAAATACACGAATAAAATTACAAGAATTATACAGCTTAATAATAATCGAGTATACAATTTAACTAATAATACAACAGAAAGAGAAAAAATAAATAACATATGAAATTAAAATAAATGAACGCAACTGGTTGTCACACGAAACACAGTTCTGGTGGCACTTTCGAATATGAACAACTCAGTGTAATATTTGGATAATATAATATAATTTGGTTATATTACAAGGGTTGAAATGTTAGCAAAACTAAACCCGTAAAAAAACTTATGTATATAGTGTTAGACTACTTATATTTGAATTAGAACCACTCCAAATCTGGCATGTCAGAATTTTATTTCTATATTTAATACTTTCCATTTTTATGGTTTACAACCATATTGAACCACCTGGATTCATATTTATTTTTAAGAACAAAACACTTAACACTTTCCACAGTCCAATGTTATGGGATAAAGCTCGCAGAAGAAGAAAATTACGACTTACTAGGTCCTTTGAAATGAAAAATAGGCTAAACGCAAATGCAACACAAACATGAAATATCATAAGTTTAACCATGAGAAACATCTGATGAAAGCATTCACAATGAATCATTTGCCTTATAGTTAATTATTTTGTAAGAAGCAATACAAGAATAAAAGACAAAATGTTAAAAGATAATATACTGAAGAAGATTGCTTGTGAAATTAAATGTGACAGTAGGACATGTCTACAAATTTGGAGATTCTATTCTTGTTATTTGTGTATTTAATGACTGACTGACTGACTTTGTCCTTTAACCCCTATGGCGGGGGATAAGGCCTCCAAGTGGAGGTTTCATTACCTATAATAATTTTGTTACGCTTATTTTCGGAGAGAGAGCAGAGAGACAGGTGGTAAGCCCATCGTCTCTCAACCCCCTCCAGAAACTAAGGTATTATTTGGTGCATATTTAATAAATAATAATAATAATAATAATAATAATAAATTTAAAAATATATAAAGTAAATAAAAAATTGCTTGTATCTTCATTACTAACTCTTGAGAGCAGGTAACTCTGTTTCTAAAATTCCTACACACAGTATTACTAATAATCCTTTTGTGACATTTATACCAGGAATATACACAGCTGAGGAGTAAAATTTACTAAAATCCTTGCATAAGGCTGAATGTGTGCAACACTTTACTCAACTTAACTCCCTTGTATAAGCTAGATGTAAATAATCGAGATGACCGACATCTGTAACAGCTGGTCTTTTCATAGATGTCTAAGATTGAATTTTGACGTTATGCATCCATTCTTAAGGTAATTTGTTAGGAAAAGTTCTGAGCTGCTTTTGTGAAATTATAAACATTTTTCCTTGTTTGCGGGGCATATTTCCATAATTTTACCCATTGTAGCAATTCATTATGTTCAGAGGCCATTTAATTGCTACAGCATAAATTAGAATTATCATTATTTTGCAATAATGTAATTATTCATGAGCTGTGAGTGTTGTCGCAATAATGGATTACGTCACATTGGCAGATTAAAGAATTTTTCTCTCGATAGGCAAACAGCTGAGAGCTAGGAGGGCATTCACTGTTTCTCCTTCCCCCTTCTCTGCTTCTCCGCTAAAGATATCTAAAGTTCTACCGAATGGCAACGCCGTATCTGTAGCAGTGTGCTGTGCATTTGTTTATGCATGGCCATCAAGATGGTGTCGCATTTAGGAATCACTCTTGTCTTTGGAATAAAATTAGCACTGCAAGTGCGCAATTACGTCATGGATCTATAGCCTATATAAGGGGTTGAAACCCTTATTTCTGCCTCATTTGGCCTAGGAAGACTCCGGGGGAAATTAGTCATGGTGTCGTAGTGTTATGTTTTTAGCAGCAAAATGTGAGTTGCATTTAGGCCTTTGTTTCTTCATTGCTAAGGTATGTGGAAGATGTTTCTTGTAAATTCATTTAAATAAATGTTAGGGTGTGGGAACTGCATGATAGTGTAATGTAATATTCTTGTGTTTTCTTCTTTCCCAAGCATGCGTTGTATGTGTGTTTGATTTGGGAATGGTGGCATTCTGTGTTTTTATTAGTATCTTATAAATGGATGTAGCATGGAAGATGCTTGAGATTTAATAGGATAGATTTGTGGCCACCATTCGGTTAAATGTAAATATAATTAGTGTTTATCTGAGGCATGCTGGGATATTATTTTGATGGGCTCCTTTCTTAATTTTTGCTTGCAGTTCCTACCTTTTCTTCCTCATACCTGAAGCATGAAGTTTTTCTAAATTTATTATTTTGGTATTTGTCTCCCCTGTATGATATCTTCTAACCATCTGAGCCTATTTCCTCCATTAGCCTAGGTGGAAGTAGTTTTTATTTAGGCCTTGTGCGTGGAGCATGTGTGAATCTGCATGGGTGTTTGGTTTCTGGCCAGAGTTTGAGATGCATGTATTAACAGGTATGTAATAATGAATTTAAGGCAGGTATTTAATGTAATCTTGTTTATGAATTTAAAATTGTGGTATGCATGAAAGATTAAGGTATGTGATTATGAAATTCAAATGCATGTAATATCATTGTAGAATGATGGTGTTATATTTAAATTATGTTATTGAGGTGCTTCACACCTGTATGAAAATTTGATTTTATAAAAATTAGGCCTACCATCTCTTCTCTTTCAGATTTAGCTAATATTTTATGGTACTTAACACCGAAGTGTGTCATATTATATTATGACTTTATAGACCATTGTATTTTATGATTATCTGGCCATTTGAAGTTTTAATGTAATTTTATTGTGGTGTTTCACACCGATCCATGTTTTTTTAAAATTAAAGGGTATATCTTGATGTAAACTAACTTGCTTCTTTTTCAGGATTTATTTAGTGATAATGTAACAGGGCTTCACCCGAATTGAAATAAGAAATAGGGCTTCACCCAGATAAATATGTTTGTTATGAGACCTTCAGTCTATATTAACTTTAGTTTTCTATGTAAAATCCTTTTGGTTTCTTTTATTATATATGTACACATATTGTAGAGTCATTTTCCACTGTCAGATTTTGTCTAGTCAAGAAACAGCAATAATTTTGATTTTGTAGTATGAAAGATTTGAATACATTTTATATTAGCTTCCACTTTGTTAAATGATGGTTTTTCTTTCTGCCCCTTTTGTTTCCCTCCTGTAGGGGTAACAAGTTGGTAGCCGCAGAGCGGTGGTTGTATAACCATTGGGTTCGTCCACGCTCTTGTTTTTTTTTCTTTTAACTTGTAGTCTTGACAGTGGATTTGTTGTGTACATCTTGCTGTAAAATTTCATAAAATTTAATTTTATTTTAGGCAGGGATTTTATTTATTTGTATGAAAGGGTTTTTATACTTGTGTTGTGGGGTTTGTTTCCTTGAACTTGTCTAATATTGTGAAAATTACTTTTCATGTATCATCTTGGAGTTGGTGAAGCTTTCCTAAGATAGTCTGGTGAGCTGAAAGTAGGCACCAGTAGTCTGTAGCCTGCAGCTGCTCAGGGATGAAGCTTTCAGCAGCTTGTGAGGTCTTGTCCTGGAATGTGAAGTTTATTAAGTCATGTGGCTCTCTGTAGGAAGTAGTCAATCTGCTGTAATAGCCTATCGGGTGAGTCAATTTCTTTTTTAATTAATTTTGTGTAGGATAGATCTACCAGTTAGCTTGCTTTCCCTGTGTTAAATGTAAGTCTGCAGTGTCGTGGCAGATGTGTCTTGTGCCAGCTCCTTGATAGTCATTCTGATGATATTTCAGTGAATTTCAGTTTAATTGAGGAATATTTTATCATTATAAATAGGCCTTAGGATTCTCAAGAGGCCAGTGAGCTTGATTTCTCATATTTTACTCTAGGTGGCCTTAAATGGCAAATTTGAGGTTAGAGTAGACATCAGATAGGTCCTTGTAGGAGGGATTGCCTTGTGGAAGTGAGGTACAGTTAGAACTGTGTGTTCTATTGCCGCTTCGGTTGCTGTGAAAGTTCCACAGGAACCCTGTGTAGATTTGCCTGTCGGTGTTTTAGTAAATTCTGCTATTATTGGGGCATTTTTCTTGAGTTTTCTTGATAGGCTTTGCTCTTGGGCAGCTAAGCTTTAGGCTTGCTGTGTCTGGCTAGATCTTTCTGCCAGGGGAGTTGTTAGTGAGATATTTAAATACCAGTTTTGACTAAAATAATTCAAGTATTATTCATATTAGAAGTTTGTTTAGGCATGTAAACTTCTGTATTGTGTGGTGAAGCGGAGGAATAGACTTATGACTGACCTTTGACTTAGGACTGACTGTGACTTATGGTACCGTTTCCAAAGTGGAGCACACACAAGTCAGCTGTTGCCTGTTTATTCAAACTTGTAATATTTAATGGGGAGTCAGGAGAGGTTATGTAGATACTAAATGGGGAGTCAGGAGAGGTTATGTTTTTGCCTGCATCTGGAGTAGTGATGGATGCAGAGGAACTGCATAGGTTGCAGTTAAGTGTTACTGTACTGTAGATTTGAGTGGCTTAGACTGATGCAGGATTCCAGTCGGGTCATGGTTGGCCGCCATCGACTTTGGTGCACTCTTTTCTACTGTTTCTTGTCCGAAGAGGCTCGGAAGGGGCTTTTCTTTGGACGCAGCTTTATAACAATTCTTGAGGGGAGACTTTTGGCTCAGAAGCCTTATGGGGGGCTATCTGGGTTTTCTCCAATCATGCCTAGTGTAGGGGCAACGCCCACCTATGGTTCTTGAGATATTGTTGCTGCTTTAAGCTTAAATGCTACCGTACTGTAGGATTTGGTATTACCCAGAACCGAGAGGAATACTTGTCCTATTGTTTCTAATCGTTTTTCCTTAGCATCTTATAGCTGGATTCTTAGAGATGTTTGTGGTTTTCTTCGACAGCTAGGAGAATGCTGTTAGGGGTTACCATTAGTCATGTCGCTGTTGGTGATGCCACTGCGAATCATAAGGAAGCTATGGCTAGGATTTAAATGATCATCTTTATTTTGTCTTTCTCCACAGCCTTGATTATGTCTTTTTTTTTTGGCCATTGTATTTCATGAGATTTCAGTACAGAGTAAGTCGTGCAGTGCTCTAGTAGGAGGAGGCTTATGGGGGCTTCTTTCTGCCATCTTCTGCTTCTCTTCGGCCAAAGTAATTACCGATTTGATGTGACTTGTACATAATAATACCAGGTAAACTATGACCCTGGAGTATAAATAAGAATAAGTTTTTCTCTGGAAACAAACCCATTGATGGATGTAATTATTATTTATAGGTTATGTCTGGTGTTTTTATTTGTAGGTTATGTTAGGTAGTATGTTTGCGGGTATGATTCATAGTGTAATTATTATGTATTTTATTGTAAGTGTGCATGGGTGAATGGAATAAGAATAGGGTTTTCTGAATCAGTTAAAATACAGTCATGTTTATTTAAATTTTGATGCATAAATATCTCTCATATTTCTATTAAGTAGCATTTTTCAAAAATATTTAATCTTGCTTTAGTTTCTTAACGGAGGAGTTAGAAAAGGGTTTTTATTCTCATGTCTCTTCCTTTTGAATTCAGTGATCTGCCGCTAAGTTTCTATTCACAGGGTGGACTGTTCTGTAAAGCAGATACTGATGTCGCTGACGGTGCCTTCACTGTGGGTTGCTGCCAGAGTCTGGTTCCTGACCTAGTGACTTGCCTGCTGAAAGAGACTTGCAGATGTATCTCGCCCTACGTCTCGTCTCTGTAAATACTTCAGTGGCTGTCGCTGAGCATCTAGTCTGGACACTAGTGGATCGTGATCACTGTTATGCAAGTTAAGGGGACACTTGCTCTCAGGTATGACACGACAGTGAGGTTGTGCTCGTAAGTGGTCAGGAAGATTTGACGGCATGCCTTATCTGTGAAAGGACACCTTTGGTCAGTCACTCAGATCTCGCTTTGCTATAGTTCATGTATAATTTGACTTTAGTGTTGGAATATATCCAGCATATATTCCAACTCATGGGGCAGGAGTTTGTAGCAATTCATTATGTTCAGAGGCCATTTAATTGCTACAGCATAAATTAGAATTATCATTATTTTGCAATAATGTAATTATTCATGAGCTGTGAGTGTTGTCGCAATAATGGATTACGTCACATTGGCAGATTAAAGAATTTTTCTCTCGATAGGCAAACAGCTGAGAGCTAGGAGGGCATTCACTGTTTCTCCTTCCCCCTTCTCTGCTTCTCCGCTAAAGATATCTAAAGTTCTACCGAATGGCAACGCCGTATCTGTAGCAGTGTGCTGTGCATTTGTTTATGCATGGCCATCAAGATGGTGTCGCATTTAGGAATCACTCTTGTCTTTGGAATAAAATTAGCACTGCGAGTGCGCAATTACGTCATGGATCTATAGCCTATATAAGGGGTTGAAACCCTTATTTCTGCCTCATTTGGCCTAGGAAGACTCCGGGGGAAATTAGTCATGGTGTCGTAGTGTTATGTTTTTAGCAGCAAAATGTGAGTTGCATTTAGGCCTTTGTTTCTTCATTGCTAAGGTATGTGGAAGATGTTTCTTGTAAATTCATTTAAATAAATGTTAGGGTGTGGGAACTGCATGATAGTGTAATGTAATATTCTTGTGTTTTCTTCTTTCCCAAGCATGCGTTGTATGTGTGTTTGATTTGGGAATGGTGGCATTCTGTGTTTTTATTAGTATCTTATAAATGGATGTAGCATGGAAGATGCTTGAGATTTAATAGGATAGATTTGTGGCCACCATTCGGTTAAATGTAAATATAATTAGTGTTTATCTGAGGCATGCTGGGATATTATTTTGATGGGCTCCTTTCTTAATTTTTGCTTGCAGTTCCTACCTTTTCTTCCTCATACCTGAAGCATGAAGTTTTTCTAAATTTATTATTTTGGTATTTGTCTCCCCTGTATGATATCTTCTAACCATCTGAGCCTATTTCCTCCATTAGCCTAGGTGGAAGTAGTTTTTATTTAGGCCTTGTGCGTGGAGCATGTGTGAATCTGCATGGGTGTTTGGTTTCTGGCCAGAGTTTGAGATGCATGTATTAACAGGTATGTAATAATGAATTTAAGGCAGGTATTTAATGTAATCTTGTTTATGAATTTAAAATTGTGGTATGCATGAAAGATTAAGGTATGTGATTATGAAATTCAAATGCATGTAATATCATTGTAGAATGATGGTGTTATATTTAAATTATGTTATTGAGGTGCTTCACACCTGTATGAAAATTTGATTTTATAAAAATTAGGCCTACCATCTCTTCTCTTTCAGATTTAGCTAATATTTTATGGTACTTAACACCGAAGTGTGTCATATTATATTATGACTTTATAGACCATTGTATTTTATGATTATCTGGCCATTTGAAGTTTTAATGTAATTTTATTGTGGTGTTTCACACCGATCCATGTTTTTTTTAAAATTAAAGGGTATATCTTGATGTAAACTAACTTGCTTCTTTTTCAGGATTTATTTAGTGATAATGTAACAGGGCTTCACCCGAATTGAAATAAGAAATAGGGCTTCACCCAGATAAATATGTTTGTTATGAGACCTTCAGTCTATATTAACTTTAGTTTTCTATGTAAAATCCTTTTGGTTTCTTTTATTATATATGTACACATATTGTAGAGTCATTTTCCACTGTCAGATTTTGTCTAGTCAAGAAACAGCAATAATTTTGATTTTGTAGTATGAAAGATTTGAATACATTTTATATTAGCTTCCACTTTGTTAAATGATGGTTTTTCTTTCTGCCCCTTTTGTTTCCCTCCTGTAGGGGTAACACCATGATTACAGCTTCCTGAAAACAATTTAATGAAATACTGAAACTAGATTTTCTCAAGCCAAACACTGCTCAGACAGATGGCGACATTGGCATTCTGCAGTCGCATGCTTCCTTCACAGCCACGGGCGAGTCACATCATCACCAGCATGACGTGTTTTGATGATTTTTCACAATCAAACCTGGTGTAACCCTTGGCAGTTATGCTGGGTTTATTAATAACACGGCTCATGTAGAACTGCACGGTGATGAACCAAACAACCGTTCAACACAAATGTAAGCAAGGCTAATAATGTATATAATGAAATTATTCAGGGAGAGCTAAGTTTTGGAATTAAGACTTCTGCAGAGGGATGAAACAGAACCTTCCCACGTATCTCTATTTACATCTACTATTCACTATGAAAAAACATAGTATTGCTGCATTTTTCCTTACAATGGGAATTAATGTAGCTACTGACTACCTCACTTACAATTACTCACATAGTGATGTGTTTTTATTAATTTTGGGGTTCTGAATTATTCATTCTTGCTTAGTTATGTAAGTATTCACTCATTAGAAACAATAAATATAATTCGAGGTCCACATTCTCCGAGATAAATTTATCAGTAAATTACTCACAGTAAATTTATCAGTAAATTTATCGGTAAAATCCAGACCTCTCCTTATACTACCTATCGAAATCTTCAACACAGAATTTAAAGAATAATGCAATATTTCTCTCTTTATGGTGTAGGCAGAGTTAAAGTACAAGATACCTGTTTACTCCTGATTTTACGAATTTCTTCTTCTGCAATACCCATGCTCTCCAGCCACTCATCGGCAGGTTCATCATCATCAGATAAACCTTCTAAATTATCTGTAAGTTGCTTTGAAGATGTATTATCATCATTCAAGGAGTCTGTGTTGTAGCCAGTATCACCAGTGCTGTCAGAAGAAAGACGTTTGGTGGATTTCTTCAACGGCATTATAAACTCCACATCTAAAACAAATTAAAATTATAAAGAATGAACATAAAGCATTATGAAAGTTTACAACATCTTCTTTCATGTGCTGAGGTTCCCTATTTCATGGATATATGGAAGGAGTGCCACTTTTGACTTACGCACAACTCTGTAGGACCAAGTTACATGATAATTCTTACGTACTTATGAATGACAATACACAATTCCTAAGCAAACTAAAGGAATACCACATCATCTACTTTATGGAACCTGGAGGTTCGTTGCCACGTTTACAAGAGCCTGCCATTCAGCCCTATTCTGTGCTTACTCCAATCAACCATCCCTTCCCTTAAATCTATACAGTAAAACCCCGTTTTTACGTTCCCGCCATTTACGTCATTTTCAGCTGGTCCCACTTTTTAACCTATGCTGACAATACATAGAATTCCCGCCATTAACAACTTCTACACAGTTGTATTTCCCGCCATTTACGTATTTTTTCCGTTGGTAGCGTTGATTTTCGATGAAGAACCGCTTTCCATGCGTTCTCTTTCAAAGCGAATCCGTGAAGTGCTTCAGTTTTGCTGCAGCGAAGAAAGAATGGTCAAGACAGTCCAGCGGTTCTGAAGCGCTTTAAAAATGAACGCAAGGTCTCATTTCCGCTATGTTGCCAACTCTCTTACACGCGGCGACAGTGGCTATTTGCGTTAGTTGAGAGGAAGTTGGTTTCTTTTGTGCGTGTAGATATTTGATATTCACATAGCTTAGGCCTAATTCATCGTGATTTGTAGTAACACTTTTGTTGCGTGATTTTTGGCGGTATGATGGAGGTTAATAAAAACAATAGAAAATGCATTTCTTTGCAAGAAAAGACGGAAATTCTACGCCGTGTTGATTCACACGTGGGAACACGTGTTCAGTTGGCGAAAGAGCTTGGACTCTCTGTTTCAACTTTGAATACAATCATAAAAAATAGATCGACAATTGAACTTAATGCCAAACAAAGTGGTGCAATGTCCAAAAAGCGCAAATATATACGCACATCAACGTATGATGAGATGGACAAACTTGTGGCAGAATGGTTTGTTTCTACGAGAGCGGCAGGAATTCCAGTTGATGGCACCATACTTCGATCGAAAGCGCTTCAGTTTGCTGCAAAATTGGGAATCGCCGATTTTACTGCATCTAATGGATGGATAGATCGGTTCAAGAATCGCCATAATATCGTCTACAATCAACTTTGTGGAGAAAGTAAAAGCGTCAGTGTGGAAACTGTACAAGAGTGGAAGCAAAACCTGCCAGCTATTATTCAGGGTTACGAACCAAGGAATATTTTTAATGCTGACGGAACTGGTTTGTTTTATAACATTTTGCCAAGCAAAACTTTGTGCTTTAAGGGGGAAAAGTGTCATGGTGGAAAACTCAGCAAGCAGCGGGTAACTGTTCTGCTAATGGTCAATGCTGACGGATCAGAAAAATTACCCCCCCTAGTGATCGGTAAATTCAAGAAGCCCAGGTGTTTCAAGAATTTGAAAAATCTGCCCACAAAGTATGATGCAAATGCCACAGCATGGATGACTAGCAGCATCTTCACATCTACGCTTCATGCTTTGGATGCTAAAATGGGAGCAAATCATAAAAAAATATTATTGTTCTTGGACAGATGTGCTGCCCATCCCGATGATCTGCAGCTAAGAAACATTAAGCTTGTGTTTCTCCCACCAAACTGCACAAGCGAGCTCCAACCACTGGATCTGGGCATCATTCATGCCCTTAAATTCAAGTACAGGAAGATGCTAGTGGAGAAGGCTGTCTTCATGCACGATAATGATATGGACCCTAAGAAAATGACCATAACAGTCCTTGATGCCATGCATTATGTATCCAGAGCATGGTCAAGTATCAGTCCTGTTACCATATCTAACTGTTTCCGGAAGGCAGGGTTTGAGTTTGTGGAAGAAGAGGACTATCTGCCCGAGGAAGAGATGTCAGAGCCCAGCAACTGGGCTGTGGTGGACGAGCCTTCTTCATTCGAAGATTATGTCAACGTTGATGCTGATGTAATAACATCAGTGGTGCCCACAGTAGAAGACATTGTTTCTAGCCACCTTGAAGAAAAAGAAGTAGGTGAGGAAGACTCTGACCAGGAACCCAAAATACCTACTAGCAAAGAAGCCATGGAAGCAATAGCTGTTTTGAGGCAGTACATTGCGAGTGCCTCGGGAGAGGATGGGGCTTTTGATGCCCTATATGCTGTGGAGAGACAGGTCGAACTGATACAAATAAGAAAAAAGCAAAGACAATCAACCATTTCTGACTTTTTTAAATAGATAATGTAAGTGTACATAGCTACCTTTTTCTTTCCCCTTCATGTATTAAATTTTGCACTATATAGCATTACAGATTTCACACTTCCTGCAATTTACACTTTCCTGCCATTTACACTTTTTTGCATCAGTCCCTTGAAAAGTGTAAAAAAGGGGTTTTACTGTACTAATATTGTTCTTCTACCTACATCTAGGTCTTCCAAGTTGTCTTTTCTCTTTGGGTTTTCCTGTCAATATTTTTGAGATGTGTCTTACCTCCCCCACATCCTCAACATGTTCAGCCCATTTCATCCTCCGTGATTTAATTACCCTTATTATATTCGAGGAAGAGTACAGGTTATGAAGCTCATCATTAGGTAGTTTTCTCCAGTCCCCGTTTTCAGCTGTATTAGGTCTGCATAATTCAAATCATAATAAGCATTTTCGCCTATATACTAGTACCGTAATTGTTTCAACACCACTTAACGTATTTGAGTCCGAATGTCACGTATTTGAGTCACATTCGAACTCAAATACGTTAAGTGGTGTTGAAACAATTACTAGTATATAGGCGGAAATGCTTATTATGATTTGAATTATTATCGTATACTAGTTGGAACCACATCTAAGCTTCACAATTAAGTTTATCAATGAAATAGATCTGCATATTTTCCTTTGTACCTTGTTTTCAAACACTCTCAAATTATTTCCTTCCCAAAGAGTAAGGGACCATGTCTCTAATCCATATAATACAACTGGAAGGATAATTGTCTTATAAATTCTTATTTTTAGATTTCTGGACAGAAGACGAAAGACAGTGCTTTAGTTGGGCCGGAGCTCACCGGAGCTGCACTCCGGGAAATATTTTGCTCAATACAAGTAAGAATCAGCTTGAAAAATGTTATGTCATAACCGGGATTTGAACACGGATCTTCAGCTTAACGCGCTGATGCTCTACCATTGAGCTACCATGACAACATGCCAGTATGACATCAAATTCCTCAACTGATTCAGAAGACAAGGCAGACCACAGGAGGTTTCTCCATTGAGAACACACATCCAATGGCGTCCTACATTTGTAGGTACTTTGACGCCAAGTTATTATTTATATACTATTAATTAAGTGGAGGGAAAGGAAATAGACATTAAAGACATGGATTTAATGTCTATTTCCTTTCCCTCCACTTAATTTTGCTCAATGTTCCTTATTTCTATTTTTTTTTAAATTGTAGATCTCATATTTTCCACAGACATGAATTGAACATTGAAGAAATGTTCCACTGTATAAATAATGCGGCAACTTTGTCTCTGTCTTTCATTTCCAATAGAGCAGTGTTTCTCAAGCTTTTTGAACCGAAGGACCTCTAAAATGTCTAAAAAAAAAATTACGGACCCCTAATTTTAATCCCATTTTTAAAAGTAGGATATATGTAGGCCTATATTCTTAATATTTGGGGTATTAATTATAGGTCATTACAACGAATAAATCTAAATAACTTACATTTTTTTTAATTTCACGGAAACACAGTTATTGAATTGGAAAAATATTAAAACCGGAGTTTTACTTCTTTACTTTCCACTTTCTTTATGATATTTTTAAATTATGTCTGCGGACCATCTGCACCATCTTCCGGACCACTGGTGGTCCGCGGACCATAGGTTGAGAAACGCTGCAATAGAGGATTCTGACTGATCCTTAATTCTTGGAATGCAAGAAAAGGTTGCAGTTGTAGGAGTTGAGGCCTTGAGGGTGAAAGTTGTTTACGGGTTAACCCCTATTTGGTGAGATATTTTGAATAGCGGCAGTCAGTTTCTAGGTAGATCCGTGCAAATATACTCTATACTTGATGTTACGTATTTTGGTGAGCTCCCCCAAATATTTTTTTCCAACTAAAGCACTGTGCAAAGACAGAAGTTTATGAACTGAATAAAAACAGGCATTTCTTGATTTCAGTCGACACTTAACTTCTTCCTTAATATCATTTACATCTGAAATAATTACTCCCAAATATTTGAATTTCTCCATGAATGCTTTATCTGCTGTTCTAATATTTTGAGTTACATGATAATATTATGCAATTGTATGGTGAAGAGTATATGCTGATTGTTTGTAGGTGCCAAATAATGTTGTGCGATTGACTAGATAGAAAAGGGAGGAAACTCACAGTGGCGGCTCGTGGCCGGAAAATTAGGTGAAGAGAAAAAATGCCACAGGCTTATGTTAATAACAGAATTCACCCAGTAGCGGATCATGGCTCAAAACGAGAGTGTGCTGCACATACCATTTCATACCGAAATGGAATAAGAAATGAGAAAATAGTATTTTTAATGATCGAGGTAGAGGAAATCGCTTATTGTTTCCAGTGCGACAGAATACTTAATCGGGGTTGTAGAATCCGGGTTTTTCTGAATTTAAAACATTCGAATTTGGCAGTGAAGATGAAAAACATTGCTTATTTGACAATGATGGTCCCCCACGCTACATCACGGCCCCCTACCGTCAAACGGTGGAAGATTTAACATGCCCACCTCTTTCTCCGAGCTAACAGTGTGAGGTGCTGGCGAAGAAAATGCCTGAACAAGGGGGAATGCTTCATGGGTAGTCTGTTCTCGTCACCTAGAAGATATGGGATAAGCGAGTAACTGCTGCTTGCCATCCTCATTTTGAGTTGAACAGACTACGGAGGGAGTGGTATCCAGTTCAGCTTCATCACGGCCGACTTGAAGCATGCCTGTGCTCTCAGGATCTCAGTGTCTCCTAGCTTTGACACCAGGTGGTGGTGTGGCGGGTAATTAAAAAATGCAGATACATTTATAGTAAAAACCAACATTCGTGATATGGAAAATAAACTTTAAAAATACGTATTGTAAAGGAAAAATACTGGTGAAGTGCTACTTCACCTACTTCCCCAGAATAGCCACCACTGGAAACTCATTGAAACCATTACTTTACTCTCATCAATGAACATTACGAGAACCTCCAAGTTCAATGTCCTCATCTAATGTACAAAATCACTATCTATAATGGCATAACCGGTATATCTTCTGAAAGTGGAGAAAAAAAACTTTTACTATTATAAAAATCAAACAGATTTAAAAAAATGAAAAATGACTTTTCTATTCTCAAACTTGTATTTACTACCTTAATTAATAAAAAAATAAAAAGTAATATCAGCATATGCACTCTTCACATACTATACAAAGAACAATAGGCAAGAGACAAAAATGCAAATGTGGGTTATGACAAGTTAACATACCTTCATTTTTTAGATTCTGTCGGAAACCTCTAGTTGTAGGGGTGAGCATAGCATTGATATCTGTGAAACCAAGAATTCCAGCTGCTCGGAACAAGCATGTGAAGGTATTAGCACACACATAGAAGAATGGGCATTGCCTTGCTCTTGTTAGCTGAAAATCAAAACAATTTAAGTTAGGATTGCTAGGAAAGTCAAATTAATTGTTTTATTGCCAGGCCAACTATTTGTAATACTGCAGAACATGTATCATGAAATCAACTCAATTATTTTTCCGTTGAAAGTTTATGTACTAAAAAACCTACAAATATACATACCACTATGCACACAAAACTGCTGAAATATTACCCGATAACAGAAGCACATTGAGATCACCATAGCCACGGCTATGATTATTAAACGATATTGTAACAACAATTAACTATTATTTTAAATACTTTGCATACTATCATTAATTTAGAAGATATTAAAATAAACAATTAATAAGTAAACATAACAAGATCAAAAACAGTAATTATTTATTTTATTTATTTATTTATTTATACAAATTTATACAAATATACAAAACAAAACAAGACCACCCGAATGAGCAAGCGCTCGTGCTCGGGCACAGTTCAGCCATTTACGTTACAAAATACAAATTACAAATATATAAAGAAAATATAATATTAAATCAATACCTAAAAAATAATAATAAAAAAGAAAGAACAGAATAGTAAAAAGAAAAAAGGAAAAGTAGTAAGAACAAAAATTGAAACCCTGAGTTATTACAAATAAAATAGTTCCTTAATTGTCTACTAAGTACAGAGTGAAGTAACTTTTGAACTATGAAATAAGATTTTTGATAAACTTATTGAATTTTTTGTTGTTCATATGTACTATTTCTGGATGTGACCTAATTATAGAGTTATAGAGTCTTGGACCATAATAAATGCTATGTTTAGAGCCAGAAGAGGTGAAGTATTTTGGTTCTATTAAAGGCAATGTTTTATTTCTTGTAGTATTGTAATTATGAGGATCCGATACATGTACGTTGCGGTATTTGTGAAAGTATTTTAAAAGTGTGAGCTTATAAATTTGTTCTACAGTCATCACATTCAATTCAGGAAATATCAATTCTGTTGGATATTCTATAGGCTTTTTTAAACAAATTTTTATAATTCTCTTCTGTATTAGAATCAAAGGAGTCAATACAGATGTGCCACTTCCTCCCCAGCCAATGATACCATATTGGAGGACAGATTGTATTAGAGCTAAGTAGACTGTCCTTAAGACTTCAGTCGGTAAATATTGTTTTAGACAGACAAATTTGTATAATGTTTTTCTTAATCTGGTACATAAATATGTGATGTGTTTGTCGAATTTCAGATGACGATCTATAATAATACCAAGGTATTTGACCTGATTTGTCTCCTTCACAACCTGGCAGGTACATGAGTCAGATTCACAGTTGATATCATGTAGTCTTACGCACAAGTTTTGATCCATTTTTAATTGTGGAGTACCAGCAGTTGTTAATGAGAATGGAACACAGTTTGTTTTATCTATATTTAATACTAACCTATTGCAGTCAAGCCAACTTTTAACTACTCTTAATCCCTTATTAGCCCATTTGTAAGTATCCTGCCAAGTTGGAGCGGAAAATAGCAATACGGTATCATCGGCATAAGAGTAAAGACAGCCATGGAAATTATTTAAGTCCAAATGCAGCAACTCATTTATGTAAATAATGAAAAGAATTGGACCCAAAATTGTTCCTTGTGGCACACCAGTATCCACTTCTCTGATATCACTAAACTGATCCTTAATTTTGGTAATTTGCATTCTATTATGTAAATAAGACCGAAATAAATTTAGTGCAGTACCTCTTACTCCAATTTGCTCTAATTTTTCTATAAGTATCTTGTGGTTTACCGTGTCAAAAGCCTTTTGCAAATCCAAAAAAATACCTAGACTTTTATTTCCCGCATCTAATTCTTCGATAACTTTTCCTGTAACATTAATTATGGCATCATCTGTGCTCAAGTTATTTCAAAAACCAAATTGATTTGAATTTAATATATTATTTTTATTTAAGAAGTCCACCAGTCTATTTTTTATACATTTTTCTAACAGTTTAGATAGGCTAGGGAGTAAGGATATAGGTCTATAGTTATTTAAACTATGCTTTTCTCCGGATTTGTATATAGGTACTACCACAGCTTTTTTAAGATCATCTGGGAAAGTTCCTTGTGATAAGCAAAGATTAAAAATATGTTCGAGGGGCTTCGATATGTATTTAGAAATTGTTTTCAAGGTGTTGTTTGTTATTCCGTCCGTACCAGGGGCAACGTTATTTTTTAGTGAGATTATCATTTTATTGATTTCATCTTGGGTTACAGGGAGAAGAAACATTGACGAAAGCTGAGCAGGTTGTGGTATACATTTTTTTATATTCAGGGATACTGTTTGGTGCTAACTTAATATTTGAAGTGATTACAACAATATATTAAGCATTAGAATATTGAAATATAATATGACAGATAGGATATTTTGTGTAGTAGGCTGGTAAAAAGTAGAAGTTTTTAAGATCACAAGTAAGGCCAGACGGAATTCGGGAACAAGTTAAATGAAAGTCCATGCTCACTATAGATACATCGCGGGAGACCGGAGACAGTATAATGTCCAAAAGTGCAGTGCTATTCATTAAAAACTGGAGAGAATAGGCTGCAACTCTAGTCAAAAGCTGGTACATAGAATTTGTACTGGGGAACTGTATCTGAATAGCTTTACGAGGAAACTCAGTAGTTTAACAGGAAAGCTAGGCTTCAGTAAAATGCAGAGTAAGCATCTAGTAAGCATCAGTACGCTAGAAATGGAAGACCAATAAAAATACTGCTTATGGAAGGTAAACTCCCAAAATACATATAAACTGATAAGTGACTTGTTTGAGTGTTTTAAGGGGGGAATATGTTCTTAAACTATAAGGTTGCAAGGCATGCATATTGTCATACACACTTCGGTCTGCACTCCCACGGGAGGCACATGTGTCGAGCGTTGCATTTGACACATGATTATAGTTTTATTATAAGTCAGTGATTAATATTTACACACTTCGGTCTGCACTCCCAGGGGAGGCACATGTGTCGAGCATTGCAGTCGACATGTAAGTAAAGTTTTAATATAAATTCAGTGATAAGTTTGCAAGTGTTTGTCGGTGGGACTGCATTAAAGTCCACACCATATTATCAGTGAGTTATTAATTATATCGACGAGTAAACAGAAATAATAAGTGAGATTTACGTAAGTATAAATTAATAAAATAAAATAAACAAGCATTACATAACATTTGCATAGAACAGATCATGCGGGTAAAATTCATAACAGTAATATATAGTCTTGCAACTCTAGACATTTAACAAGCAATTCCCGATTTATAAATACCAAACTCAGAACATTATCTACTGTGTTACAAACTTCAAAGCAGTAAACCAGTGTTATTATTTATACATGAACAGTGACTGCTAAATTATCAATTATTACGCCCACATTAACCCCAAAGTGCCCTGAGAAATGGAAGAGACCCTTACTGCACCCACTGAGCAACCCATGGCCAATTCATCTTGAGAAGCTTGCAAGTATAAACTATAACAAGTGATTATCAGTGAATTGTTGGTGGGAATCGAACCTGAAAATAACAAGGGAAGTTCCGCATCAACATACTGACTTAAAAAAGAAGTAACTCGTAACTGAGATTTCCTTCTTTGCATAGTCGGTACTCCTGTCATCTTCATCTATATTAATAAAAGGAAGTGTCTGTCCTCCGTCTGTCTGTCTTCCGTCTGTCTGTCTTCCGTCTGTCTGTCTTCCGTCTGTCTGTCCGCGATACCCAGCGAAATCTACTCAACGCAGAGATCTGAAATTTTATACATAGGCGGACTAAAGGGTCGGAATGTGCACCTCGAAGCCGGAATTTTAATTTTCGCTTTAGTTCGTGAGTTATGAGTGAAAAATGAACAAAAAACGTGTATTTATTCAGTTTTCGAAGCATGAGTTTTCAGTAATACAAATCAATTACACTAGGCTTTGGCTATTTTTGTCATTCCTTCGACATAAAAGCATCGCGATCTCTTGAATGTTGTAGCTCACGCTGGTCAATTCATTTGTTTTTAATGTCAAGGCATAATATGAAATTTTCAACTACAATGAAGAGGATTATTATTATTATTATTATTATTATTATTATTATTATTATTATTATTATTATAGGGATAATCAATATTAGCCTAAATATGGTCAAACGTTGTTCCATTTGGACGAAACTCACTATACAGGGGTTTTCTGGGCCAAGGAACTCGAATCTGAGGTCGCTTTTACCACGTGACACTATCTAATCGTGATATGTGGTCCACATGATTTAGGTGTTAATATAATGATTTAACTATTATGCTCTTAATTTTTTATTTTTGAAATAATTATCGCGGGCGAAGCCGCGGGCACCTGCTATCTTAAAATAATAAAAGGACGTGTTTGTCTGTCTGTCCACGATGCCCAGCGAAATCTACTGAACGCAGAGATCTGAAATTTTAAACATAGATGGGCTGAAAGGTGGGCGAATGCGCATCGAAGCCGGATTTTTAATTTTAGCTTTCGTTCGCGAGTTGTGAGTGAAAAACTGGCAGAAAACGTGATTTTAGCGCTGTCGAAGCATCAGATTTCAGTAATACATTTCAATGTCAAATCAATTGCAGTTGGCTTTGGCTATTTTTGTCATACCGTGGTAATAAAAGCATCGCGATCGCTAGAATGTTGTAAGCCCACGCTGGTCGATTCATTCGTTTAGAATGTCAAGGCCCGTAGACATATGAAATTTTTCAACCTACACGGAAGAGGGATAATCAACATAGACCTAAATATGGTTAAACATCGTTCGATTTGGACGAAACTCACTATACAGAGATTTTCTGGGCCAAGGAACTCGAATCTGAGATCGCTTTTACCAGGCGACGCTATCTAATCGTGACATGTAGTCCACGTGATTTAGGTGTTAATAAATATAATGATTTAACTATTATGCTCTAACTTTATGCTCTTTTTTATCGCGGGCGAAGCCGCGGGCACATGCTAGTACATTAATAAATGCTGGAATTATTTCCATGAATAGTCTGCATACAGAGGTGAGGGTACAATATCACGTTTCTGAATTCATGTAAAGTCCAAGGAAAATACCATGTCACTGTTACTAGATTTCTTTATTCATGCCACCAACATTTGCTGCTTTTGTAGATTTCTGATGTTTTAAGAAAGTACAGGAAAAGATCAGTAATTTACAACCTACTCATGTCGATAATTACATTAAATACAGTAAGTTCAACCCAAAACCTCACCAATTTGCAATTTTTCACAGTTTAATTCATAGACTAATTCACATGCCACTATCCAAGACATAATACAATAGTGAATACAAACATATACAGGAAGTGGCAGTTGCCAACGGCTTTAAAACAAAGTTTATAGATAAGAAGATTCAAAAACACAAAAAGAAAGAATAAAAAAAATCAGTACACTAGACAGCACAGAAAAAGACCAACAAAACTACAGGAAGTTCACCTACCACCCAGAATTCTTCCATAAATTTGAATAAGTGTTCAGAAACTATAATATTAAACTGGCACCACAGAATAAATATACTATCAGGAATCTGTTTAACCACCCAATAAAAAAGCAACACACCAAATACAGAACTATCGGGTATCTACCAGATGGAATGCAAAGACTGGTGCAATATGATTTATATTGGACAAACCAGAAGAAGTTTGGAAATAAGAAAAAAAGAACACCTGAGGAATGTAAAACTAATGCAAACAGAAAAATCAGCAGTAGCACATCATTGCTGGATAGAAAACCACCACATTTATAAGGATATAAAGCTAATAAAGCATGTCAAGAAACCATCAGAACTAATTGCATGGGAAAAGATTTTCATCATACAGAACAAAAACATCATGAATTTTGAAATCCTGCCAGCAGGGGACTTCATTAGACTTACCACCAAAAACAGGGAGGGCAGCACCAAGCAGTGTACTTATTGAAACTTGAGATGGAGGTTTAACATACGTAACTTCACTTAATTCAAGCACTAACCTGAACATGTTTCGAGCAAACTTCATGACTCATCATCAGCTATACTCCATCTGTCTGTTGTATATTGGCAGCAATTCCTGGTGGTTGTTTAATGAACTTCTTGATGAGATCCATCCCCGCGGGTATTTCGAAATTCATGAGTTGGTCCTGATTTTTGTAAATATAAATCTTTTCCCAAATTGTGAGCTGTTTGTGTCCTTGGACACATTTTAGAAGTTCCGGTTCCACATTTATTTCATGGTCTTTCTCCCATACATGTGCAGCTATCGCCGATTTATCAGTTTGTCCATACTTTACATGTCTCAAGTGTTCTTTAGACCTAATCTCCAAATTTCTTTTTGTTTTTCCTATGTATTTTTGGTTACAATCTTTACAGTTAAATTGATATATGCCAGATTTTTTGTTTTGAGGAATATGATCTAGGTTATTGGATTTAAGTAAATTTTTTATACTATATTTATTTACTGGAGCTGTGGTAATGTTGTATTCCTTGAACACTTTCCTGAATTTTCCATCTGCCCATGGGTGGTATGTTATTTTCTTATAGATAACATCCTCTTTTTCTTTTTTGAGTGTGGTAATTTCCTTGATATGTTTTTGTTGACTGAATTTCTTAACTTTCTTTATGATTAGGTCCTTGTGGAATCCATTATTTTCTGCTATGGAAATGATGTTGTGGTATTCTAGATCAAACTCAGTTTTGTTTAGGGGAATGTTGATAAGTCGATGAACCAAACTATTAAATACTGCCTCTTTGTGTTTTCTGGGGTTATAACTATTGGCTTTGATGTAGCAGTCTGAATGTGTAGGCTTTCTGTATATACCAAATTCAATTTTGTTGTAGTGTTTAATGATTTTGAGATCAAGGAATGGGAGAACGTTATTCTTTTCTTCTTCCAATGTGAATTTTAAAGAAATATCCTGTAAGTTTAGAAGTTTTACACAATCTTGGACTTGATTTCGATTAACTATGGCAAAGATATCGTCTACGTATCTATGCCACGTCTTGAACATGTGAGGGAAGGCAGAAGTGATGTGGGTCTCTAAGGAACTCATATAAAGATTAGCCAAGAAAGGAGATAGGGGATTTCCCATTGCCAAGCCCGATCTTTGCTGATAAAATTTTCCATTGAACTTGAAGTAAGTTTGTTCAATACAAAGTTTAGTCAAATTGCAGTATTCTTCTATGGTATTGTCTTTAAATCCCACGGAGGTAAGCCATTTTCTCAGGTATGTTAATAATTTGTCTTGGGTGATGCTTGGAAACAATGACACTACATCAAATGATACTAAAACATCATCTGGGGATAATTCCAAATCTTTGATTTTCTGAGTAAGTTCAAAAGTGTACTTATATTACCAACCATGATCACCAAAACGCCAATCAACCGCCAGCCGAGGATGGAAGTAACACTCCCAAACTAGTCCGATTTTATAAATTGATGTAAGGAGTTAAAAAGTGTTTTTATTTTCGACTTTTCTCAAGATTCTTCTGTGGTGTTAGGCTGGTGTTTTGAAAAGACATGTCAAGATCATGTAAGTACCTATAATTGGTTTTTGGCCTTAGGATGTTGTGTTTTGAGGCTAAAGTATCTATTTTGATTAGTAAAAGTCTTTTCTTGCTCCCTTTCTTAAAAGGGAGTGCCACAGAAATATTTCTATTCTGTTGCTAAAGATTAAGTTTTAGTGGTAAAATTGCTACTGAATCAGTTAGTGTTGTATGGCTTGTGAAGGGCTGTGATTTTACCTTTGGACCTTGTTAATTATTTTATTGTTATTATGGTTACTTGTTTTGAGTTCCAGTTTCTAGCTCCTGGATAGTGTGAATTTTAAAAGTTCATTGATTAACTAAGATTCTGCTACAGATATCAATTACGTACCTGAAACAAAGACCGAAAACTTTCTGCCCACTCTCGATGTAGGCAGTCTTTGATTGCTTGTGATGATGCTATTATGCCAGACGATGCACTAACTCGAGTTGAAGTCCGAGGAAATAAATCAACCCATGGTAATGCAGGGTGTTGCCATACAAGACAACATTGATGAAAACGTGCATTTGGACTTGTGTCAAGTGATTGTGATGATTCAGAATCTAGACCAGTATCTAGACACCGAACAAAGCTGCAAGAAAGATGTTTAATGTAAATAAGATGCAATTATACATTACTTATTCAGTATTCACACACTTGGCATCCCCCCCCCCCAAAAAAAATCTTATGAAATCCAGAAAAATTTAATGTAAAATCATATAGCATGTAGCCTATAATTAATTTGAGCATGATAGACACTTAAGTGTGAAAATACATAAAATCACAATTAAATTGAAAGGAATATGTGCCTTGAAAAGAATTGGAGGAATGCAAACAATTCTGTAAAAAAACTAAGAGGTGGTACACCAGTTGACAGAAATCTCCATCATATGTGTACATATTGTCGTAATCAACAGGGTGAAGAACTGTGTATTGGACAGTATGTTTTTATAAGGATGGGGATCATGCAAAGGAGGATGACATGGAAAGAAACATCATTATCAGCTATGCTCCCACACTTAAAGGAAAAATATAAGATTAACACTTGGGATGTAGTTGGTTTCTTTTAGAGCAAGAAAAGTAATTTCAAAATTTTGTTTAAACTTTTCCAGTATTTCAGTACACTATCTTCAAGCACATTACAAGCATTAGCTACAAACATTCTTCAGGACTTTCTCCAAATTGTACACAGCCATTTGTACTCTTAGATTTTAAATAAATAGAAAGCAAATCTTTCAGTGATATCTGCTTTATGAAAAAGAATGTAATAAAAAATAAAACACATAGGAATGTAAAGCAAAAGAAATAATCTCAACTATTAAAAAATACTTATTAGAATTAATTATATTAGGCTGCACAGTACACATATCTAAACATTCATTATTTTATATAATAATTACATTTAGTATAAATTCTTCCTTATCACTAGAAATTGTAAATCCACACATAATGAAAAATTATTTTTATCTTGTCTTCCAATTACCATGGATACGCCTATTTAATTATGATTATCTATATTAATAAAAGGAAGTGTCTGTCCTCCGTCTGTCTGTCCTCCGTCTGTCTGTCCACGATGCCCAGCGAAATCTACTCAACGCAGAGATCTGAAATTTTATACATAGGCGGACTAAAGGGTCGGAATGTGCACCTCGAAGCCGGAATTTTAATTTTCGCTTTCGTTCGTGAGTTATGAGTGAAAAACTGGCAGAAAACGTTCATTTTTTGTTTGCGTTTTAGAAGCATCAGTTTCAGTAATAAATTTCAATATCAAATCACTTACAGATGGCTTTGGCTATTTTTGTCATCATACCTCATACCTTGGAAATAAAAGCAACGCGATCGCTTGATTTTGTTAGTCCATCCTAGACGATTCATTTGTTTAGAGTGTCAAGGCCCACAGACATATGACATTTTCAACCTACACGGGAGAATGATAATCAACCCTAAATATGGTCAAACATTGTTCGATTTGAACGAAACTCACTATACAGGGGTTTTCTGGGCCAAGGAACTCGAATCTGAGGTCGCTTTTACCAGGGGACGCTACCTAATCGTGGAATGCACTCCACGTGATTTAGGTGTTAATAATTATAATTTGAAATAATTATCGCGGAAGAAGCCGCGGGCACATGCGGGCACATGCTGTTTGTCTGTCTGTCCACGATGCCCATTGAAATCTACTGAACGCAGAGATCTGAAATTTTAAAGATAGATGGTCTGAAAGGTGGGCGAATGCACCTCGAAGCCGAATTTTTAATTTTAGCTTTCGTACGCGAGTTATGAGTGAAAAACTGGCAGAAAACGTTATTTTAGTGCTGTCGAAGCATCAGATTTCAGTAATAAATTTCAATGTCAAATCAATTGCAGTTGGCTTTGGCTATTTTTGTCATTCCGTGGAAATAAAAGCATCGCGATCGCTTGAATGTTGTAAGCCCACGCTGGTCGATTTATTTGTTTAGAATGTCAAGGCCCGTAGACATATGAAATTTTCAACCTACACGGAAGAGGGATAATCAACATAGACCTAAATATGGTTAAACATTGTTCGTTTTGGACGAAACTGACTATGCAGGGATTTTCTGGGCCAAGGAACTCGAATCTGAGATCGCTTTTACCAGGTGACGCTATCTAATCATGGTATGTAATTGACGTGATTTAGGTGTTAATAAATATAATGATTTAACTATTATGCTCTTCATTTTTAATTCTTGAAATAATTATCGCGGGCGATCGCTTGATTTTGTAAGTCCATCCTGGACGATTCATTTGTTTAGAATATCAAGGCCCGAAGACATATGAAATTTTCAACCTACACGGAAGAGGGATAATCAATATAGGCCTAAATATGGTCAAACATTGTTCGATTTGGACGAAACTCACTGTACAGGGGTATTCTGGGCCAAGGAACTCGAATCTGAGGTCCCTTTTACTAGGCGACGCTATCTAATCGTGGTATGTAGTCCACGTGATTTAGGTGTTAATAAATATAATGATTTAACTATTATGCTCTTAATTTTTAATTTTTGAAATAATTATCGCGGGCGAAGCCGCGGGCACATGCTAGTTATATAAATAATAATACTTCCTCCAAGCCTGAGGATTCAACAAAAGTGTCCTTGATGCTAGCAGTATTTCCACATTGCAGATAGATGCCAATCTGCTGCCTCAAAAACTCTGTTGACTGCAGGTTCCTTGGTTAATGGAGACAGCCTTCTTCCAATGTCAGCAAACAAGTGCTTTGGTCTCTTTGCACTATGAACTCACAGTCTCTACCGCAAAGACAATAAAAAATTAATTTTCAATGAAGACGCACCTTTTTTTTTTTTTTTTTTAATACTTGAACGGCTATCTTGGCATCCAAGATTGCAAGGCAGACTGTTTTAGATATATGTGAAGGTGCAAAGGTGTCCATGCAGGTGGTGCCCCACATAAGGGATTTTCCTCTGTATCAAGGTATATGGTGATTCCATCTGGACGTTTGCCATCCAAACAATTAATGCCTACTGGTTCTAGAATAGTTGGAAAGTAAACAGATACCCAAGCAATGCGGAGAATGTCATTTATGGCCGAGTGTCGCATCTGCCCTTGTTCTTAAAAAATTCAAAGCATAATGAGCATGTGAATCAGCTGTTATACCGCAAATGCATTTGTGTTCATGGCAGATTTTGAAACCTAGACATAAGGCAACAGCAATCTTCAATGAGGTTACATCTGTCAAAGTTCCTATTGTGGAAGATGTTAAGGCATTTAATTGTGCTTTTTTCTGGAGGGCCAGATAACGAGCGAAATTGTAATCAATAGATGATGATGCCAAAAGACTACAAAAATAAGTTTGGTATATAATATGTCACAAGATTTCTGTAAGGAAGATTGTTCTGGAGGGTTAATGTTATCTGTCATTGTACTCCACTTAACCATAGACAAGAAGCACACTTCAATTGCATCACTGTTAAAGGGGAAGGCTGTGTCTAATTGGCATCCCTTATTTAAGGCAGCTATCCTGTAAGGATTTTCCTTCTACAAAATTACACCACACCTACTACCCTCTTGCTCTAGACAATTAAGTTGGGATGCAGACACAATAAATGGTGTTAGGTTAGCAAATATTGCAGTTTTAGTTCATTCAATAATCATATCTTTGTGCTGACTCTACATTCGTTACAATGTAAAAATGCCGAAGATAGAATATTCACAATTTTAAATGCTCAGTCTCATGCACTGAGCATGACACACGTATTCAAAGTCGATCTCACGCTCTCACACACTTGAGCTGGAATCTCACGCATTTTATCCATTAAAAACCTTAAGATTTCAATTGGAATTTCACTTAATTTTAACTCCTTTTTAGTGTTACGCAGTCTCTGAATACCATGATTTTAGTATTGATATTACAAGGTAAGTTCATAAAGCTAACCACATGACAGGCTGCAATAGTCCATATAGGATGGCAGGATCATCTTTGCCGGTTTTCAGGAAGCGCGTGTACATGGGATTTCATTGGTTCCGCATCAAGAATGTGCTTTTTCTATGTTTTCTGGCAGTTCTGCATTTTCACTGTTAATGGACACTTCAACAAAATGGCCTACTCAGGGTAAAAAAAATACAAAAAGACACGAAAAAAGAGTATTAAAAAAAAAGACATTGTAACCCTAGAAAGCACAAAAACTGCCTTGAACACAAGACGAACAAATTTTATGTGATACACTCACACAACTTTCTCTGTCCTAAGCATAGACAATAACAGTAGCGGCTCATGGCAATTGAATTGTTGTGGATGTATCTGTGGTCTCGTCAGCAGAGACAAATTCGGCTTCTTTAATCTTGGCTAAGAATATCTGTCTAAATATATCCAACATACATTTTAGTAGCTCCTTTTGGACTGTTTTTGATAGGCCTCTAAATGGCGAAGAGCTCTCCAAGTGTGACCTGAACATCAAAACTATTTCAGTTGCATAATTAATCAAATTGAGGACTATGCCTTGATTATCAGAATCTGCCATGTCCTCATAATTTCAACGTATTGCATGTTTATTACTCTCATAATTTAGTTTCTGAATCGAACTAAGTCCCCACCAAACAAGATACCGGTACATGGATAGCAAAATAGTGTTTTTTTTAATATCATAGCTGACCAATCATTTGAACTTATTGTACACACCACAATTAAAGCTACTTGTATGCAGAGTGAATCACCTAAAACTTGCACCACAGATATTTCGGACATGGAAAGTGCTACTGATGTACGGTTTTCACACCATTGATTGGTAGTCAGGGGCTAGTACGTTTAGCCTATAAACAGATTTGAATAATACTTAGAAAGTGTGTTTTTTGAGCAAACATACAATTTTTTAAATGGAACAATGCCTAGCTACATCAACAAAACTAAAGTAGAGTAAACTAGAATGTCAGTGGTGTTTGTCACAGGATTCTAATGCTAGTAGTTTACAAGTTTACAAGAAATCATATTTTGAAAAGTTTCCACACCGACAATTATTTGTTCCATTCAACCTGCTTAGTCGCTACATATAATGTTATGTTTTGTTTACATTGTGTTTTGAGATGCCCTACATTATAGAAGCTAAGTATTCTTACAATGAATTAAAGATGGAAATTTAATGTTCTTGCCAAGTGCACAGCCCCTTGCAAAACCAACAAAACTTACCCCTCGAACGTTCTTCAGGATGATGAATTATTATTAGTTCTAAAAGAAATTTCCATCCTTAATGAAAACCCTTGTGGGTTAATACTTCCCAAAATTTGTAGGAGGCTCGACACAATTGCTCTAGCACAGCGTTTCCCAACCTGTGGTCCGCGGACCCCCGGAGGGGCCACGAGAGATTGAAAGGGAACATTTTACTTTCATTAAACTTTATCTTATCATGTTGCTCACACGTGGGATATTTATAACATATATTTCAAGCTCTTGAGAGCCATTTGTTTAAGTAAAATTTAGTATGAATGTTGATAATGTTACTGCTTCCGTTTGTGAAGTAAGAGGTGAATAACTGAACCTTTGCGTAGATTTTTCAAGTACATTTTCTTCTGGCTGGTCAAACTATCTTAAACCCCTGTGTCTTAAACCCCACCAAACTTATTCCTCTTTGTTTCGAGTGGAGTTGGAGCACGATGGACCACATCTCTTATTCACTACAGCGGCAAAGAGCAGAATGAACAACCTGTGTTTCTTTACTTCTTTTCTTTGCAGTAAATAAGTTATTTACAATATACAATTGGTGAGTTTTTCTGAAATTATCCTGTTTCGATCCTGACATATGGAAGTTGACGTCTGAAAAACAATGCCACCCTCGCACAAAGTCATCACATTAGACGAGTGTTGAATTCATAACATTAGGCAGAAGTGGTATGAGCGTATTTTTCGGAATATCCACTTAGGCCTATAACAGTATCCTGTTATTGCCATGTATTGTCATAAGTGCAACTTTTAATTATACAAAATTGTAATCTAACCCTTCATTTTTATCATAGGTTCTACGTAAAATATATTTTTAAAATTCAATTCTTTTATTTCATGGGGGGCTGCGGAGAATTGACAGTCGCTATAGGGGGTCCACGACATCAGAAAGGTTGGAAAACACTGCTCTAGCACAACTCAAAATCACTAAGTCAGCAAGTTTGTAAAAAAATAATTTACCCAGTGATTCCAGAAGCCTCTTCACATGTACGCAGTTTCTGACTCCAAGCAAAAGGTTTTGGAGAAATAAATCTCACTTTTGTTTTCAGCGACCAGTCGATAGGAATGTACTTCTCTCCTTTCTTTTCTGGTTCAACGCAACTCTCCTACAGCAAACAAACAAAAATTAGAAAACAAAAAGCTTAACCTGGAGTTATGCAAAATGGCACTTATTTCTTATATTTATTTACTTTTTTGCCTTATTAATCATAAGCCTGAATATGGTAGACTATAGAGTAAGATAAATTAAAAACACAACTTCATACTTTTTGAAGAAGCCTGGCATTATCTCATGTGAAACATCTCCAGTAGATTTTTTTTTGTTAAATTTGTAACAAAGACTTCAGACCAGTAGTACCTAAATTATCTAATATATCCTGGGTAAATGTCACGAATGCATAGCTAACACACCTAATAACAAGACAGTACTCAATCGTCAGATTAATTGCCACAGCAATAGGGAAATGAAATTCACTATGCGGGGGTTTTTGGGATAGGGAACTTGAATCTGAGGTTGTATTTTCCCCCAGGCATCGCACTTTAATTGTGAAATGTACATCAAAACTGGGATTTTAGTTGTTTTAATTATCAGTAGTTTTAATTATTTATACATGATTTGGGTAAGGTTCATGTGAGTGGTAAGTTTTAGTCGTTTCATTTTGAATCTTTATACTCATACAGAAGCACAAGATTCGTTCTATTCATTTAATTATTTATATTTCTTACAGAAAAACAATATAATTAAGAATAAAATTATGTCATTCATGCAATTTATGTGTTAATAAACATAATGTTATAATTATTTTTATGTTAAATAAATTACTTAAAATATCTAGCAGTCGAGTAAATAATCGCATGTGAAGTCACGGGCACATACTTGTTTTCTATATAAGCACCATAGGGGTTCCACCAAAAACCTTAATAATGACCTGGAATTTAACAGTAGCACAGATGTAGTGCATGCTGTTCAGTTCTTACAACACTCTCCAATAAAAGTGTCATAGCTTGAAATTGCAAATCATGTGACCTCTCTACTGAAAGTATAAAGCATTCAGCAGTCATGTTCCGCATTGTCACAATGACTGGCGAGGCCCATCAGTGAAGGGGAACTGGTCACTGTGCACCAGGCTTAACATCACCTGCATGATTAACAGTAGCTGTTATCTATGGGGTTTGAATAATTGGTCGTGCCACTCATGTTATTACTGCTATTCTACAGTTCATTAAGTTGTTATAACTGTTTTTCTAGAGTTTTCATAATGCCTTTACTAGGATTTACTGATTTTAATTCAGTTCATCACCATTTCCAATCCTAGACATTACAGCTCCCATCATTCGTTTATCTTCATTCCTCTTGGTGCCGAGCCCTTTAAACAGTTTATACTAGTAAAATTCTGCGCGTTGATACAGTCCTATGTACTATATCAAGCAAAGAGTGAATGTGACCCACAATAAATAAAAATCTGAATGTGACCCACAAAAGAAAACCACTCTCATTCTTATTGTTGATTGTTAATCATATTAAACATAACATTAAAAATGCAAATTTGAATCCTTTTCTTTTTACAAAATCAGAATTTGACAGAAAAAAATTCTCATTAGGAATGAGACTGAATAAATTTTACAATCCAAAATTTTTACCCAATGTAATAATGCACTAAATACCTGGAACAGACATTTGACAGGATTTTTTTCCAGATCTAGACATCATAAAACAAATTAAATATTTTAATAAAGTTCCGCCTTAACCCTTAACATAAAACTTATCTGGATCCACTCAAATCAGCATTTATTAAGCTATGTTCACACTGAGGAATTTGTTGCAAGAATATGTGTCCGGGTACATGTATAGCAACCTATTTGCCACAAGTCGTAAACCTATTGAACATATTCCTAGTTCCCAGACACAAACAGTGAATAAAATGTACCAGAAACAAGGTTTCGCCACAAGTTCTTGTTTACGCTCCGAAAGCGAAAACATTGAACAGATCCCAGCGAAAATGCTATTTGCGAATGTGCTATATCATGTTTCTTGTGACAGTTGACTTTGTTTGTGGTTATGATCAATCCCATGAGATATATTGCTACGTTCACGCTGTTTATTTTACGAAATCGCCGATATTTTGCTATGGAGTGCTCTAAATAGAACATAAGTCGATGTAGAAGTATTCTCCCTCACATTCATAATCCCTTTGCAGAAAATTTGAATTTAGGCCTAAGTTATAGGCACACTTCTTCCTTGAAGAGATTCTGTGTTTAATATGAAATAATCAAGAGAACATCTACATGTGCTTACTGAAAAAATTGATGAAATAGAAAAGATATTAGAACAGTATCAGAATTGAATTAGGCCTAGGCGGGATTCGTGGCAGATGATGTGTCTGTGTAGATCTTGAAGCATATTTTCAACGAAGCTGTCACATATAGCCTAATATGTGGTAAATGAAGGGTAGGCACTTCTAGCACCTCTTATAAACAGTTTAAGCACAATACAATTTTAGTATGGATTATACAGTTATTTTGCGAGGTTAAACAAACCCTTTCTCTATCGACTACAATGGATCGAAGTTATCGGCTATCGTTTCAACACCTGCCGATCGGCTTGACTGCGAAACTGCGGGCTCATAAAACACGCTCTGCTAAAGAAAGTTAAGCAAGCTTGAATTTACAAAAATTTATGCGACCGAACACATCTTAAAGTTAAAATATTAATGGCTAATAAACCATTCTTACCGTAAAATTCAGAATTAAAAATACTGACTGCCCAGATAAATATAAATCCCTGCTTTTTACTGCCGACTAACGTGATCCTATAGCTTGGAAGATTTAATCAGCATTAGTACAGTATAATATTGTCATTTTCTTCCGAAAATTGAGTGTTTGTGTGTTACAAACTTGTTCTGGGTGAATCATCAATTCATTTAAAGCAGAAAAAAGCAAACGTTTATGCATCTAAAGCCATACTTGTGCCTGATAACAAATTCCTCAGTGTGAACGCTCACATGGGATATTTGTGCAAAGAACATGTACTTAGGATAAGTATCCAGATACAAGAATCACGGAAATGGATCTGGAATTTGTTTGGAGTATTTGTGTCTGCAACAAATTCCTCAGTGTGAACGTACCATAAGACAGACACAAATATAAAATATTGTTGTCAAATATAAAGGTTTTGATTATAAAGATGAAAGCTGATTTCTTCTGCGTGGAATCTAGATGCGTCACTACTTAAAAGAATATGCATTTCGGCGTATTTGATGCGCCATCTTCAGTTCTGTCTTGAGTTGTATTCAACACCACATTCCTCTGATATAATGAAATAATGTTTATGTGTTTGTTTATTAGGTAACCTAGGTCACAGCTGTAGTTAGGTCAAATAAATGATTGTGGTCAACTGTGTTCTCATTAAGGATATTATTCTTAGGGCCGATTGTATAAACAGTTTGATCTTGGATCAGAGACTAAACTGATCTCAGTTCACGCTGAACTCGGAAATTTTTGTTGTATAAACGCTAATCTGAGATCAATTCGCACTGAACTAGGATCAATTTTGACTGGAGAAATTTCTTCGATCAAACTAGTTGATCTCAGTTCAAGGGGCCGTTTTCGTATTTGAGACATAAGATTAGCTCATTATAAACATAATATTAGGCCTACCTGTGTGGTTACAATAAATATAAAGAAAATACACAAAAGACAACTTCCTACATTTCTAGCTATAACGTACTTGTGCGTATATAGGCTATGTTTTAGGCTCCTTATAATGCAGTGTAACATAACTCTACAGCATAACCTGTACGTTATTATTATGTTGCACTATTTATTATAATACAAAAATAACCCTTGCACCACAATTGCAACTAATACGAAATTAACAATCTTCGCCATTTCATGCAGCTCCATAACCTTAAAGACAGGAATTCTCGTTTATCACCTCAATGTTCACTTGATGGCGTAGTGGTAAAACGAGTGACTGTCATGCTAGCGGTCCCGTGTTCGAATCTCCTTGTGTTGAAATTTTTTATTGTAGGAATAGGTAAGTAGGGTAAAGGAGAAAAGAGATTGAATAGTAGAAAGGGGGAAAATTAAAATTTTCCAAATTTTCAATGCTTCTAAACGAGACTATGGCGACTATGGTGTAACTACAAGGAAATCTCAAGTGGGAGGATCTTAAGGGGCGACCTGTTTTTGGATTTTCCCAAATGCTTTCTTCGTTATCTTTCTTTATGTGACTTATTAACTCTTTCAGAACTGATATTTTACATTGTAATAAGGCAGTCATGAGGTAGAAACTTCAGTGGGCTATTAAGTTTAAAATCGATAGAGAAAAGTTCAGTGGAATAGGCTACCTGGTTTCCATGAATGACAAACATAACAGATGAACAAAAATTCCTTAAGTTTTACGTCTCCGCTCTTATACAGTTCATGAGACGAAGCATTTATACGTACTTAGCCGTGAAAATGTTAAGCCGATTTATAACGCCAGGAATGAAATTACCAGAACATTTTTCATCGCATTTTGCTCTTGCACGGATATTATCGCTTCCGTTTTTTGGATTCTATAATATCTTTATATTTTCCCAAGACAATTTCAATTAGGAACGATCCTTTTTCTGCTTAATTTCGATAACACATTTCGCATAACACAGTCTAAATACGGAGGAAAACAGAATAACAATGCTCTCGTCTCGCGGTACTCATCTGTTTCTGCGATGTTGCCAAGTGCTCATGTATGAACTAGGATCAAAATTGAACTTCGATTAGTTGATCTTAGATCAGTGTTATACAATACGACTCGAGCCTGAACTCAGATCATTTTCTGAACTTAGATCATAATTGATCTCCAGTCAGTGATGTTTATACAATCGGCCCTTATTCTTATAAATGTGAAATTTATCCAATACAGTGGTACCTCGAGATACGAGTGCCCTAACATACGAGTTATTTGAGATACGAGCTGTCGAGCGAGCGAAGATTTGTTTTGAAATACGAGGGACATTTGAGATACGAGGAAACGCCAGCTGCGACGCTGCACACGGCCCACCAGTTTACTGCGCCTGCGCCTCATGCGTCTTGCGCATTATCCCACGTATTCCCCCCAGTGTGCTTGTTTACCTCGCTGTCGAAGCATCTTTGCTAAGTTTTTCTAGGGCTTTGCCCATTTTGTGCATTTACATACTTTATCACATTTCTTTTTATAACCATGGGTCCGAAGAAAGTGTAACAAATATGTATGTACACTTTATAAAACCAGTTTTTTTCTTTACATTCTCTTTTATTATGTTTTTATATGTCATTTATAAATACAATTTTTTAATTCAAAAACGCGTAACAGAAACCACTGGGGATAGCATTTTTGGGGCTGGAACGGATTAATGGCATTTCAATTAATTTCAATGGGGAAAATTGCTTTGAGATACGAACAATGTTACGGAACGAATTAAACTCGTATCTCGAGGTATCACTGTATATTAAGTCTAATGCCTTTGTCACAGTTATGTAGAATTTCCAGGGTTAAGGCATTAGACTTAATACACTGGAAAACTTTCAAATTTATAAGAATAAGAATAATATCCTTAATGAAAACACAATTGACCACAATCGTTTATTTGACCTAACTACAGCTGTGACCTAAGTTACCTAATAATCAAACACATAAACATTATTTCATTATATCAGAGGAATGTGGTGTTGAATACAACTCAAGACAGAACTGAAGATGGCGCATCAAATATGCCGAAATGCATATTCTTTTAAGTAGTGACACATCTAGATTCCACGCAGAAGAAACCAGCTTTCATCTTTATAATCGAAACCTTTATATTTGACAACAATATTTTATATTTGTGTCTTGTCTTATAAATGCTGATTTGAGTGGATCCAGATAAGTTTTATGTTAAGGGTTAAGGCGGAGCTTTATTAAAATCTTTAATATTATAACCCTTAACTGGAGAAAATGAAGTTTCTTAATTATCATAAAACAAGTATTTTCACTATTATCTTGATTTCTCAATATAACATAGGCATATGAGAAATGGGGAAAAATGCAGTCAGTTTATTCAAGAACATTACTTGATTTATCAGGAGTAAATTAAACATGTACCCACATTGTATTTGTCTACTATTAATATTTCAACCATTCATTAATGTTATAAGATGTAAGAAAACATCAAAATATGTCAAGAAACATACCCTGAAATATACTAGATGTAGTTGAAAACTCTTGCAATTCTAGTTTAATTACCTCTCTTTTATATCCTGGAAGCTGACTTAATGCACTTGTGAACGATGTTTGTAAATTTTCCGAACTTACTGAAGGTCTACAACCAGCATTAAGCAACTGAAACAAAGTGTTATCAGAAGACAACTCCAAGCTTGAAGAATGTTCCTCTTCGTCATATCTGGCTCTCTTCCTTGAATTTATCCTGAAATTATATTATACATTAATTAATATATTGCACATATTATAGCAGATTCGCCTTCTTATCTTGGTACGTAAGTGAGATGAAACTTTCGACTAAGATATTTTTTATTCAACCATACTACAGCATGCTTATCACATGTAACAATATCTTAATGACATAATTTAAGTACTGGGATACCTTGAAGTACTGTTATTATTCCAACTATAGATTTCCAACTAGGCATATCCAATATTGATTAATATTGTACACAGAGTAATTTTTAAATCTCAAAAGCAGCAAATAATCTGTATTTAAATAAAATCATTGTGTTCTTGTTCATTTTAATAAATTATTATACACTGAGTTCATTTTGTGTTTTTAATGTGCACTGCTTTGAGATTAAAATTTTCAAGCAAAGCCCTGCTCCCTGCATGCCTTTGATGCCTGCCATCTTTCGCAAAAGATGAGAACAACTAATAAGTGAACGATCACCAAGATAGATTCGTTTATTTTGTAAATTACGGAGTATTCTGAATATTAAAAACTTAGACATTTGATTAAGGTCAAACAAAAACAGTTGTACGTAACTTGTCTATCATCATCATCATCATTGGCTCGACAACCCATCGCTGGGTCTTGGCGTCCCCAAGAAAGGTTCTCCATCTGTCACGGTCAAGTGCAGCCATCTTCCAATTCCTCATTCCGTAACTTCTGGCATCACCATTCACCTCGTCTATCCACCGCGTTCTTGGTCTTCCCTTCTTCCTTCTGCCCTCCGGTTGTATTATGAGTGTCCTCTTTGATATTTTAGCTTCCTCTTTTCTGATTACATGTCCTGCCCATCTTAATCTCTTAAGCTGCGGTTTGTCTACGGCGTTCATCGCCAGCGATCAACGCCGGCGGTGATCGCTGCCTGTTGCTCTCCATGTAAATCAATGTACCCGGTTTGTCTACGACGATGAACGCTGGCGATGACCGCCGGGGTCGGCAGTGATCGCTGGCAGTTGCTTCTGAGGCAAATTCAGGGCGATGAACGCCGCAGATTATCATGTAAATAGTAGGTCAAGAAAAGCAGAAGACAGCCATTTTGCAGAAAGTACTGTCATTTTTCCTAAGTTGCAGACGAAATGTTATAAATTTCCTGTCTAAACACATTGCCCTGTATGATATGAGCTTAAAGAACCATAAAGATAGCTACACAAAAGAAAATGTGTGGCAAATGGTAGATAAATTGTTAGAAAACACTGTTATCTGTAATTACAATAATTTATGTAACATATAGTAAAATTACCAGTTGATTTATTAGTAAAAATATTTTCGATATATTATTACCGGTTTTATTATTTTATTATTCATTGATCCATTTAACATTTAGTTCACCAAAAGTGAGTTTCCTTTGTTCCTGAAAGCGTATTCTCTTCAGTGAGTATAATATTATAGGCTATGTTGAGGTTATGAAAGCTAACAAATTTCCAAATTCCATGTCCCCCCACCACACCGAGCTGTGTGACATGGCCAACTATAACTGTGGATAGCAACAGTGTCGAGGACGATGAACGCCGGTAAACAAACCACCCCTACGACGATGATCGCTGACCCCGGCGGTCATCGCCGGCCGTAGACAAACCATAGCTTTAAGTTTTACATAGTTACTAATTTCAGTATCCATAAAGAGTGCATATAGTTCATGGTTGTACAGTCTTCTCCATACCCCATTGTCACACACTGAACCATATATTCTTCTCAATATTTTCCTTTCAAAACATTGGAGAATATTCTCGTTGGCTTTTGTAATGGTCCAGGTTTCATTGGCATATAATAACACTGGTCTTATGAGTGTCTTATATAGTAGGACTCTCACAGATCTTGTTAATATATTGCTTACCATATGTTTCCGGAGCCCAAAATAACATCTGTTTGCCATGTTGATTCTCTGTTGTATTTCTTGTGTATTGTCATTATTCATCTGAACTATGGATCCCAGATATGTAAATTGGTGCACTCTTTCAAATGTATAGTTCCCTATATGTACTTCTAGTCTTCCTAGATACCTTACATCTGACGTTATATATTTGGTTTTCTTTTAGTTTATTACTAGTCCTATTTTCCTTGCATTAGGCCAAAAATGCTTCTGACATTGCCGAGAAGGATCTTCCAATTATATCTATATCATCTGCATAACCAAGCAGTTGGACGGATTTGGTGAATATGGTGTGCTCCCTCTGTACTCCAGCATCTCTAACCACTTTCTCCAATGCCACGTTAAAAAGAAGGCATGATAGGGCATCTCTTTGACGCACTCCAGTATTACATTGGATTTCATGACTCATGTCAGTCTGAATTTTTACTTTGCAATTCGACCCTTCCAAGGTCATTCGTATTAAGCGAATTAGTTTAAGTGGGACATCAAGTTCCAGCATTGCTATATAAAGCTGCTCCCTATTTATTGTGTCATATGCAGCCTTGAAATCCACAAATAGGTGATGAGTGTTTATATTAAATTCATTTGTTTTCTCAAGGACCTGCCTCAAAGTAAAAATTTGGTCTACTGTGGATTTTCCTCTTCTAAAGCCGCCCTGATAATTTCCTTTTCTACAAATGGCACCAGTTTATTATATATAATTCTGGATAGTATTTTATAAGCAATATTTAATAATGTTATCCCTCGATAATTTGAGCATTTTAATGGGTCTCCTTTTTTGTAAATAGGGCAGATTAATCCTTTCTTCCAATCCTCTGGCATCTTTTCTTCCTCCCATATCTTGCTAATTAGCTTGTGCATATTCCGTATTATTACCTGACCCCCATGCTTAAACAATTCCGCCTGTAAATTATCTTCTCCTGGGGACTTATTGTTCTTCAAATTTTCTATTGCCAATTTAATATCCAGTTCATCGGGTGGTTCTATGACAGACTCATTTGGATCTATTTGATATTCTTCATTACTACTGTCTTCATTTAATGTTGCATTTAATAATCCATTGAAATATTCTGCCCATCTATTCAGGACACTGTTTTTATCTGCCGCTATTGTATCATCCTCCTTCGCACATATTGTTATCCTTGGCTTGTAATCCCTTCTGGTAGCATTAATATTCTTATAGAACTGCCTTACTTCATTCCTGTCCTTGTGTTGCTGTAAGATTTCAATTTGTTTTCTTTCCCATTCCCTCTTTCTCCGTCTATGAGTCTTTTTTTCTTCTCTCCTCATTTTCCTGTATTCCTCTACTGCCCCCCTGACATTTCTTTTCTGTAGCATTCTTTTATAAGCTTCGTTTTTATTATTGGTTGCTTCTTGGCATTCGTTATCAAACCATTCACCCCTCGGTTCCTTCTTTGCCAGACCCAGCTTCTCCTCTGCTGTGCTACTCATAGTGTTTCTAAACGATGTCCATATGCCATCTATGTCATCTTCATTACTGTCATTTCCCATAAAATTTTCTGCTATTTTCTCTTTAAAAGAATTTATATCTTGATTTGTGCTCAGGTTATTTAAATTATTTAAGTGGAGGGAAAGGAAATATACATTAAATCCATGTCTGGGATATTAATACAAGTAAGAATCAGCTTGAAAAATTTTATGTCATAACCGGGATTTGAACACGGATCTTCAGCTTAACGCGCTGATGCTCTACCATTGAGCTACCATGACAACATGCCAGTACAACATAAAATTCCTCAACTGATTCAGAATACAAGCAACCCACGGGAGGTTTCTCCGTTGAGAACACACATCCAATGGTGTCCTACATTTGTAGGTACTTTGAAGCCAAGTTATTATTTATATACTATTAATTAAGTGGAGGGAAAGGAAATAGACATTAAATCCATGTCTGGGATATTAATACAAGTAAGAATCAGCTTGAAAAATTTTATGTCATAACCGGGATTTGAACACGGATCTTCAGCTTAACGCGCTGATGCTCTACCATTGAGCTACCATGACAACATGCCAGTACAACATCAAATTCCTCAACTGATTCAGAATACAAGGCAACCCACGGGAGGTTTCTCCGTTGAGAACACACATCCAATGGTGTCCTACATTTGTAGGTACTTTGAAGCCAAGTTATTATTTATATACTATTAATTAAGTGGAGGGAAAGGAAATAGACATTAAATCCATGTCTGGGATATTAATACAAGTAAGAATCAGCTTGAAAAATTTTATGTCATAACCGGGATTTGAACACGGATCTTCAGCTTAACGCGCTGATGCTCTACCATTGAGCTACCATGACAACATGCCAGTACAACATCAAATTCCTCAACTGATTCAGAATACAAGGCAACCCACGGGAGGTTTCTCCGTTGAGAACACACATCCAATGGTGTCCTACATTTGTAGGTACTTTGAAGAAGCCAAGTTATTATTTATATACTATTAATTAAGTGGAGGGAAAGGAAATAGACATTAAATCCATGTCTGGGATATTAATACAAGTAAGAATCAGCTTGAAAAATTTTATGTCATAACCGGGATTTGAACACGGATCTTCAGCTTAACGCGCTGATGCTCTACCATTGAGCTACCATGACAACATGCCAGTACAACATCAAATTCCTCAACTGATTCAGAATACAAGGCAACCCACGGGAGGTTTCTCCGTTGAGAACACACATCCAATGGTGTCCTACATTTGTAGGTACTTTGAAGAAGCCAAGTTATTATTTATATACTATTAATTAAGTGGAGGGAAAGGAAATAGACATTAAATCCATGTCTGGGATATTAATACAAGTAAGAATCAGCTTGAAAAATTTTATGTCATAACCGGGATTTGAACACGGATCTTCAGCTTAACGCGCTGATGCTCTACCATTGAGCTACCATGACAACATGCCAGTACAACATCAAATTCCTCAACTGATTCAGAATACAAGGCAACCCACGGGAGGTTTCTCCGTTGAGAACACACATCCAATGGTGTCCTACATTTGAAGGTACTTTGAAGCCAAGTTATTATTTATATACTATTAATTAAGTGGAGGGAAAGGAAATAGGCATTAAATCCATGTCTGGGATATAATTTGATGTTGTACTGGCATGTTGTCATGGTAGCTCAATGGTAGAGCATCAGCGCGTTAAGCTGAAGATCCGTGTTCAAATCCCGGTTATGACATAAAATTTTTCAAGCTGATTCTTACTTGTATTAATATCCCAGACATGGATTTAATGTCTATTTCCTTTCCCTCCACTTAATTAATAGTATATAAATAATAACTTGGCTTCAAAGTACCTACAAATGTAGGACACCATTGGATGTGTGTTCTCAACGGAGAAACCTCCCGTGGGTTGCCTTGTATTCTGAATCAGTTGAGGAATTTGATGTTGTACTGGCATGTTGTCATGGTAGCTCAATGGTAGAGCATCAGCGCGTTAAGCTGAAGATCCGTGTTCAAATCCCGGTTATGACATAAAATTTTTCAAGCTGATTCTTACTTGTATTTAAATTATATCTGTTATTTTTGGATCCCCTTATTTCCTTGATATTTGATATCCTAATTCTAATATTAGCGATGACGAGATGATGATCTGAATCTATATTGGCTCCTCTAAATGTTCTGATGCCCATTAAATTTGATCTATGTCTAGCACTTATTAACATGTGATCTATCTGTGTTCTTGTTTCTCCATCTGGTGACCTCCAGGTATATTTATGTATGTTTCTTCCAGGGAAGCATGTACTGCCAACTATCAATCCCTTAGATGTTGCAAAACTGGTCATCCTCAATCCGTTATCATTTGTTACATCATGGGCACTGAACTGCCCAATTGTAGGGTATAGCGCCCGTTCTTTACCCACTTGGGCATTGAAGTCTCCCAGAACCATTTTAATGTCACTTTTTGGTGCATTATCTATCTTCTTATCCATATCTTCTTGTCTATAATAATGGTAATTAAAGACACTGGTGCTTGAAAAAAGACATTGGTCGGAATCAGCAGTGGCGGACGCAGAATTTTTTTTCGGGGGGATTTGAATAGGTAGAAAGAATACTAAAAAAAATTAATTAACTTACATATATAATTAGTTTATAAAACTGGCCACTTAGAGTGCATATATAGCTTTTTTTTTTTAATTTCAGGGGGGATATATCCGCCACTGGAAATCACAGTTGCCAGGCATCCTGGATTGTAAAGGAAAGTCCCTTATTTGAGCAAAATGTCCCATGACCTGTGACATGCTTTCACAGGACACAAATTGTCCCATATTTCAAAGCTACAGTTTTCCTCCACCTGCATCAACGTTCCAAAGTAGCTGCCACCATGGAGGAAAGCATAAACTTGCTTGTTCCATGGCTGCTATTGATGGAAATGGTTAGAACTTTTGATTTTAATCGCTTAATTTTCACATTTTCTGTTGGCATCTGCAAATGTAGTGTTCGAACCATAGGTTAGGTGCTGAACAGGCTAAAAAACATAAACCAGTAAACCCTGATAAAAAGGTTAAAAGACTACTTCATGAGCAATGGTTGCAAGAAGAAAATGTTCAACTGTGTTTTAAGACCAGCACAAATAAATTTAAGATGAGTTGTAAATATTGCAACAAAGAGTTTTCTATAGCACATGGTGGTCTCAATGATGTATTGCAGCTTGCTCGAGGATTGGAGCTAAGAATAATAAAATAAATGCATTGTCTACTGCATCAATAAATAGTTTTTCATAATAAAGAACATTTCTGAAGATGAAAAGGTGAGTACAATGTTTATATAATGTTTGCTTCAGTCAGTTAACTGAAACTGTTTAATATGAAATAATCCACGAAATTCCACAAATTAATGGTTGTTGCATATAATTTTTATTTAATTTTAGACTGCTTTGACAGAGCTGCTTCAAGGCACAGCCAATCCTATAATGCTATGGACTGTGAAAACAAACTTGGACCCTACCTGTTGGAGGATTCTAAGACAGCATCCAAAATGGCTTGTGGTCAGACAAAAACAGAGCTAATAGTGAAGGAAGTGTTACGACCTTCTATAGTGATATTAGTGACCTACACAAAGTGAATTTTTGCTATACCTGGTTGTGTGGAATTAGCATTGGCTAAGCATGAGCTCTTGTTTTCTAAAGTTTCTGCATTTTGTGTAGATAATACAAATGCTAATTTTAGATGTAAATATTCTGCTTTTACATTACTGAAGAAGAATAATGAAAAAATAATAAAGTTAGGTTGCCCAATACACATTGTAAACAATGGTTTTTGCCATGCTCTGGATTAGTTAGATGTGGATGTAGAAAGTACTGTCCTAAAGATATAGGCCTACTCATATTTTTCTAATTCCGCTGCTTGCAGGGAAGAATTGAAAGAAGTGTTTTCATTTGTTGAACTACAGTGGCAAGAACTTATCAAGCATGTAATAACTAGATGGTTGACTTTAGGTCCAGCAGTAGATAGACTGATTAGTTCTTGGCCTGCTAATATTTTTTATTTCCTTAGATGTAATTGCCCAAAACACTGCTTTCTTTATTTTTACAAGCAATGCTGCTTAAAATCTGGCAACACAGGAGGTAGTCCTAGCTGTGAAGGGCTATTGGAATTATTGCAATATGTACATAGTTTGCTTCAGCACAATTATTGGCTTTATTTAGGCAACATCAGTAGGCCTACATTGCACACCTAACGGTTATTTGAGCAATTATTTGTTAGTTTTCATCTGAATAATCATCAGTTCTGCTCGACAATAATGTAATTCCTTGTTTCCTCAAGCAGATGTTATTATTTAATATCATGATTTTTTAGGCACCTACATTTGCCTTTGTAAATACTGAAACATTATTAGCTAATTTCGTTGTAGGAAGGCTTAATAAAGAAATTAAAAATGGATGGGAAAAAAACCAACGGACAAAGCAGAATTTCTAGCCTTCTGGTAACAAACATTTTAAAAGAATTCTACCATGAATGAACCAGATAAGTGTAGTGGGTTTAAAATGTAGAGCACGTTGTAACTGGTAACAACATATGGGTAAGCGTACACGTGGTTTTACACAAACATTTTAATTCTCACTGTCAACTCAACAACATAACCTAGAACACTGATATCCCTTTTCTTGTAACATACATGTTAGGGAAGCCTACAGCCATGACTGTCACTGTAGAGAATAACTTTGCCTAATTTTTTGGGAGCATTCGGTTTTCTTTTGTTTGCTGGCTAAGACTTATTCTTGGCTGCGGTGGTGAACCATGTTGATTTGCCAGCACTTTTAAGGTTAGAGTTTGAATCCCGTTCATTACCTCTGCCCAATGGTCAGACGATAAGAGAATGCTTGTTTTATGACCTGAAATTGGAGGTGTCTGTCAGTCTGAGATGAATTAGACCTGCTCTGACCAACTTGAGAAACGTTCATACCTGTACCAATTCCTCTATTTCTCATTCTTCTTTAATACGATCTAATTAGTCATCATTCAGAAGTCTCTAGCAAGTCAGCGACCACGGGACCTTTTACGTGATTAAGTGTAACACACGTGCTTACAGCCCTGCCGAAATTAAGTTTTGCCATGGGTGTGGATGCAGCAATATACAGAGCGAGCAAGGATTGGAATTTTCAACTTAAGAAGAGGGAACAAGGCTACAAATAAAAACGTCAATGATATTGGAAATATAAACATGTGGTTTGTGGGTCTGGCGACTATGGCATTACTAATAATAGAACCCTGGACTGTCAATTGAAGAAACAGTAAATAACGAAATGAAGAAAGGTTTTAGAGAAATTAAAAACGACTTGAAGCTAAACATCACTGAACTTAAGGAAATTTTAAACACAGTAAGAACCAACACAGAAGAAAACAGAAATGAAATAGATATACTGAAAGAGTATAAGAGGATGAAGATGAGACTGATCAATTTGGAATATAACAAAAGGAAAAGAAATGTGGGCGATAATCGGATTAGAAAAAGAAGACCCGAGAGAAGATCGGACACTTTAAATACAGTGTTGGAGTTCTTCATACAGGCGTTAAGAATAAACATGCACGTGAATCAAATAAAGGAAACATACAGAATGGTGCGAATAGGCCGATTCTGGTGAAATTTGCAAGTATGAGGGCCGAGGAAGTAGTGCTTAAGAACACTAGACTTTTGAGAGGCACAAAAATCCGAGTGGAACAAGATTACGATCCAGAAATACGTAAGACCAGAAGACAATTATTACCGTTTTTAAAAGAAGCCCGAAAATCCGGTAAATATGCAGTATTGGTAAAAAACAAGATTAAAACTGATGGTAATTTTTTCGATCTGGGCTACTGCAAGCAGCATCGGAATAATAACATATGGAGAAACACAGGAGTAAGCAGAGTGAATAACCGGGAAATGCCGCATCATCAGTCCAGTCGAGGAAATCAAGTAGCTGAAGCACGGGCACAAGAGGTGATGACGCCGGCATCGAGGTCACCGGACGATGAACAGAGGAGAATTAATGTCCCAATGGTCTCTAATGCATCATCGCGGGAGCAGCATGAGATTGAAGTAGAGGGCATACGAGAGCAACCCGCCCACCAAACTACGCCAAAAAAGAAGTTAGTCACCTTTGCTTCACTACAAGGGAGTCTCATGGAAGTAAACGAGGGTAAACAGGTGTGAGGGGAATCAGGGTCTTATAATTTACGTAGCTGAGTATTGACTGGGGACAAAATTTACCCAAAATTTCAATTTTTTTTAGTTAACAACTCTGTATAAATTTTACTTAAAGCTGGCAATATGGATATTCCTCGATAGTTTTCAGGGACCAGCTTTGAACCCTTGTACAAAAGCTATCCCTATACAGGCCATGGAGGCCCAGAGGGTTCCAGGAGGTTGAGGCTCCCAGATTTTGGACATTCGGCACATGAAGGTGGTAAGGTTGTAAGCCTTACGCACCGGCCGCCTTTACCCCCAGGATTGCTCCTGGTACTCATTTCTGTTAGAGGCTGAGTCGACCCCAGGGCCATAGTGCCACCAGAAGGATTAGGCCAATTGAAAATTCTCAACGACCTCATCGGGAATCGAACCCGCGACCTTCCGGTTTGTAGCGCAGCGCCTCAACCACTAGGCTACGGCGTACCCCCCCTTGTACAAGTATTGCTTGTTATTTAACTTGTTGCACTATAACGCTTCTCTAGCAAAATTTAAAACCTGGGGAGGAAATGAGTATAGCCAACTTGATATAAAATGGAGTGAAATAAAACCACTAATGACATGCAAACTAAAACCACTAAGTTTCATAATAAACCATTGGAGGAACTAAACAATCTCTTAGGTCAGCAATGTAGCTCTCAATGCTCCTAAGCTAGATTACTGCCTTACATAATGAGATTTGGTGGGAAAATTGATATGTTATGTTGGCAGACACTGCAGGCAGGTTAGCAAATTAAAAGAAATAAAATGATCAGCCCCAAGATAACTAAACAGTTGTACCACGAATGAAATGATAAAAATTTACCAATAATAAGAATGTGTTAGAATTGATTGAATTATTTTCATTTTACAGAAAGGAAATTGTAATAGATTCTGCACCCAGTCACCACGGTGCAGTAGTAGTTATAATAACTTCACTTAGAATTCCTAGGCTTCCTAATGCATTGTCAATGTAACATCATAATTATAACCCTACCTCGCTGAGATTTACGTTCATTGTACCATATACCTTTTATTCAGTCTACTTAGAAAAATCAAATAAACTGCTAAAATTAAAGTGTAATATTTTGGCTTACTTGAAAGGATTATTTCTTTTATTAGATTCTTCAAGTCTTGCACCTTCTCCTCTCGATATGCCAAACCCATTTTTTTCTGGTGTACGAGGTGTACTTGATTTGTTCATTCTTGCTTGTAAGGCCTTTTTCTTTAGTTTTAATCGATGGATTCTCATGACTTCTTCCGGACGCTTCCAGCTAGGAGACAAAGCTCCAGCAGATGATTCCTCTTCACCTTTCTGACTCATCTTCGGGGCCTGTAAAGTAAAATTTGTATAAATATTAATGTTCACAAAAAGATTTTTTAAACTTTTAAAAGTTTCAATAATTAGGTTAGTAAAAAACAAGAAAATGGGAGAACTTCATGACACAGTAGGAAGAACAATATGATAAGAAAGGGTATTCTTTCACACATTGTTTGATGGATTAAGAGAGAAGAAATTACAAATAAAACCTGTGTCTAGGTACAGCAACACTCATTAATCAAATCAGCTCTTGATATCTTTTCAAGTAAATGCAAGCTGAGTTGTCAAGAAAGAATCTCTACAGTAAAGTGATTGCTGATACAGAAATTAAACACATTTGCCAATGTTCCCCCCCCCCAAAAAAAAATTATTTAATTTGTGTTGGTATTATAGGTTAGTGGTGTAAAGAAACAAATAGGAAGAAATTAAGATATAAAGCTAGAGGGGCTAATTTCCTCAGAAAATAGTACAAAGATAATGGGGTGAAAAAATAAAAACAGAAAATGGAAGTGAAATAAGTATGCAGATGTTCCTACATATTTCTTTAAATGAATACAACAGCATAACATATAGAACTTGAAAAGTGTGATCAGTTTTGTAGTTCACATAGTCCGCCGCAGTGAGGCGCTTTTATCAGTAAAGATGATTGGTGGCTATAAGACTACATGCTAAGAAGGCACCTAATTATGAACACACTGCTACAAGTAACATGAAAACAGAAGAACTATAAAGTACATAGTAGCATAGATTAACTATGGGGGCATTAAGAGAATACATTTTTCTAACAGATATACTTTATATTTCTATTCTATTCTATTCCATTTTGTGCCCTTTAAGGCGGGGAGGCGGGGTGGGAATGCCCCTAAGCACCACAACCGCTACCGACTTATTGTACCTACCTCCAGGATGGGAGAACGGGGAAACGGGAGAACCCCGAGAAAAACCCCCAAGGCACGGCTTTGTCCACCACGAATGACACGCCCGCCGGCCCCGAGATTTGAACTCAGGACCGCTAGCATGCCAGGCTTACGCGCTACAGCATGAGCCACCATGCCGGCTACTTTATATTTACTTTATGGGTGTGAAAATCATGCCTCAAAAGCGTTTAAGAAAATAAGTGGTTCTTACTTTTTTTTTTTTTTTAATTTAATATTTTTAAATAGTTCAAGCCATTTTGAATTTTTTTACAAACATAAGAAATTTCAGTATACTTGAGTTTGAGTTGAGTTATTTTTTGGAACTAAAGCCATGATCACTTGTATTTGATATAATAACCTCTTAATAAAACTCATGGAATTCTACAGGATTTTACAGATTTAATGACAGACTCACGTTTCTCCTTAGCCAGAAATTGTAGGTGTAACTAATATAAGTTAAAACTGAGAGAGACAATTACTATTACTAACTAAATAGGTTATTTAATTTGAAAATTCTTGTTTTTTTAACTTATTATGAATAATTTCTTATTTCTTAGTCAAATTATTCACCAAGGTATTTGTTTTCATCATTTTCATGTTGAAAGTTATCTGATATGGGATTCAGTGCACTTTGTTGGACCATATGGGCATTTGAATCCTTTACACAGTCTCCTCAAATGCATTTCTCAAGGGAAAGGAAGTTGCTCTTGCTTGAGGCAGTGTTTATAACCGTCATAATTTTGAATAACAAGCTTTCTAAAATAAACTCATCAGGTACGGTAATCTCAACCCTTTACTATTAGAAATGTTGCAATTCTTAAGTACTGAATCAGAACCTACCTTATGATTTTAGAAAGACATTTAACTTTATTCTCTAATGAATCTGAACTGTTCTGAGCTGTTATTTTCCTTTCGAGATAGCAATTCTTTTTCATTCTACGTGGAAATTTGGTTCTTGCCTCTGCTCAAATTTCTATTAATATTCTTTTCTTACTTGAAGTCCTCTTTGTTTTCAATTAACGAATCCACTTCTAGTGATGATTCTATGCTTTGTTCATATGGCACAAATGGCAAACTACCCTGATCAGAACTTAATGGAAAAGATTCATGAGCCAGCTCTTTCACAAGCTCTCTTGGGGTGTGACTATTTTCTCTTATTAAGTAGGACTCCTCCAAACTGTAGGATGCTTTGTGAAATATTTTGGAAAATTTTTTAAAATGTGGGGTATGGCTCCTATCTTTAAACGCCACCTAGACCACAGAATGACAACCGTATTGCCATCGACATAACGAATATCTGAGTTCATAATGATGTCATCAGAAAAAATGCAAAGAACATAAATCTTATCAGTGAGCTATCTCTCCTTGGTATTGGTATATCCCATTTTTTAAATCTATTTTACCTTTGGGTGGCTTAAAATAATGGTTCTCTAGGGAAGTCTTCATGTACCCGCTTTTACATTCCAGCACAAAACACAAAGGCATCTTGTACTTTTACCTAGAGATTAGATATATATGACATATATGACATATATATAATATTATAGTAGACAAATTCCTCTGAAACTGGGATTTGAACCCAGGACCTTTGGCTATCCGTGCCAATGCTCTACCAACTGAGCTAAGTCCGAGTTAAGTTCACAATGCCAGATGGAACCTCTCTCCTATGACTGACTGCCCTTAATGGGATACCTCACTGACAGACAAGTTATGTCATTATCATGTAATATTCAACAGAGACAATAATCTGTGGTTCATGAATGCATATGCACATATCTATCTTGAATGTTACTGTACAAAAACAGTGGAAGCCCAGTCACAAAAATCACTAATTAGTGTGCCTCACAGTAATGCATAAGACATAACTTGTCTATCAGTGAGGTAGATCATTAAAGGAAAAGTAAACTAAAAATTCTGTATCATTTTCTTCATATGGATTGAAAGAAAATGTTTTACACCTTCACATTTAATTGTAAAACGAATATTTTTATTGTAACTCAGTGGGCGCGTGACGTCATGCTTGACGAATGCTTGACTCAGTCCCGCCCGGTGAAAGGCAGTTCACAGCATTCTGTCTACTATTTTGGTTTATGAGTGAGTAACCGTTCAAACAATGGTTTATTGTTGTGTTGTGGGGTGTACAAACTCATCGTCGAAGGGTGATAACACACTTAAAATATCTTTCCATCGATTTCCCAACAGAGATAAGTCACCAGAATGTTATAAGCAATGGCTGATCAAAATAAAAAGAGAAAAATTTGTTCTTAGTGAATACAGTACGGTTTGTTCACAACATTTTGAAAAAAATGATTACGAGCTTTCAGTACAGTTACAAAAACAGTTAACTGGAGAAACCCCGCAATCTGTTTAAAAAAGAAGTGCTGTGCCATCACTTCTTTTGCGTGGGAAGTCTGAAACACCGCCAATGAAGAAAAGAAAATAGTCTTACTTGAGGAAGAAGAAAATGAGAAAGTTGTTGCAAGATTCGAACAATAATTAATCCATCAGAATCCAGGAATGGACAAATCATGAATGTGGAATCTAGTATTTATGAAGAAAATTCAGTTTCTAACAGTGTAGGCATTCAGTGTGAACTAGGAAATGAAACTTATGCCAATGTTTGCACAGATTCATTGAATGTTTCTTCTAGAAATTGTGATTTAGATAGCTCTTTTAGCATTTCAGACATTTCAACTACTGCAACAGACAGGGCTGTAAAAAAGCCGGCTGAAATTGAAAAAACCTAACCAGTAGTTTTTTTTCAATTTTAGCCGGTTAAAATCGTTAATTTAGTCGGCTAAAATCAATATTTCCTGTTTGGGAGAGGTGGCAGCGGGTTGAAATTTTGAAAAAATTGTATTTACGGCCCTATGGGGTTTAGAGGGAAACTTTGTCTGCATAAATTAGACACCAATGATTCAGTGGTTGTGGGGGTGAGGGTGGAAATTCAAAATTTTTAAAACCATGTCTTGTGGGGTATCGTTGAAAACCTCTTGATGAGTAATCTTTAAATCAACAACTAGTTTCTCGATAGCGCTCATATAAGGAGAGATTCGAATTTTTGAAAGTCAGAAACACTTTAAAATATACCTCAGCCAATAGGCATGCCGAAATGAATTCATGAGGACCAACTGAGGCTAAAATTACCAATGAAATAAAGTTTGAAACATTAAAAATAATAGTTAAATATCTTGAGAACAATAATCCTTGGCCAAATTAAAAATTAAATAATAAAAGATATAAATTAATACATAATTAACTCCTCTCTTTTTATAAAAAATATTGCAGTTTTTACAAGGCTGGTATATGCAAGGTTGCCTCGTTCGACGCGCATGCGTATTGAGCACGAGGGATGTGACGTGGCTCCTAGCCCTGCAGGAGGATTTAAACACCTACATACAATGGCAATGATGGGAATAAAACTTATTTTTAACTAAAAGAATGCATGTATCTGTAAAGACCACCGACCACCGACATGTATACCATGTATGTTGAGGAAAAAACGCTGTGTCGATAGAACCAAGTGCCCTACCTACGAGATGTTTTTGCAAAGATTGATTGACAATACGGACTATGGACCCTAAGCCCAAGACCAAAAGACATAGCAATCCTCCAAGCCGGCAACGACGAAATGCCATAAGGGCTTTCTTGTATCGGTGGCAGAGGAACAATAAACCAGAAACCAGAGACGCTGAAACCCAGACTGTGTATGTTCCGGAGATCAGGGATATTGCAATACAAACAGTGGCAGACAAAGCAACACAGACGGACTCTGGTGACAATAACTTAGAAAACATAACACCAAACACAAAGAAAACCAAGGACTTGGACTATTCTAACGGACCACTAATCCCCTTTGTGAAAAGGGAGACGATTAACTTAAACAAGTGTCCAGACAATCGAACAAAACCTGTGCAGGCTGTTTCTAACCTTGGGGATCCAACGTCGGTTCACGAGGACTTCGAGCATATGCTGCAATGCAGTAGGCTCGAGGAAATTGGGAATTTGACTACGGCCCTGAGATTCGTGACACGATTGAAACACGCGAGGGGTAGCTCGGTGACCTTTCTGATTCCGGAAGCGGTTGATCGGCTACAACTCAAGTCGGTAAACCTACCCACAGATCCAGATAGGCTTCAGCAGTTAATTTTAAGCGCCTTCGAGAGAAGGGGTGAAACTGTATCTTTCGAGGATATATACCGGGACTTCGTAAAGGCGCACGGTCGGACCACGATAGATCCCAAGGAAATATTCCCGAGATGTATAGTTCATACTCATCATCCATAAATAGGTAGTCACACTGTGAGGATTGCACAGCTGAATGCTATGCGGAGTGCGGCCGTGCTCACGGAAGTGAGGAAGGTTGCAGAAGAGCTGCGTTTGGATGTGCTTTGCTTACAAGAGCCATACAGCATCGCAGACAAAATTCCTAGAATGCCTGCAACTTCCAGAGTTGCATGCTATGGAATTAAACCAATGGCAGCTTCAGTAATTTTCAACAACAAAATACAAGTCGTAAAAATTTCCAGATTTTCGGACACCCACTGTATTGTATTGGAAATTAATTTTCAGAATATTTCTTTCATTTTAGCAAATCTTTACTTTCAATACAGTGAAGGAATTGAGCAATATATAAATAAATTAGATTACATTTGTACAGTATATAGTAGAAAGCCCATAATTATTGTTGCAGATTGTAATGCCAAATTGCCTTGGTGGCACAGCAAACGTAGAGATGAAAAAGGAGAACTTTTAGAAGAATTAATAATGGCAAAAGGATTAAATGTAGTAAATAAACCTGGACATCCCCCTATCTTCGCTAATAGAGCAGGTGGGGATGAAAACATAGATATAACTATAGCAAGCGACTCAGCAGTGCAGCTCTTAAGGAATTGGAGGGTCACTGAAAACTTAACCACCAGTGATCATAACTTAATAATGTTTGACATTCAAAAAGTTGAGGTCTCAGCTAATGTGCAAATGTGCACAACAAAACCCTTCAACCTGGAGCAAGCAAGCTGGGACGTTTTGAGAAATTCATTTAGACTTCCTCCTCCTGTGCGACCAGGCGATGATGTAGATGAAGCTGCCAGACATATTACAAAGAACATAATTGAAGCGATGACGAAGGCGATACCCAAACACAAGCAATCAAGGGATAAATATCGACCTTGGTCCGATGCACTCACACGCTTACGCGCGCGGGTGCGGAAGGCAAGGAAGATATATCAAAAATCCATGATATTCGAGGACAGAAATCAGAAGCTGGAAAACTACCGAAATCTAAAGTCTCAGTATCATAACAAAATTAAAGAACTTAGAGTTAAAAGCTGGACCGGATATGTCAAAGATATATTAAAAACTGATCCGTGGGGGATGCCGTATAAGATCATGTCGGAAAAAATCAGGACACCTGCCATGATTGCCACCTTAAATAAGGGAGATGGAACCATGACTGAGGATTGGGTAACCTCCATGCAACTACTGCTTGATCGTTTGCTCCCAGATGATGATGGCTCAGGGGAAACCCAGCATCATATACAGCTCAGAGAGGAATTAACGAACATATATAGAACCGAAACTGTTGTCTTCCCCTTCTCGAAGGAGGAGGTGGAGGTGGCAATTCGGAAGATGAGAAAGAAGAAGGTCCCTGGTGAGGACGGTATTCAGGCAGAGATACTTCAGTATTTGGCAGACATTGTCTCCCCATGGCTAAGGGATCTCTATAATGAATGCCTAGTTCAAGGTCGAGTACCCAGTTGTTGGAAGGTGCCCAAAGTCATAATCCTGTCCAAAGGGAAAGATAAGGACGAGAAAGAAGTAAAATCGTACAGACCAATCTGCCTTCTTAACAACTTGGGGAAAATCCAAGAGCGGCTTCTGAATAGCAGAATCCATGAACTTAGACTCATGAAGGGGGTTAATGAATGCCAGTATGGCTTCAGGAAAGGACGATCTACTGATGATGCCATCAATGAAGTAATGGAGAGAATTCGGACCTCAGAACGTAAATACGTAATGGCCATCTTTATAGACATTGCTGGTGCCTTTGATAACTTGTGGTGGCCCTATCTCTTCAAGCAATTGCGAAACCTCGAATGCCCCGCCCCACTTTACAGCTCTCTCAGGGATTACTGTGAAAATCGAAAAGTGTATATAGAAGGAACAAATGCCAAACTACAAAAAAGGATTACAAAAGGCTGTCCTCAAGGCTCGGTCTTAGGACCGACGTTCTGGGACATTGGCATGGAACCTCTTCTGGACCTGTTGCGGGAGAGGGGGGACGTCTGTGTAGCTTACGCAGACGATCTTCTCATCCTAGCTCAGGGCGACAGTAGGAGGGAACTTGAAGAACAGGCAAACTCTGCACTGAGGGCTGTGGATGAGTGGTGCAGTGAGGCAAAACTGCGTATTGCAGCAAATAAAACCACATACGTTGTTTTGAAAGGCAAATTGAAGAGGCGTCCCACCATAAGACTGAATGACAACGTAATCTCAAGATCGAAGTCGGCAAAGTACCTTGGAGTATACATGGATGAAAACTGCAGATTCAAACCCCATGTGGAGATGGTGCGTCTTAAGGGTGAGAAGATAATGATGAAACTCGTCAATATTGGAATGAGGAAGTTCAAAGTTAATCTGCAAACAATTAAGACGTACCATAGTGCTATCTTAGCCGCCATTGTTGGGTATGGGGCTGCAGTTTGGGCTCATAAAGCCAATGAAGTGTATGTTAAAAGAATGCTTAGGAGATCCCAAAGGAAAATTCTGATAAGGTTCACTGGTGCATTTAGAACAACTCCAACTCTCGCTCTGCTTGTGGTCACTGGTATATGGCCTCTCGACCTCCTTGTCAGGTGGAAGGGAGCCATGTACTGGAGGAAGAAGGAAAGAATGGATAAAATTGAGAGTATTGTGGGTCTCCGAACTCTGGATAAAACCAGAATTAGGAGACACCTCATACACGAGTGGCAGGAGGAATGGACCGCGGCAGAAGCGGGAGCTAGGATCAGAGAATACTTCCCGAACATCCAGGAGCGACTGCGACTGCGACATGTGACACCGAGCAAAGGTATGATACACTTCATCACGGGCCATGGTCCGTATGGAGTGTACCTGCACAAAATTAAGAGAAGACAGACAGATGAATGCGGAACTTGCGAGGGAGTCACAGAGTCAGCAGAGCACGTCTTGTTCAAGTGTACCAGTGCCTCTGAAGAAGTGAAAGAACTTAGAACAACTGTACAGGGTTTCCAGATTGCAGACTTGTTGAGGCGAAAAGACAAATACTCTTTACTTGAGACTCTGACAGACGTTGTCTCTAAGGAGGCAGCAGAGACGTTCAGGGTTGACAGAGTGGACAGAATAAACAGACATAGACAAAACGAAGACGAAAACAATGAAACTCTTACTCCCTCCAGGAGATCCAGTCGCCTACAGAGTGCTCAGAACCTTGTGGAGATTAGGGAGCCGGAAGCTCAACCACATGTGGAAGAGCAACCGGAACCCGAAGTCATAAACAGGAGGAGGGAACTCTGGGAATCCACAGCAAGATGAGAAGAGTGGGGGCGGCGAGAAGACTTCGGGAGAGGAAAGAGGAAGACTATAGACAATATTTCCAAGTGAAAGTGTAGAATGTGAAATTATATTATAGTAGGAGTAGAAATTTTCATTTTCATTTAACTAGAGTAGAAGCTGGAGCACACCGATGAACAAACATTGAAATGCAAATTTAAATGAATACCGGTGAGCTTCAGCTGTAGTGTTAGTAAAATAGCTCTAGAAGCAGTAGTTTTATCTTTTATTTCATTTATAGTGTAGTACAGTGTAGTTAAGTTCCGACTACTGGTCCCCAGTAGAAGGAACAAGTAGAGTAGGTTCTTATTATTATTTTTATTATTATTATTATTATTTTTTTTTTTCCTTTTCTTCTTTCTTAATAAAAGGACATATAGAAAAATAGAATACTGTTCAAAGCATAGAAAAAATTGTCCTTAATATATAATAATTGTAAAATGAACATTTGTAATACGGCAATTAATAAAAGCCATGCGAGTAAGTCCTGGCTTTTATTAAAGATGCCAGGATGAAAGAAATAAAGGACGACTATTATATCTGTAAAGATAGACTACATATGATTTTACAGGGGGTATGGCTTAATAGAGGGACCACTTCTGAGTGCTCAGGCCTCAAATGAATAAGCTGTAACAAAATATATTGAGACATTTGAAACAAAATATTTAAGCTGCTGGTTTCTGTAAAACATACTGTGGATGTCAAAATAAAAAACACGCACAAACATCTTACATTTCTCTTTAAATTTATTGGGGTACTTTTACAACTCTTTGGTTATGACTCAGAAAATGGGAAGTAGCCTATACGATTTTTTTTTGTCTTATGCAGAAGGGAGTTTGCCCTTTTGTAAATAATTCTTTATTCATACACATTGCCTGCCAGCAGAAACTTAAAGAGCCTGTCCATTTTATTTATAGACAGCAGCAGACTATTGAAAATTTTCCTTGCTGAGCTGACCACTTACACTATATTTGACCAAAAAAAAATGTTCTATTCAAAAAGATGGGTTAAGGGTTAGAAAATGTGATTTTATCCTTCAGATGTAAAAAATTTACATTGTGAAGCAAGACTCCCTTTTCAAAATCTTTAAAACATCAGTTCACAGTCAGACAGCTCTAGTTTCAAGTGTCGTGCACAAATGCTGTGTTAATATTGATTCAAAGTTCTGATTAGTTACGTCACATATCCGGGGTGCGCAGGCAAAGAGAGTTAAGTCCAGATTTCCTGTTATTGAGAAAATTGAATTTAAAGTTTCAGAAGGTCTGTGTAATTAAGTGTTTGACAAAACGTTTAAAGTTTTCATGAATTATTTTTCACTGACTATCTATGGAGAATATGTGGGTATTGAGTTTCGGTTAACCTAATTAGTACTTAACAGAACTACGATTTAAAAAAAAAAATGTTGATATGTGGACTTATCTCAGTATGCACGACTGTGTTTTGGACTTACCTCTTAGTTGAATGTTATTTAATGGGACTGTTTTAAAATAAATATATTGTAAATGGTTTGAACAATACACTTTTACGTATTTATTGTCACAGGACCATACTACAGATGTTCTGTTTATTAAATGTCTGGTGGAAAAGTTGTTGATGAACATGACAGCCTTATGCTAAGAATTTAATAATAAATTATTTTGTACCGCTGTTAAGAAGTAGGTACCGATAATACGCAAAAAATGTAAAAAGGTAAAGTGATCCCTATACAGGCCATGGAGGCCCAGAGGGTTCCAGAAGGTTGAGGCTCCCAGATTTTGGACATTCGGCACATGAAGGTGGTAAGGTTGTCAGCCTTACGCACCGGCCGCCTTTACCTCCAGGATTGCTCCTGGTACTCATTTTTGTTAGAGGCTGAGTCGACCCCAGGGCCATAATGGCACCAGAAGGATTAGGCCAATTGAAAAATCTCAATGACCTCATCGGGAATCGAACCCGCGACCTTCTGATTGTAGCGCAGCGCCTCAACTACTACACTACGGCATACCCCAGCGCAATAAATGTACATTACAGTTTTGTTTCTTGTTAATGTTGGCAGTGTAGGTTGAATTAATGTTCACATGTGCATTTATTCCTGCTCGAATAAAAATAACAAGTCACGTAACATGTGGACGATTTTTGCTGACAAGGCACATTAAAGGAAGTTGACATCATAAATCGCTCACTGACTTGTGCCAGATTAATAACAACACAGAAACAGATGCACTGCAAATCGGTGAAAACTTATTGTTTAGGAATACATAAGGATCACTGTATTACCTGAATCTTCATTCCTGTTGTATTTGAATGAAACATCACATTGTCTTTGTAGGATTTCAAGCATTTTTTTCCCTCTTGATGCCATTTTTGCTTCAATTTCACTGACTTCCCTTCAGTATCACTCACTTCTCTTACCACAACAATCAACTACTGCCACGATAATAAAACGCGGGTTATTAGCAAGCAGTATCGCCAATATTATGAAAAAATAACAATAACAAAAGAGATACGTCAAAATAAGATTTACCTTTAGGGAAATATACAGTCGGGCAAAGAGGGTTAAATCATTTTTACAGGCCTTATCTCGTAATAAAAACTAGAATCCTTTGCGACCCCCCTTCCGTGTAAAGAGTGTTAAGTCCCATCAGAGTGACTTAACACACTTTACCCGCACAACATCTCTTTTCAGACGAATAAACCCATGAGGCACACGTCCATAACTGCCGTGATTTTTTGAATATGACTTAGTGGACTTAACACAAATGTAGAGAACATTTTTATCTAGAAGCCTGTGGAAATATCTCAATTTTTGAGAATAGTGGACTTAACTCTCTTTATAAAACACTGTAGGCTTTCACGGCCGGAGTCAATATTAAGCACTTCTTTCGGGCTTGTAGGCCGTGGTCTATTTGACATTTCTGTGCCAAACGTTTCGTCCGCGACTGCGGCGGACATCCTCAGTGGCGGTGGAGTCTCGGGCGAAGCGTTCTGGTCGGCGGCTGGCTGTTGACTGAGTTGTCACCATGCTCTGCGGCAGTATTTATAGTCCTTGGAGTGGGGCAGGGATTTCGTGCGCTAACTTCCGATTGGTCGGCGATGAGTGAGTTAGTGTGTGAATTGGTTGGACCGGGGCAGGCATCTCTGTTTCCAAATGGTTTTTTCTTGGTATTAGCTAATACTGGAAACCAAATTGAATGAAGTTTAACACCTTCCTCTTTTCTGTTAAAGTTGTTGGGATGCTTATGGATCTCTATTGCCTCTCGTTGTAACCTGGTATGATAATGATTAATGGTGGACAGTATTTCAGTTTCTTGAAACAAGATGTCGTGTTCTCCGTCGGCAAAAGCATGCTCAGCCACTGCAGATTTCTCTGTATGACCCAAGCGGCAGTTCCGTTTGTGTTCGGCAATGCGGGTCTTAACACTGCGCTGAGTCGTGCCAATATAAACTGAACCACAAGAACAGCGGATTCTGTAGACACCTGCCGTCATTAATGGCTCTCTGCGATCCTTTGCTGACCGGAAAAGATTTCGTAACTGAGTGGTGGGTGTAAATATGGTCTTGATATTATGTTGCTTCAAAATCTTGGCAATCCGGTCCGTAGTATATCTCAAATATGGCAATGTAATCTGTTTTGTTTTTACACCGTCACAAATGCTGCGTGTACTATTATTCGGGCGTAGTGCTCTCTTTACTTCACGAGACGAGTATCCATTGGCCTGTAGAGCATTATCTATGTGGCGGAGTTCCGCGTGTATATTATTGTCTTCACATATGCGGTTGGCACGGTCGACGAGTGTTTTCATCATTGCTCTCTTTTGGCTAGGATGGTGATTTGACATTTTGTTTAAATATCGGTCTGTGTGGGTGACTTTGCGAAAAACTCTATGACCCAGGGACCCGTCTTCTTTCTTGTTTACTAGTACATCTAAAAATGCCAGTTGTCCATTCTGTTCTTTTTCCATGGTGAACTGTATTCGATTGTGGATATTATTCAGATGTTGACGAAATCCTTCTAGCTTTTCCTCCCCCTGGCTCCAAATGACGAAGGTATCGTCGACGTAACGAAACCAGCATCTGGGTTTGTGTGGTGCAGTACTTAGTGCTGAGGTCTCGAAACTCTCCATGTACAGGTTAGCCACAATCGGGCTTAGAGGGTTCCCCATAGCTACTCCATCCTTCTGTTCATAAAATTCACCATTCCATAAGAAATATGTAGTGGAGAGTACATGATGAAAAAGTTTTATAATGTCTTCTGGGAATAAATCTCGCAGCAAACTTAACGTCTCGGGTACTGGTACCATAGTAAATAAGGAAACCACATCGAAACTGACAAGTAGCTCATGTGGTTGTAAGGTTAGAGTTTTCAACTTTTCAACAAAGTGTGCGGAATCTCTTATGTAGGTGTCGGTATTGCCTATGTGAGGTTTGAGTAAGTCACATAGGTACTTGGAAACAGAGTAAGTGGGTGAACCAATGGCACTAACAATGGGTCGTAGTGGAACGTCTGGTTTATGGATTTTTGGTAATCCATAAAGTCTTGGTGGTAATGCTTCAGATTTCTTGATAGAACGTTGTATATCTTCTGCGATGGAAGATTCCTTTACCAGCTGGTTGGTGCGGCGTAATATGCGTGCCGTGGGGTCACGTGAGATCTTGCAGTAGGTTTCCGGGTCTAGAATGTCCCTTACTTTACGGACGTAGTCATCTTTATTTAGAACCACGGTCGCATTACCCTTATCAGCTGACAAGATAATGATATGTTCGTTGCTGTTTAAAGTTTTCAGTGCTGCTCTTTCTGCACTGGACAGGTTATGGTTTGGAGGTTTTGCATTGTGAAGGATTCTTGACGATTCTCTTCGGATAACTTCTGCTACGTCTGTGGGCAATGTTCGTATTCCAGACTCAATCTCAGAGATGATGTCTTCTATGGGTATTGTCGATGGTACAACTGCAAAGTTACCACCCTTAGCCAGTAGCGAGGTTTCTTCCGTAGACAGTTGTTTATCTGATAAGTTTATTACCGTGCGTTGTATGTCGAGCACAGGTGATGCTTTACTGTTTTTGGTCAATCGGTCGTACTTCTGAATTTGTTTTTCTGAGACGCAGTGTCTTACTGTTGTCATCGTATTGTACGTGATGCGGTCAATGTTATTCCAATCGTCCATATGGATGTTGTTACTGATCGTCAGATGTAGTCCATATAGTTCCTGGTCTAATAAGGCTATTTCCCGACCACCCGAATACACCAGACCCGTCGGGAAATAGCCTTATTAGACCAGGAACTATATGGACTACATCTGACGATCAGTAACAACATCCATATGGACGATTGGAATAACATTGACCGCATCACGTACAATACGATGACAACAGTAAGACACTGCGTCTCAGAAAAACAAATTCAGAAGTACGACCGATTGACCAAAAACAGTAAAGCATCACCTGTGCTCGACATACAACGCACGGTAATAAACTTATCAGATAAACAACTGTCTACGGAAGAAACCTCGCTACTGGCTAAGGGTGGTAACTTTGCAGTTGTACCATCGACAATACCCATAGAAGACATCATCTCTGAGATTGAGTCTGGAATACGAACATTGCCCACAGACGTAGCAGAAGTTATCCGAAGAGAATCGTCAAGAATCCTTCACAATGCAAAACCTCCAAACCATAACCTGTCCAGTGCAGAAAGAGCAGCACTGAAAACTTTAAACAGCAACGAACATATCATTATCTTGTCAGCTGATAAGGGTAATGCGACCGTGGTTCTAAATAAAGATGACTACGTCCGTAAAGTAAGGGACATTCTAGACCCGGAAACCTACTGCAAGATCTCACGTGACCCCACGGCACGCATATTACGCCGCACCAACCAGCTGGTAAAGGAATCTTCCATCGCAGAAGATATACAACGTTCTATCAAGAAATCTGAAGCATTACCACCAAGACTTTATGGATTACCAAAAATCCATAAACCAGACGTTCCACTACGACCCATTGTTAGTGCCATTGGTTCACCCACTTACTCTGTTTCCAAGTACCTATGTGACTTACTCAAACCTCACATAGGCAATACCGACACCTACATAAGAGATTCCGCACACTTTGTTGAAAAGTTGAAAACTCTAACCTTACAACCACATGAGCTACTTGTCAGTTTCGATGTGGTTTCCTTATTTACTATGGTACCAGTACCCGAGACGTTAAGTTTGCTGCGAGATTTATTCCCAGAAGACATTATAAAACTTTTTCATCATGTACTCTCCACTACATATTTCTTATGGAATGGTGAATTTTATGAACAGAAGGATGGAGTAGCTATGGGGAACCCTCTAAGCCCGATTGTGGCTAACCTGTACATGGAGAGTTTCGAGACCTCAGCACTAAGTACTGCACCACACAAACCCAGATGCTGGTTTCGTTACGTCGACGATACCTTCGTCATTTGGAGCCAGGGGGAGGAAAAGCTAGAAGGATTTCGTCAACATCTGAATAATATCCACAATCGAATACAGTTCACCATGGAAAAAGAACAGAATGGACAACTGGCATTTTTAGATGTACTAGTAAACAAGAAAGAAGACGGGTCCCTGGGTCATAGAGTTTTTCGCAAAGTCACCCACACAGACCGATATTTAAACAAAATGTCAAATCACCATCCTAGCCAAAAGAGAGCAATGATGAAAACACTCGTCGACCGTGCCAACCGCATATGTGAAGACAATAATATACACGCGGAACTCCGCCACATAGATAATGCTCTACAGGCCAATGGATACTCGTCTCGTGAAGTAAAGAGAGCACTACGCCCGAATAATAGTACACGCAGCATTTGTGACGGTGTAAAAACAAAACAGATTACATTGCCATATTTGAGAAATACTACGGACCGGATTGCCAAGATTTTGAAGCAACATAATATCAAGACCATATTTACACCCACCACTCAGTTACGAAATCTTTTCCGGTCAGCAAAGGATCGCAGAGAGCCATTAATGACGGCAGGTGTCTACAGAATCCGCTGTTCTTGTGGTTCAGTTTATATTGGCACGACTCAGCGCAGTGTTAAGACCCGCATTGCCGAACACAAACGGAACTGCCGCTTGGGTCATACAGAGAAATCTGCAGTGGCTGAGCATGCTTTTGCCGACGGAGAACACGACATCTTGTTTCAAGAAACTGAAATACTGTCCACCATTAATCATTATCATACCAGGTTACAACGAGAGGCAATAGAGATCCATAAGCATCCCAACAACTTTAACAGAAAAGAGGAAGGTGTTAAACTTCATTCAATTTGGTTTCCAGTATTAGCTAATACCAAGAAAAAACCATTTGGAAACAGAGATGCCTGCCCCGGTCCAACCAATTCACACACTAACTCACTCATCGCCGACCAATCGGAAGTTAGCGCACGAAATCCCTGCCCCACTCCAAGGACTATAAATACTGCCGCAGAGCATGGTGACAACTCAGTCAACAGCCAGCCGCCGACCAGAACGCTTCGCCCGAGACTCCACCGCCACTGAGGATGTCCGCCGCAGTCGCGGACGAAACGTTTGGCACAGAAATGTCAAATAGACCACGGCCTACAAGCCCGAAAGAAGTGCTTAATATTAACTCTCTTTGCCTGCGCACCCCGGATATGTGCTATAATTATCGCCTGAATTTAATAGTTGGGGAATTCTTATAGCCTATATATAACTTTATCACCTCAAGTGTCAGTGTACCAGAGTGTGTGTTTTTTTTAAAGAGTGGCTCACTATTGAATTCCATTACTGCTTTAATGCCGCTTAAATAATTACAATGTTAGTGTACTGTACAGTATAATGTTTTAATAATGCTTCGAGGAATTAGGAATCCTCTTTTCCAGTATATACCAGTATTAAAGTAAAAATCCTTGAACATTTTATTTATGGACTCCCCTAATAAAACATCTTTCAAAAACTGAATAACTACATGTACCCATAAACCTGACTGGGGCTCAACCACTGGGGTGGGGGGAAGAATATTCAACATTGGATCTGTTGTTAACTGCAAAAGAAGCCACTTCCTACTGAAGGTGAGTTATTGACTCATTATTTTATTATAAGCGCGTCTTAAAATCCATATTTACATGTAAACATGACTAAATTGAGTCTTGGACTGTTCGACCATTTAAATGCTGTCGGTCGGTATACATTTAAAGATATACCTGTTATATTTATGATCACTTTGATTCATTTGATGTTTATTTCAAAGTGTTCTACAAACAGAATACAGATTGGTTTATAATATAATAATTGTTATTCCGTGCGCAGATTTTATTTATCTTCCAGTTTTCTGCCTCTGGAAAGCATTATTCCATGTTGTCTATTCCTCTTTGGTTTTAATACATTATAATTGTTTAGTATCTATGATTATAAGCTCTGTAATTAAATTGTGACAAGTACATTGTAATCAGAGGTGACTTCGTTCATCTTATAAACGTTTATTTTAACTTTATTTCATGTAAAATAAATACAGAAAATACACAACTGCGCATCGATCTCATTGAGAAATTTATTTTTCTAAGTCAAGACGAATATTGCAAAGTATACCAAAGTCTATCTTTTTAAGCCTCCTTCCATAATTTAGAATAATTTACCTGAAATAAGTAAACATACCTAGAAATGTAAAATTAAAAACCTTTCAGCATAATCTAAGCTATATCTACTAGACTACTTTTTCCTGAGTCAGACAAACTTTTTCCTAACTTTGTAAAGCTGCACTATTCTTATTTGTATCTGTATTAAATATTTATTTTAATTTGTGTTAAATCCTCTTTATATGCAGGGTCGTATGCATTCTATCTTCACCTCGGAAACATGTATTAGGGGCCTATTGTTGGTAAAACGATGGTGTTTTCGTGTTATTTCTTCCCATCATTATCATTGTATGTAGCTGCTTAATTCTCGCGCGGGCTGGGGGTGACGTCACACAGCAGTGTAGGACTCTCCCCACAGTTCTTACAGGAACGAGGCAACCTTACATATACCAGCCTTGCAGTTTTTATTCTACCCTTACCCCAATAAATTCAATAAAAAGCACTATGAAAACTACCTCAGCCTGTGCCCTGTAGGCCTACCTAAAGGGATATTTTATACTTATTTCTCCATCAGTTACACATATCTAAAGTGTAATCACCTATCGCTGGAATTTTGTCAAGCCATAGAATCTTTACATCGTATGCCGGCCAGTTCTGCATCAATCGAAAGAGTTTGGGTTAATACTAGGGATGGGTCGATACCAGGTTTTCTCGATACTCGATACCGATACATGATATTTTCCTTGATACTCGATACCATCAACATTTCCAGTTTCAATAAATAGGTACATTACAAATAAAAAGTTGAGAGAACTGTGTAATACCAACTAAATGAATTAAGTGTGCATATTTAATGAGACAAAATTTAATATCATCAGTAGCCTATCATTATTTTTAAACTCTACATTAAAAGTAAAATTTGTTTTTGAAACAGTCCACTTACAAGTTTTTGTTCAAAAATACTAGCATTCTCACTTTTTCGGGGTCAAGTCTACTTCTTTTTCTGTCACATTTGAGTCCTGCTGTGCGAAACTCTTTCAGAGAAAACTGTTGCTGGTGGTATGGACAGGTATTTCACAGCTAACTTCTTTAGTTTCTGAAATTTTGTGTTTGTTTTCCAGTAATCTAATGAACTAGAAAGAGGAGGTAACAAATCGTCTTTGAGATATGCAGTGATTTCTTCCTGGGAACTGTTTACTGGCAGTGAATTTGACATATTATTTTCTTGCATAATGTTACTATACAGGTACAATTTCTCGGGCTTTGACGTCTGTGACATTTAAAATAAAATAAATAAAAATGTTCTTGAATGATCGATTCTTACGAGTACGTCAGTACTACATTACTATTCCCACATATATGTAATTTTGGAATAAAAAATTAAAAATCCTACCTCATCATTTTTGGATGCAGTACATTCCTGTTGGTTAGCAAGGTCCACCAATCGGTCATTAGCAGAATTGAGAGCACTAGGACTGCGAAAAACTCGTCCTTTCACTACTGTTTCTTCTTCAGGAGTTAAATTTCCACTTCCGCATAATTTTTTATTAAGAGGTTTTGAAAACTAGTGTTTGAGATTTTTCCACCATGAGAAAAACGTTTTTTACAAATGCGGCAAATGGCGCGATTATCACAATGAGGGTCTATTTGAAAATAGTTCCACACTTCACTCATATTGACTGGAAAAAATATATATGTTATCGTACGCAATACACACATTATTCTTCTGTCACGTAGAGATATCAACTGAAAGCCGGTATGCTGACTTGTTTTAAAAGCATACCGAAATATGAATGGATAAAATAATCATGTGACGTTCTACTCAGATCACAGAGCAGTACAATGAACAAACTGTTTTAAGGTTTGCAGAATAAGCAGTAACTTAATCTCTGCAAGGGAGCAGGGTTTGGACAGTCAGCTTGCTTGTTGGTAGTTATTGAAACGTTTCACAGGAAACAAAACAATTAAGAATCTCTTCTGTTTGATTTTTAAAGTCGGAAAGTCTTTATTTATGACCAGACAAAAGTCACAGAGTGGTTTTCTCCATTTAAAGGAGAAACAGAAGTATTTACTATATTTAATAGACTACTAAAAGCAGAAAGAGATACGCATTTCCTTAAATTGCAGAATTACCAAAGTATCGAAAAAGTATCGAGCGAGTTTTCTGAAGTATCGCTCGATGCCGATACCATGCAAGTATCGAGGGTATCGAGGTATCGAAAGTATCGAGGACCCATCCCTAGTTAATACAAACAAAATTGAGAAACAGGCTAAACAATGAAAAAGCCCAGAAGCTTGTATACATCAACAGGCAGAATAAAGCAAATATGCCAGAGTCTTATGATGAATGGTGAATTTACCGTATTTACTCGAATATAACGTGCACCATTTTTGTCTATTTGTAGATTTCAAAACTGAGGTGCGCCTTAAATTCTAGTACAAATCCGTTTCGTAGGTCGGTGGAAATATTGATTTACATAACAATGCATTGCTATAATTCTCGACTTCGTTCATTTTATCGTTGGCCTACACCATATGAAATTTAATTTCTGAAACATAATGAAAAAATTGTTTTTGTCAGTTCTATAGTGCAAATGTGGAATATTGTGCATTGTCGATTTTAAACTCATTTAAGACCGGTATCAGCTTTTATTGTGAAACATTCATTTAACATTTTGTTTGTCCATTTACCAATACAAAATAAGTACCTCCGAGGATTCCAGTGATGAACACATAGTGAATAATGATGAGCCATGCCTATAGGCCTAATTGTAGGCCTAAAACTGGCAGTTAACTGTAAATGTTTATGTGTTGGTTCATTATTCTATAAATACTATGACAAAATTCCAAATAAAATATCCTCCTATTGATGCGCATTACATTCGCTAACAAACTCTTTTTTTTTTACGATTTTAAGTGTCAAAATCAGGGTGCGCATTAAATTCGAGGGTGCAATATATTGGAGTAAATACAGTAATTAACTATTGCTGGGAATTACACAGTGAAGTGCTACAGTGAGTCCCACGCAAGAGTTGGCCAATGACGCGGAATCTGCGAAGTGGTGGGCACAGCTCCAACTCCCGAGTGATCTGGTGAAATATCTACGCAAATAAAGCCGGAATCGGTGTAATGATTTAGGTTCTCACATTTACAGTTAAAATTACAATGAAAATAACCATATACCTCATCACAAGAGCTGTTGGAAATGTTCTTCTCTTGCATCCACACAATATTAGCACCTTTTTAGGAAATTTTCTTTCATGCGCATAATTTCCGCTTCCAAGGCAGAGTTAATTTCTCTTGTGATATTGTCTTTAAGTTCTTCTAACAGTATGTGACTACAGTGAAACTTCGATTTTACGATTTCCGATTTTACGTTTTCCCCCATTTTACGTCAAGAATTCAAAATCCCGGCTTAACGCCCATAAGAGCAATACATAAATTTTCGTGATTTTACGTTTTCCTCGACTTTACGCAGGAGTTTTTGGTCCCACGGTATATGAAACCTCGATTTTACACGGAATGCGGCAACTTCGGAGCAAAAGCCTCCGTGCTCACCATTATATTCCTCCTTGTTCTGTTGAAGAGCATAGGTCGTCAAGACGCTATCTCGGTGTAGCTACTTCGTTTCTGCTTCTTTGCACATTGTGCGCACTTATAATACTTTTGTTTGTTATAAGCCTTTGTTTCTGTTTCTTTGCACATTGTGCGCAGTTCTTTATTAATAATGGTTTCGCGGGCTATAACGTTTCCTTTCCTTCTTGGCTCCGCGACTTATACTTCCGGCGGTGACGAGTTTGGTTCTTCTTTGTGAACGCTAGAAGAGCTTCATCAGAAGATCAAATATTTTATAATACTGTTTCGTTACACTAAGTTTGTATCAAGTGTTGGTAATCATAATGGCTACAAATCCAGCAAAAAAACGAAAAGCGTTTTCCATCGCGGAAAAAATGGACATCCTTGCTAAAGTCGATGCCCACATGGGCACATGTGTTGATCTAGCGGCGAGTATGAATTTACCAGTGTCAACACTGAATACAATAGTAAAAAATCGCTGTGACATTGAAAAGTGTTTTGCAAGTTGTGGAACATTCTCAAAGCAGAGAAAATCTTTAAAATCAACGCCGCTCGAGGAGCTAGAAAATACTCTCTCCATGTAATTAAATTGGCCGGTTTTGAGATTTGAACCATGGAACTCTAGGCAAACGCAGTGACTCATATCGGCAACTTAGATATTTTAGTAGGTCTGCTTTTTTTCCCCCCTACCTGTACATGGCTCTCAGGCCATCACTCGCATGCTAGATTTTATCTAACACACTTTTTCCTCTTTCATAGCTCTTAAATTCAACTCAAACATGGTAATTCAACTCATACATATGGATTAAACTTACAATAACATTCTCTGTAATCATATTAACAAGCAAATGTCATTTACTTTTCTTGTACAGGGTGTTAATGAACAACACCAAAATATCTCACCTGCGTATAGAGGGAACATAGGCATGCAACTTTTAATTTTTTGTTGTTTTTGTATTCTGCATATCATAATTGCATTAATATCACTGTTCATAAGCAATGTACAAGAAGCATCATGTTCATCAACCTGCCACGCTGAGAAACAAAAAACATCCCCCGTCCATGGAAACCTGAGCACATCGCGAGATGGGCCCCCCTACATTGCGACTTTGCCTATGTTTGTTTATAAAGTGCAGCATTAGGTCAGCTTTTAGTTTTTTATTCCTTACCTTTTGTGTGTTCAAAATTACGGCAGATCTATCTTTATTTATTCATTTGGTTATTAAAAAGTGAGTTAAAGGTATTTTAATGGTGTAGCCTATGCTTTGTTTTGTCTCCATGCTTCTCTCTTACTATTCCTCGATTTTACATTTTTTGGGGGGTCCCCTATAGAAGTGTAAAATAGAGGTTTCACTGTATTATTTATGGGGAAACTTCAAAAATAAAGTGTATAGGTCAATTTCCCATACATTAGAAGAACTTAAAGACAATATCACAAGAAAAATTAACTCTATTTCGGAAGCTGAACTTATGCGCGTAAAAGAAAATTACCTAAAAAGGTGCCAGTATTGTGTGGATGCAAGAGGAGAACATTTTCAACATCTCTTTCATTGTAATTTTAACTGTAAATGTGAGAACCTGAATCATTACACCGATCGCGGCTTTATTTGCTGTGCCCGCCACGACGCAGAAACCCGCGTCATTGGCCAACTCTTGTCTGGGACTCACTGCATTAAATTATACTAAATACAATTTCAAGTTTCTGAGCTTGTAACTTTTAAATTGGTGATGTTTGGAAATAAGAACATGAAAAGAACTTCAATTATTTTTACTCAATTTGATTTTATCCGGATGAAATGCCTGCCTTTTTTCAAGAGGATAAAACTGGTAGCTCTGCATGCCTACTACAGGTTCTGGGCTTGTAACTTTTAAATTTGTGATGTTTGGAAATAAAAACATGAAAGGAACTTCAATTATTTTTATTCAATTTGATTTTAGCCGGATAAAATGCCTGGCTTTTTTCAAGAGGATAAAACCGGCCGGTTAAAACCAGGCCGGCTTTTTCATAACAACCCTGAGCAGAACAGAAAATGAGCTTTTGTTTTGCATCATTAAAATCAGTGTCCAAATTATGTCCCACCCGTAACAGATTTCGAAAAACAAATTTAAAATAAAGTTTAAATAATGCTTTGCATGTAGTGTGGAGGAGAAGGCATTGTAAATTTTACAGAATGTGAAAAACCAATTCTAGTTTATGATATGTAATAAACAAAAATAGTTTTTATAATTTGCTAGAATGTCCCACCCGTAATTATGAAATGGCTGCCAAAGAGAATATTTATCTTTAATATGTAAGTGAACTGCTCCCGAAATAAAGTTTTTTTCTGTAGGGGTGCACTATACTACAATTTTCTTCTCTTACTGAAACAATTTCTGTGCAAATGTATTTCACTTGAAGTTCTATTAAATCGATGTTAGCAAGAGAAACAACTGAATTATTTTAACTCTCAAATGCATTACTTACACTCATGTTTTGAATGTCATCTGCAGAATCAACACGAAGGAGGACTGTCTCCACAGACTCAGGGAACTTGAAGCTGTAATATCGTGGCTCAGATGAATATATTGTTATATTCTTCTTTTCTGACAAACTGAAAGTTCAAAACACAAATATATCAGTTTCAGAATGGAAGTTTAGAAATGTTGGTATACTTTCTTAAGAAAAAATTAATTTGTCACGTTGAAGACTGTTTAGTTTGTGAATCAGTGACCAATCCAGTGTAGGAATTTCAATTTATCGCACCTACATGCAATTGTTTTCCTTAATTGTTCCAGGTTTTCTATTAAAAAAATTAAAATGTCCCGTTTTCATAAAACTACACTGTGTCTGGCTTATAGGTTTAACATTACAAACTTTTATAATTTTTGTTGTATAAGTTTCTGGTCAAAAATTCTTCCATACATTATTAGCAGATCTCTTGCCATTTATGAAAATAGCTTGCAACCATCACAACAATGATCACATGATTAGAATATCAAAGATGGGGATGTGGACAACACAACAAAAAATGTACTGTGTTCTTGGACTGGCTGAAACAAAATCTGTCAAGCCTCTGCAACAAAATTTTTGCTGTGAATTTAACCTTGGGGGTCATGACTATGAGCATTATGAAATGGGACAGTTACAAGAAACTGGTAGCCTTTTGTCTAATCATGGGAAGCATAGCAAAGGGAATGTGTCTGCAGAAAATGTGGGATGGATTCTTACGTCCTTCATAAGAAGTTCGAAAAAGTCAATTCAATGCACCAATGCAAAAGAAAACCATTTTCCAACAAGGGTCCCAACTCATTTTGTGATCCAGGTGCGAGAATGTGTGGATGAGGAGTTCCCTGGTCGATGGATTGGATATGACCCCATTGGATTTTTTCCTGTATGGGATTTTGTGAAGAATCAAGTGTACAGCACTTCTGTGGAGAACGTAGACCATATGCAATGAAAAACGTATCAAGCCATCAGCAATCTCACACCGCATATGTTGCTGAATACCTGGATGGAGATGGAGTATAGGTTGGCCATACTGAAATTGTTTAAAAGGTGTGTATGGTAAAGGCATAACTTACCGTATCAGACAATATCAGTTTTTTTAATTAAATATGGCTTATTTTAAAGTATATAGTCTTTTAAAATGTTAAACCTAAAAGCCAGATACCCTGTATTATATGAACACCCTAATCTAAATTCACAAGCACAGAAGTCTGAAACCTCTTCATACCTATAGTTTCTTTGATTAAAAAACAATCATTGAACACAAGAATTGGATATATTCATATATATATATAAGCTGCATATGAAAAAAAAGATACAAAAGTAATATATAATTAATAAAGTGTGTTAAACCCTTTTAAATCTCATATAATAATAAATATAATATTAATAACACAACATTATTACAGCAATGAGTATAATAGCTGATCAAATGGAAAATTACACAAAGCTCGACTATCACCGATGGCAGGACGATAAATATATGATAATATCAATTGTCCTGCCATGGGCTTTCTCGCTTACAAGGACACAAATACGATTTGTTTTATTCATTTTCAGGTTTTAATAATATTCATTAAAAACTTAATTCTGGCCAGAATTTGCTAAATAGTTGTTGGCAACCCCAATCTACAGACTACATTCTTCCACTGACAAATAAAAATGATCAATTTACCATAAATATGCTAGCAGAAACCATGCATTTATATGACATACTGTACTATGAAAAATGTGTAACTACTACCCGCAAGTGATTTCTTGGGTGCTTGGCTCCCTAGTCCTCATTCGGTAGGTTTCGTTCAACTTCGTAGTTAGAGCTGACAGCATTGAAACACGAAGTACGTGTTATACACCCTGACATCTAGTGGCTTCAACACTAAGCTTTCATTCTGTCTCAAGATTCTTATTTATTTATTGACATTATCTTCTCTGACCCATGGAGTTAAGGGGAAAAATACAATCTTTCGTATTGCTGATTTCACAAACACTTCATTGTACATCCAAGACTTTCCTCACCTCTTTAAGAATTCCGTATGTGCTAATTTCTGACGATCCCATGAACTCTGATGTCAATTTCATGGACTGAAAGTTGAGCGAACTTTTCACAAAACATATTAAATTCGTTTAAAATTAGGCCTATAGTTTTCTCCACTTTTAGATGCCTTGTCTCTCTTACATTTTACAACTCGAAATGGTGAAGCATGTTCTGCTAAGACTCTTCTTTATGCTTAAAATTAGCCATCCAGTGTAAAAATATTGAGCCTATATTATGTATAATATTCTTATTTGATAACCAAACCCTTATGACGTGTAATTAATTGTTACGCAATACCGTAATGGACTGCATTAAAATCGTTGTATATTAAATGTCACTACATAAAATACCATATGCGCGATTCTGCTGAAACGTGATTTCTTTGGTTGACAACACTGCAGAAAGACTGGCGGACTAGCTATGTTTTTTTCCCCCAGACCCTCACTTCCCTGTAAATCCAGCGCACAAGAAATGGCGTACGGGTAGTAGTAACTTCATTGATATGACAAGTATGACTACAAATGCACTCATAGAAGTCCAATTAGGGTAAATAGATGGATCACGGCCTCCTTTATTTTACCAGGCCGGAGCAGTTCAATCTGACAACATTTGATTCCGGCCGGCCGGCGGTGTTGGTATAAGGACAACTGAACGTTGTGTTCTGTGTTTTACTACGTTTTTTCATAGAAATTACCAGCTGTATATTACGAGATGTAAAACCATAGTGTGTTGTGAATATAGTGTGACATTTGTATAGTAATATAATATGGAATGAAGTATTGTATAATATTGTTTTACGGATTCAGAAAGGTGAGTGTGTTATGTCGCGAGTACGAGCGGTTTCATTTTATGTTAAAAATCGACATAGTAAATCTATCTTTATTCTTGGAGGTTTATAGCCCAGTCAAATGTTACAAAAAAAAAACGCGTGAACTTACATTAAATGGAGTATTAATGATTTTTGGAAGGGACTTTAGGGCCATTACTGGGATCACAAATCCAGATTTGCAACCCTCAGAAACCTGTGCTCGCTGAATGGCGGTCGAAATAAACCGGTTTTTTCGGACTTCTTTCGGTTTTTCGACAATATCTCCTAAACTATGCGTTTTTTGGAAAGAATATTTCTTAGATTTTTTAAAGTAAATTAAATTGTCTAAAATATGAGATCAAAATCGTTTTTGTAAGTTATATAGTTACCGAGATAAGGCTTTTCAAAGATTGGCCTTTTTTTCAAAAAGTTAAAATTTTAAGTTTTCTTCGTGTTTCGAACTGAATACCGGCAAAATGATATGTCCTACAGAAAAGTCAAGAGAACAAAAGTTGTAGGCAATTTAATAATCTTTAATTTGAGCTATAGCTGGTTCATGTAGCTCAGATAGTCTCGTCATAAATGACCAAAACCGAAAATATGAAAAAATCCTTTTTTGGGTGAAAGTTGAATAACATCGTTTCCTCCACCAACACCTTAACTTTTTTGGTAACATGTTGGCGGATAATGTCTTATAACTGTGTATAGAAACTATTTGTGTGTATATGTGTCTATGGGAGATGGATTTTGCCATAAAAAATATTTAAGCAGCATATTTCATTAAAATGTATTTACTTTTAAACTAACAGGCATATTTAAACCATGTGTGATGAGGTTCCTGGTATGGTATGGGATGGTATGGGACCTGGGAAGTCGAGGGTGGGGTGATGTCTTCATCCTTACTTGAAGAACTGTCATTCTGGGGTGTGAGCACATTGCATTTCAGCCCAGTTTTGCGGCAGCTGCAGCCCCCAGCACAGCCCATCTTGCACTTGCATGAGATCAGTTGCAGAAGGGTTTGAGGGGCTGGTTCAACTTCCATTGCAATTGGAGTAAGCCCAACTCGTCTAACTTCCACCCCAATCCGTGAGTTTTTTCCACCCCAACCACTTTTGTACCTCCAAAAAAGTAGAATGAAAGTTAGTTATTCTATAATATTTCAAAGCATACACATGGTGTACAATGAGAGTATATAAGTGAACAACGAAATTTACTAACATAATGATAGGAAATGTACATAGACATACCTGGTAATACATACAATATGCATGATATTTTGCAGCATCTGTAGTTGGTGACAAAGGGGCGAGGTTGACTTTGGCTGTCAGGTCGTTGAGGGTGGTGTCAGTCGCTCCTTCATAAACTGCGACGAGATACTTCTCCCCAGCTGCAGCTATTTCATTGTGACTCACATCTGGGTGGAGGAAGACTTCTGCTTGCCTGAAAAGTGCTGGGTTCTTGAGGAAGGTTTGACAAATTTGGTTTTCCCCTGCCTGAAAGGGTCCCGGGACAGTAATAAGAATTTCCGTTGGTGAACGATGTAGATGAATATTGGACGTTTGGCTCCCCTCTTCTGGAAGTAGATGTATTTTTTGGAATTCAAACCAACTAATAACACAAGCAGGTCCACATCTTCCACAATGATTACAACCTTCTCAGAAGAGTCAGCTTTGTTGAGGCAGCTCTAACAATGTCAGCGTCAGCATTCTCTTCTGTCATTACAACACCATGCTGCTCAAATCCAGTTATCAGTAACTCTATCAGCCTATGGTTATTAGTGTCGTTCGATAAGAACTTCTCTAGCGTGATGTTGATGGTAGTGGAAGCTGATAGGACAATGTCACTGCAGTTGAGGGCGGAGTATCGTCTGAGATGTTCGGCGCTTTTGGTACTATTTTGAGAGGCGTCCTCCGGGTATCCATCGAAGACAATGGGTTACATCTGTCCCAAAATGGTTTTTCACAAAATGAATGTAGCCGTCAATGATGGTCTTCACTGATGCGTTTTGATGCCACACGTATTTTTGGAGGAAGTAGCCACCGTCGAGCACGATGTGGATATTGGCATCTCGGGAGATGTTAGTAGTGAGGGATGTGAAACACGAAAATAGAGCTGCCTTAGTTCCCTTCCTCACTCCAGCGTCGTTGAAAAGAGGCATTGCGTAAGGGGGCAATTCATACTTGCAGTGGGCTTTCAACTCTGCGTCGGATTTTTATGGTAATGCTAACTCGCTGAAATATTGCGAGAGGGTCAACTTCAATCTTCTTATTAGTGACTTGTATGGAATTATTGACGCTTGCCAAGGTAACAACTTGCAACGAAGGTAACAATTTTGTCTTTACGTTTGAATCCAACTTTCCCAAATGTCTGGTTTTCTATATTAACCACTCCTTCTGTTCCCAGTTCCTTCGCAATTTAACAATTGACTTCATAGCCTCCAACAATCCCACAGCTAATAGAAACTATTTTGTCAGTAATGGGGAACTGATCTCGTGCAAGTGCAAGATGGGCTGCGCTGGGAGCTGCAGCTGCCGCAAAACTGGGCTGAAATGCTCAGCTTTGTGCGCTTTCTGCAGGGGAAAAATTCTGCCGCAATGTGCCCACGCCCCAGAATGACAGTTCTTCAAGTGAGGATGAAGACATCACCCCACCCTTGATTTCCCAGGTCCCATACCATCCCACACCAGGAACCTCACACATAGTTTAAATATGCCTGTTGGTTTAAAAGTAAATTCCTTTTTCTTCCCTGCAAAATCATCTCCCATAGACACCAGTGGCGGCTATTCAGGGGAAGTAGGTGAAGTAGCACTTCACCAGTATTTTTCCTTTACAATACGTATTTTTAAAGTTTATTTTCCATATCACGAATGTTCGTTTTTACTATAATGTATTTCTACAATTTTGAATATCCCGCCACGACTGGTGTCAACGCTAGGAGGCAGTGTGCTCCGAAGTCCTCTGTCCTCCTAGCATTGAATCTGAACTTTCCCAGACGCATGGGTAGTCTGTTCCACTAAAAATGGGGGCGTGGGCTCATGGAAACCAGCCGTTTTCTCGCTTATCCCACTGTCTTCTTGCTGAGGGGATCAGACTACCAAGTGAAGGTGTCCAACAGTTCTCTCAGTCTCCACCAGACTTCTCTGTAAAGAAGTCACGTGATATTTTCAGAGGCCGCACGTGTACAGGCATTGTCGTTGGCAGTATCTCACACCGTGGCTTTGAAGAACAACTGTTTTTGTCATGAATCCTCAATATGATATCGTGTGCGTGTTGTTGGAAACGCCATTTTGTCGATTTAAGGAACCTGGCAAAAAGGAACTTTTAAGATGTGGACGTCCCACCGAAATTCTAGGGTTACGTAGTACAAAAGAAGTGAAAAATATAGGTAAATGCTACAATATTACTTTCAAATCATCGTGGTTTAAAGAATTTCCATGGTTGTGCTCTTCTCCAGCTCTGCAGAAATTGTTTTGTTGGCCATGCTTGCTTCTTAGCAATAAAAGCAACGTTTGGAATAGAGAAGGATATGCTGGCTTATTGAATATGACACGATCGTTACGTAAACACTCAGATTCGGCAGAGCACATCAAGTGTCAGGTAGATTTGAAAACTTTAGAAAAAAATCTAAATACAATTTCAGAAGCTCTACAGAAAACTGCCAGATTGTACACGGCGCAGTACAATGAAAACGTGCGTCTGAACAGACTTTTTCTAAAGTTAGTGATTGATACAGTACTCTTTTTAAGTAAGCAAGAATTAGCATTTCGCGGTCACGATGAAACAATAGACTCAATAAATCGTGGGAATTTTAAAGAAATGTTGAAGGTGCTGGTATCAAGGAGTCCTGTAGAAATACAGAACCAGTATTCCAAGATAAAAAGTGTATTCAGTGGCGAATCAAAAACCATTCAGAATGAACTAATTGAGTGCATTTCAGACTACATCAATGACTTTGTAAAAACTGAATTGGAAACTGCTGTTTTTTTTTTCTGTCCAGGTGGATGACACGACAGATATTACACAGGTGTCTCAGTGTTCTGTAATAGTGAGATTAGTTAATGATGAAGGTGCCGTAGTGGAGCGTTTCTTAGGTTTCTATGATGTAAGTGCCGACAGAACATCCGAATCTTTGTTTGGTTTATTGGACAACATCTTGAGACCATTTGGCTATGAACAAAAATTAATAGGGCAGTGTTATGATGGTGCGAGTGTGATGTCTGGCCATTTAAATGGACTTCAGAAAAAAGTTAAGGAGAAAGCTCCTTTTGCAGTATTTGTTCACTGTTTGGCACACCGCCTAAATCTAGTCTTACAGCAGAGTTGCAAAAATATACGAAAGTGTCGCATTTTTTTTTTTCTTCTATTACTGGAATTCCTGCTTTTTTCCACCACTCGGCAAAGAGAACCTACGCAATTACTTCTGCATTGGGACCGCGCATTCCAACTGTAACATCTGTTCGCTGGAGCTCCAACTCGAAATTATTGCGTGTGATTGTGGATGACTGGGAAAAGTTGAAAGAAATTTTCGAAGCCATAGGCGTAAATTCCTGTGAAAAGTCTGATGATACTTCCTCTCGACTTGCTAGAGGTTTTCTTTACGACATGGATAATTTTGACTTCACATTTCTGGCAGTAGTGTTTCATGACATATTTTCTTTGACAGATATATTGTTCGATGTTTTACAGAAGAAGTCATTAGATGTTCACTACTGCATATCAAAAATAAGGACTACTTGTGATATGCTAAGAAGCAAGAGGAACGAACTGTATTTTTCAATTCTCTTTGAAAAGGCCAGCAAAATGACGGATCTGCGCCTAACACGAGAGTACAGTTCCCGTTCTCAGGATGAATGTGTTCAGATGTTTCGAGCATTGTATTACGAAATTTTGGATAACATTTTGATGGAAATGGATGAGAGATTTCGCGACTGTGAAAAAATTCAATTTGTTTGCCTTGCTGATACCACACAATTTGAAAAGTACCACAAATATTTTCCATCTAGTGCCCTTGAAAACTTGCAAGATTTCTTTGGACCTGTGTTTCCTAACTTACATCGCTTAAAAAACGAACTCTCTATTTTGTATGCCGATGAGAAGTACAGAAATATTTCCGCCGGAAAGATGTTAGAAATGCTTAATCAGGATAAGGAAATTTTTACGGACACTTACAAATTATTCTCCCTTATTATGTCCATCTCTTCTACTACAGCATCTGTGGAAAGAAGCTTTTCGTGCCTGAAACGTGTAAAAACTTACCTCAGGAATACAATTTCAGAAGACAGGCTTTCTTGTTTAGCAAATATTTCAATTCAAAAAGAACTTCTACTGCAGCTAGAAGAAAAGCAGTCATTCTATGAGGATATCACTGACAAGTTTGCAGCCTTGAAGGACCGAAGGATTGATTTGGTATACAAGACATAGGTGAGTTCAGTTTTTAACATAAGCATGTGGCATTTTTTTTCTCTTCACCTAATTTTTCGGCCACGAGCCGCCACTGATAGACACATATACATAAAAATAGTTTCTATACACAGTTATAAGACATTATCCGCCAACATGTTACCAAAAAAATTAAGGTGTTGGTGGAGGAAACGATGTTATTCAACTTTCACCCAAAAAAACATGTTTTCATATTTTCGGTTTTTGTCATTTGTGACTAGACTATCTGAGCTACAAGAACCAGCTATAGCTCAAATTAAAGCTTATTAAATTTCCTACAACTTATGTTATCTTGACATTTCTTTAGGACGTGTCATTTTGCCGGTATTTAGTTCGAAACACGAAGAAAACTTAAAATTTTAACTTTTTGGAAAAAAAGGCCAATCTTTGAAAAGCCTTATCTCGGTAACTATATAACATACAAAAACTATTTTGATCTCATATTTTAGACAATTTAATTTACTTTAAAAAAGCTAAGAAATATTCTTTTCAAAAAACGCATAGTTTAGGAGATATTGTCGAAAAACCGAAAAAAGTCCGAAAAAACCGGTTTATTTTGACCGCCATTCAGCGAGCACAGGTTTCTGAGGGTTGCAAATCTGGATTTGTGATCCCAGTAATGGTCCTAAAGTCCCCTCCAAAAATCATTAATACTCCATTTAATGTAAGTTCCGATGTAACATTTGACTGGGCTATTACTTTACATGTAAAATTATCAGTAACTGAAAATAAATAAATATCATTTCGTTATTAAACTATTCTTTAAACCGTAGTACAGAGTTTTTCAAGAAACAACATAACCTTATATGTTGACAAAAACCGGCCGGAACTGATCAGCTGGTGAGAGAGACTGTCCTGGCCTGGTACAATAAAGGAGGCTGTGGATGGATCCATCGGTGATTTAAAAAAAACTCACCCTATGCCTACTCACGGTCTTCAAGTGAACAGAAACTCTTGTTGTAATACAGATTAAATTCATTTGGGAAAAGCTGCATTCAATTTACCAGTATAACTTAATTGGGAATTTTTGATCAATTAAGTACATTTTAAAAATAAACCCAAAAGGTTTACTGGTGCATGTACTGGACAGTACCAGAAGAAAAAATCACTGGAAATGTATTTTATATTCACAGGGTGTTTCACCAAGTTTTATCGCCATTTTCTGAGTGCATTCTTGAGGACATTTGGAACAATAAAATGTAAATACAAAAATGTGATCTGACTTGTAGTTACGTTGTTAATAAGCGTTTGAAGTTTCAACATTTGTGACAAAATAGCAATAAATTCGGCAATAAATCGGCACAGAAATTGAAAGTAACAAACAAAATGGGTTTAATTCACATACTTAACATACATTTCACCCTTTATCTCAGTTTGCCATCAAATTTTCAAAGATGCCTCCCTCTACGTCCAAGTACTTTGACGCGCGGGTATGAACGGTGCATGTCGAGTTCCATAATATATCAGGACTGTTCATTATTACTGTTGCATGTCTGCTATGTTGAGCTCTGTTCACACCGAGATGTTCATAAATATCTACATTACTCCGTAATTATTTGAGATAGGTAAAACTTTTATTAGGAAAAGTTGTTCCAAATAACGTGAGGAACATGCTCTGTTACTGGCTATAAAACTTTGTGAAACACCCTGTATATATATATATATAAGTTTGAAGTTACAGCAGAACTTCAATTATCTGGATTAATTGGAAATGGGCCTAATTCGGATAATCAATTATCAGGATAATTGGATAAATCATGAAAAAAAGTACAGTCAAACCTCTGTATAACGAAGAACCCGCATGTAGCAAAATTTTTGTTTGGTCCCGGCAATTTTCCTATCTAATAATGTTAAATGTAACTCTCTACAATGATGAAGCTATTTTAGGAACACCCTTTTATAATGATGTTTCGAGGTTGAATTGTGACCTGTAGCTTAGCCATATGGATGGTAGCTGGTATCAGATCAGTATCCTTTCCAGCCACCAAAGTTGTTTTCTTGGTGCCTGATATCTATTACGTTTCTTAGAAATTCCAGGAAAGAAAGTTTCATGAGGGGTGGAAAATAGGATCACTGAGGCTAAAATCATCCCGTATGTGTGCAAAAACATACTGTGAGTTAGGTTAATACTTCAACATGTATGTAATGTGCAATTAAAACACCATAACGAGCAACTGTTTTAGTATTATAAATATTAAAAATCCCGCAGTTGACATGTAGTTGAAGATACAAGCGAATGGCCTGTGAAACGCGTCCTACCAAATGATTGGTAAGTGAAGTCCAAGTGTGTTAATCAGTTCATATTAATAAAATAAAAACTGTTTTAGTTTTGCCTTAGCTACGTGTTGAATTTGCTTGTCTTTCTCTTCTCTCTTCCCACCAACTACGAGTTTGACATTTCTGACAAATGGCTAGGCTCAAAGCATTCCACGATCCATTGATGATGTTAAACCAACCTGAATGGTAATTTTTTTTAGTGTGCAGGTGTAAAGTAGCTATGGTTACAATTCAACGGAACTCAGTAAGTTAAGTAACAAAATTAGCGTTCTACTTCTTCCCATGTCCAATGGAAAATTTCCATGGTATCACCCTTGCTGAATCACCTCGGATGAGTCGTGGTCATCATTCCATGGCTCCATCCCAGGTCTGGACCTGCCTTCCAGCACTCATCATAATCACATCAAAGGAAATAAAAGAATCATGTGCCACTCTTATTTACAGTAAGATATAACAATTAACTATGCAGTTTCCATGGATATCCAGCTAACTCCATGGATATTTATTCTGCAATTGCTGAGATTTTCATCATGTCTCTAAATATAGCAGGAAACTCGAGTACTATGTCGCACACGCAGCTGCATAGCTATTTAGGTATGCAACCAGGTGTCCGGCATACCTCAAGGTACCTGTTATATTCAGATCAACGCTCCAGTTCTGCTTCGAGACATCTAGCTGCTCTACACTCTCTGAATATAATGGGAAACTCGAGTACTATGTCGCATACGCGGTTGCATAGCTCTTTAGGTATGCAACCAGGTGTCCTGCATACCTTGAGGTGCCTGTTATATTCAGATCAACGCTCCAGTTCTGCTTCAAGACTTCTAGCTGCTCTACACCCTCTGAATATAATGGGAAACTTGAGTACTATGTCGCATACGCGGCTGCATAGCTATTTAGGTATGCAACCAGGTGTCCGACATACCTCGCGGTGCCTGTTATATCCAGATCAACGCTCCAGTTCTGCTTCAAGACTTCTACCTGCTCTACACTCTCTGAATATAATGGGAAACTCGAATACTATGTCACATACGCGGTTGCATAGCTACCTAGGTATGCAACCAGGTGTCCGGCATACCTTGAGGTGCCTGTTATATTCAGATCAACGCTCCAGTTCTGTTTCAAGACTTCTAGCTGCTCTACACTCTCTGAATATAATGGGAAACTTGAGTACTATGTCGCATACGCGGTTGCATAGCTATTTAGGTATGCAACCAGGTGTCCTGCATACCTTGAGGTGCCTGTTATATTCAGATCAACGCTCCAGTTCTGTTTCAAGACTTCTAGCTGCTCTACACTCTCTGAATATAATGGGAAACTTGAGTACTATGTCGCATACGCGGCTGCATAGCTATTTAGGTATGCAACCAGGTGTCCGACATACCTCGAGGTGCCTGTTATATCCAGATCAACGCTCCAGTTCTGCTTCAAGACTTCTACCTGCTCTACACTCTCTGAATATAATGGGAAACTCGAATACTATGTCGCATACGCGGTTGCATAGCTATTTAGGTATGCAACCAGGTGTCCGGCATACCTCGAGGTGCCTGTTATATTCAGATCAACGCTCCAGTTCAGCTTGGTGAGTCCTACCTGCTCTACACTTTCTAAATATAGCAGGAAACTTGAGTACTATGTCGCATACGCGGTTGCATAGCTACCTAGGTATGCAACCAGGTGTCCGGCATACCTTGAGGTGCCTGTTATATTCAGATCAACGCTCCAGTTCTGCTTCAAGGCTTCTACCTGCTCTACACTCTCTGAATATAATGGGAAACTCGAATACTATGTCGCATACGCGGTTGCATAGCTATTTAGGTATGCAACCAGGTGTCCGGCATACCTCGAGGTGCCTGTTATATTCAGATCAACACTCCAGTTCAGCTTGGAGTCCTGCCTGCTCTACACTTTCTAAATATAGCAGGAAACTCAAGTACTATGTCGCATACATGATTGCATAGCTACCTAGGTATGCAACCAAGTGTCCGGCATACCTCGAGGTGCCTGTTATATTCAGATCGATGCTCCAGTTTACTTCACATTTGTTTAATTTACTTATTTGGTTTGCATTTTGGTTTATTCAACTTTTTGCTGAAAGAAGAGAAGAAGACACAGAAGAGAATATGAAGACTGTATTTCAGTCTGAATGTAAGTAACATGTATATTATTATTGTTTATTACCACTTTAACAGCTGAGTTTGCTAAAATGATTAATGCAAACCCAGCGACAATGAACCAGAGGCATCTGGTGATACCCGTCCTCTATGAGGCTTAATGCAGCTTATTTCTTGTTACAGTGTAACAAGAAATAAGCTGGGGGACTGGATGCAGCATTAATCATTCCACAAGAGGCTGGATGAGCAACTGATTTGTTCATAAATTTAATCTCTTTCACTTCAGCACAAATCAAACATACTGAATGCATATGACTTGATGTTTTCGTGGCACTGAGAAGTAATACAGTCTTCTGTATAACAAAGATTGATATATAGCAATATTTTTGTTTAGTCTCGGCGAATTTTCTATCTTAATAATATTAAATGTAACTCGTTATAGAGGCAGTTTAGAGTTTAGAGGCAAAAATCATCCCTTATGTGTGCAAAAATATACTGTGAGTTAGCTTGTTACTTCAACATGTACATAATGTGCGATTAAAACACTATAAAGAGCACCTGTTTTAGTTTAGCCTTAGCTATGTGGTGAATTTGCTCGTCTTTCTCTGCCCTCTTCCTATTAACTAAGAGTTTGAAATTTCTGACACATGGCTAGGCTCAAAGCGTGCCATAATCTGTGATGTTAAACCAGTCCGAATGGTATTTTTTTAGTGTGCAGGTGTAAAGTTATGTTAAGTAACAAAATTAGCGTTCTACTTCTTCGCATGTCCATTCCATGAATTATCTGTAGGCCTAGATTACACAGTTTTCTGCATGTGGTCGTTCTAATATTTTGTAAATTACAGCCCCTCAATGTAACAATAACCCTCATATAACAATACAACTTGCTATGGTCCACAGATATCGTTATATAGAGGTTTGACTGTAATTTCCTTTTTCTTTTTTTAAACTAAACTGTACAGTACTGTAATTACTAAGTGTTACATCTTGAACATATTGATCGGAGTCATTTTTTTTTTAAATGTAGCACAACATTATACAGAACAGTTAAAAAAAAAAAAAACTGTTGCAAGATTGAGATCGGAAATATACACACTAAACTTCACTAAAGTAAAAGGTATGTTTACACAGGATGATCATTTTCGACACTTCAGTTGGCATACAAGGAACTTTGATGGACAAGTTCATTCACCCGCGGCTAGAGGACCAGTTGGAATCAGCTGATGATGGTGGGAAGACCCATTGAAATGATCATCCTGGGTAAACATACCTTTTAGTGAAGTTTAGTGTGTATATTTCCGATCTCAATCTTGCTACAGATATCAACACTTCACTGTAGACTTCCATCTAATATTAATATTGATAAAAAAAACTGTCGATTTCGTTGGCTAAAGTTTTGCTTTCTTGAAAATAATTAATTGATCCTAAAAGCGGGTTTCCCAATGCTCGCAATCCGAATAGTTGGAATTTGGATGATTGGAGTTCTACTGCATGTCTGTTACAGTTATTTATTGAACATGATTTCCGAGGTTGTAGAGTATCTCAGATACCCCTCCAATTTCCTTTTTATTTGCAAAAAAGAGTGAACTCAGGTAATAAATAAGTTTACCCAACAGGAAATACTTACTTCAACACGAAATCCTCTTCCTGGTTGACACGAAGTGAAAATGTTAAGTTGTATGGGCTGGCAGTAGACAAGCTGACAATAACATCATTAGGGTTGTTCTTTAGCATGAAGGCATTATGGGGGAGATAGTAATTATTGTCTGGGCATAATGTTCGTGATGTCCTGGCATACTCATACCTGCAACAAACATTTTCATTCACCAATCAAATGGACATTTATAATAGAAGTCATGATACATGGTACTTTATTTTCTATTCTTTACATTCCAGCACATACCGTATACTACGGACTATAAGATGCTCCTGACCATAAGACGCACCTTGATTTTTTTGGATAGAAATTTAAAGGAAAAGAGATTTAATGTGATCCTCAACGGAAAAAATGTGAAGAGAATAGTATATCTCATTGCATAAACAAATTATAATCTTGTACAATGGAATCAGTGTAAATCACTTCTAACTTAAAACCTGCGTTGTATGAAAATCTCGTCCGTACATATGGCTTCACTTAAATTTTTACAACTGAATTGAAACCCTGAAAATACTTTTTCACCCTCTTACCCTCAATTCAGCATATGGTAAGTGTAACGGGACAAGGTTCTTCTAGAGGTCAATGCCTTCATTTAAACCACTTGGTGGAGACCACTCCTCAACATTCAAAAGAACTCAACATAAAGAACTCAACATTCCTTTCTTTTCACATTGTATACTTGGTTTACAGCTACCCTCATTTTACGATTGTGACAAGTGCACTGATGTACAGTCTGTGCTAAAAATTTTAACTTTTTCATTGTTTACAACACCCTGTTTATAACTATGATATTCCAGCAATTTATTTACCATAATTTAATTTTTTTCTTTTTAGTTTACTTCGGACCATTAGACACACCTAACTTTCATAGCTCTGTTTTGAAGGCAAAAAAGTGTGTCTTATGGTCAATAAAATTCAGAAATTAGCTTAGAAACTCACAATTCTTTTCTTGCATCAACTACGAGAGGAAGCTGCCATGACAGGACTCCCTTCTGCTGTCGCACCACAATCAGAACTGGATAGCTCCAATTAGAGTTGAGACATTCTACTGTTATACCATATACGAGCAGGTCTCTCTGGCAAAACCTGTAAACAATAAAACTCTGTATCACACTTCAACCTAACATTCACAAAAAAATAACATAGGTGAAGTCCTATATCTCCCCAACACTTTAAAGCAGGATTGCCTATACTTTGGCTTATCATACTCTATTTACCAGTTCCGGGATACATAATTCTTTGCCTCGATTCTCAACTTTCCATTATTGGCTAGACTTTTGTGTCCTTCCAAGGTGGCACTATATAAAACAAGTAAAGGCTCATATGCATTTTGATATACTGTATTTCATTCTATAGAACCTATAAAATTCATATACAAACTCAGTTTGTTTTAAGAAATGTGTGAAATGAAAGAAAAATCATGATGAAGTGACCACTTATATAATCTCATAATTTGTACTGTAACTTCTAATGGTTATGTACAAAGCATTGTAGAATACAATCGAAATAAGTTGATCATAGCCAGCCAATCAGTCTCTTGGAAGAAACAATCTACGGACTGCATAAATTGTGCTGCAATATCTGGTGGATTCCATGCACAGTGCTAAATAAGACCCGCCCTTTGAATATGGGATAATACATCAGATCAAGGCAGCATATTCCTGAGAATTACCATAAACATCATGAAGGCTTATTGATCCTACGGTGAAAGATAGATACATGTGGCACTTTGACTCTCGCTCTACTCTTCAACAGGGTTGTAAAAAATCCGGCTAAAATTGAAAAAGACCTGACCAGTGGTTTTTTTCTATTTCAGCCGGTTAAAATCAATTTTTCCTGGTTGGGGGAGGTGGGAGCGGGTTGAAATTTTCAAAAAATTATATTTAGGGCCCTATGGGGTTTAGAGGGAAACTTTGTCTGCATAAATTAGACACCGATGATTCAGTGGTTGTGGGGGTGAGGGTAAAAATTCAAAATTTTTAAAACCATGTCTTGTGGGGTATCATTGAAAAGCTCTTGATGAGTAATCTTTAAATCAACAACTAGTTTCTCCATAGTGCTCATATAAGGAGAGATTTGAATTTTTGAAAGTCAAAAACACTTCAAAATATACCTCAGCCAATAGGCATGCCGAAATGAATTCATGAGGACCAACTGAGGCTAAAATTACCAATGAAATAAAGTTTGAAATATTAAAAATAATAGTTAAATATCTTTAGAACAATAATCCTTGGCCAAATTAAAAATGAAATAATAAAAGATATCAATTAATACATAATTAACAACTCTCTTTTTATAAAAAATATTTCAGTTTTTATTCTACACTTACCCCAATAAATTCATAAAAAGCACTATGAAATCTACCTCAGCCTGTGCCCTGTAGGCCTACCTAAAGGGATTTTTTATACTTATTTCTCCATCAATTACACAAATCTGAAGCGTAATAACCTATCGCTGGAATTTTGTCAAGCCATAGAATCTTTACATCGTATGCCGGCCAGTTCTGCATCAATCGAAACAGTATTTTCTTCATTTGGGTTAATACAAACAAAATTGAGAAACAGACTAGGCAATGAAAAAGCCCAGAAGCTTGTATACATCAACAGGCAGAATAAAGCAAATATGCAAGTGTCTTATGATGAATGGTAAATTTACCATATTTACTCGAATATAACGTGCCCTATTTTTGTCCATTTGTAGATTTCAATACTGAGGTTTGTGTTAAATTCTAGTACAAATCCGTTTCGTAGATCGGAGGTAATACTGATCTACATAACAATGCATTGCCATAATTCTCGACTTCATTCATTTTATCGTTAGCCTACACCATATGAAATTTAATTTCTGAAACATAATGAAAAAATTGTTTTTGTCAGTTCTATAGTGCAAATCTGGAATATTGTGCATTGTCGATTAAACTCATTTAAGAGCGATATCAGTTTTTATTGTGAAACATTCATTTAATGTTTTGTTTGTCCATTTAGCAATAAAAATAAGCACCTCCGAGGATTCCAGTGATGAACACATTAGTGAATAATGATGAGCCATGCCTATAGGCCTACTTGTAGGCCTAAAACGCATTACATTCGCTAACAAACGTTTTTTATGATTTTAAGTTTGAAAATCAGGGTGCGCATTTAATTCGAGGGTGCATTATATTGGAGTAAATACGGTAATTACATAGTAAAGTAGTACAGTGAGTCCCACACAAGAGTTGGCCAATGACGTGGGATTCTGCAACGCGTCGGGCACAGCTCCAACTCCCGAGCGATCGGGTGAAATATCTACGCAAATAAAGCCGTGATCGGTGTAATGATTCAGGTTCTCACAATTACAGTTAAAATTACAATGAAAATAACCACGTACCTCATCACAAGAGCTGCTGGAAATGTTCTTCTCTTGCATCCACACAATACTGGCACCTTTTTAGGAAATTTTCTTTCACACGCATAATTTCAGCTTCCCAGACAGAGTTAATTTCTCTTGTGATATTGTCTTTAAGTTCTTCTAACAGCATGTGACTATTGTTTATGGGGAAATTTCAAAAATAAAGTGTATAGGTCAATTTCCCATACATTAGAAGAATTTGAAGACAATATCACAAGAAAAATTAACTCTATTTCGGTAGCTGAACTTATGAGCGTAAAAGAAAATTTCCTAAAATGGTGCCAGTATTGTGTGGATGCAAGAGGAGAACATTTTCAACATATCTTGTGATGGGGTACATGGTTATTTTCATTGTAATATTAACTGTAAATGTGAGAACCTGAATTATTACACCGATCGCGGCTTTATTTGCTGTGCCCGCCACAACGCAGAAACCCATGTCATTGGCCAACTCTTGTGTGGGACTCACTGTATTATATTACACTAATACAATTTCAGGTTTCTGAGGTTGTAACTTTTAAATTGGTGATGTTTGGAAATAAGAACATGAAAGAAACCTCAATTATTTTTACTCAATTTGATTTTATCCAATTAAAATGCCTGGCATTTTTCAAGTGGATAAAACTGGTAGCTCTTCATTTGCCTAAGTAGGCCTACTACAGGTTCTGAGCTTGTAACTTTTAAATTTGTGATGTTTGGAAATAAAAACATGAAAGGAACTTCAATTATTTTTATTCAATTTGATTTTAGCCGGATAAAATGCCTGGCTTTTTTCAAGTGGATAAAACTGGTAGCCCTGCATTTGCCTAAGTAGGCCTACTACAGGTTCTGACCTTGTAACTTTTAAATTTGTGATGTTTGGAAATAAAACATGAAAGGAACTTCAATTATTTTTATTCAATTTGATTTTAGCCGGATAAAATGCCTGGCTTTTTTTAGGTGGATAAAACCGGTTAAAACCGGCCGGTTAACCCTGGCAACAGATGATTCTGAACCTGAAAGTGACTCTGTTCGTATCTTGAGAAATGTTTTGTTTTTGAACTGTATTAGCTCTAAGTATTAACTGAGAATGACTGGCAACTAGTATCTTTATTTATAATAATGCTATCGAATGAGGCATATTGTGTTGTATAGTCTACACCCCCTTCTGTTCACAAATTTCTTCACAGTCCCAACAACACACACTTTCATGGTCCGTTTTCATTTGTATAAACAGCCCACATTTACACCATTCCATATTTTCTTTTCTTGCTTGCAATTCTTTAATAATTCCTTGTCATTTTCTTTTCGTGTGATATTAATTTGTGAATACCAAGCTTTGTCCTTATAAGGTAACATTGCAGACATCTCTATCAACAACTAACACAAATGAGACTTTGTGGTCTATGTAGAAACAGCATGCGCTAGCATAACAGCAGCTGTCGTCCCGTCAATGAGTTGTTGCGCATGACGTCACAGGAGATTTTTACTTCACCCATACAAAGCGTAATATTAGGCACCTGAAGGTCACGAGATCACCATTTATTTTGTAATTCAAAGCTCCGTGTGATGAGATTAAAATCAGAAAGTGTTTTTTTTTATAGTTTACCCTTCCTTTAAGGGTAATCAGTCATAGGAGAGAGGTTCCATCTGGCTTAGCTCAGTTGGTAGAGCATTGGCACAGATAGCCAAAGGTCCTGGGTTCAAATCCCAGTGTCAGAGGAATTTTTCTCCTATAATATTATCATAGAGATTGGAGTTGGAGATAAATGTTAAATTGCTACAAAAAATAAATAATAATAATAATAATAATAATAATAAATTTAAAAAATCTTAAAATGATTTAGAAAGTGGTATGGATTAACCCTTCAAATTAACATGCGATGTTATTCAATTATCTGAAACACACGCTCCATGCACCTAACTACAACGTCCATAGCTCACAATATCATCTTTACTGAATAGGCTATAGCCAGCACTTCGACTCACTGCCACAGTGCCACAGCTATCTCCATATCAACAATAGTATAGCAGCACGAGTGATCACATTTCTCAAGTTCTATACGTTATGACAACAGAAAGGATACAAATGTAGCCATTGTTATTAAATTCCATTTAAAGGTTATGTAAAGTACTGTATCGGTAATGATTACAAAATCTTGTAACAAAGCATGATTTAAGGTATGGATGTAGGCCTATACTTTCAGACTATACTTCACCTCCTTCAATGGATAATGGATAAGTTAATGGCAGTGGTGTACATTAAGTGGATTATGCAATGAAATATATTTAGGCCTACATCATACCATAATCTCTTTTTTATACTTTTTAGGGAAACAATACTTTTGTATAAAACTTCGAATACAATGTAGAAACTGTTCTCAGGTTTCCAGTCAGGTAGTATGAGAATTAAATTCCGAGCTTTTGGCGAATGTCTGTGTCATCAACTTCGGAGAAGTGAAATCCAGAGGTTATGGCGTTGTATATATATATCCATGGTAGGACTAGTCAGATGCAGTCGTGGATCCTGATTGGTTGGTGGAAGTAAACGATCTCTGCCTCAATAATTGGAGCAGAGAAATAGCAGGTTGCCAGGAAGCAGCCAATTGGAACCCTTCGTCTCTATTGATGTTATTGGGGTTCAGTCTGATGTGAAAGGCTTCTTTGATGAGACGGTCCCAAAAGCCCATGGTAGAAGCCAGTACCTCTGTGTTGAGGTGGTCCACCTTGTGGCCCATGTTGAGACAACGTTCGGGATGGCGGACTTTTCAGGTTGCCTCAGATGGTAGTGCCGTTTGTGCTCCTCAATCCTGGTGGAAATGTGGCGTCCTGTCTGACCAATATAAATCTTGCCACACCTACAAGAAATTCCATAAATCCCGGGTCTCTGTAATCCAAGGTCATCTTTAACAGGCTTTAGTAGTTGCCGGGTTTTGGTTGGAGGGCAGTGTATGGTCTTGATCCCATGGTGGCCGAGCAGTCGAGAGATCTTCCCGGAGAGAGGGCCAGTGTACGGGATGAATGCCCGCTTAACAATCTTGTCTCTATCCCTCGGTGCTGAAGAAACGGTCCTTTTAAGGGCCCGGGTTATATTGAAGTCTGAATAGCCGTTAGCACTGAAGGTACATCGCAGGTGTTGAGGTTCTCCAGGAAGGCTAGCTGCATCGGAGATGACTTTGGCTCGGTGTACTAGGGTGTTGAGGACAGCCTGTTTCTAAGCTGGATGATGAAAGCTGAATCCACTCAGATACAAGTCGATGTGCATAGGTTTCCTATAAACACCATGCCCCAGAGTTCCATCGGCACGTTGATAAATGAGTATGTCTAAGAAAGGCAGGCTGCTGTCCTTTTCCAAATCCATAGTAAACTTGATGTTGTTGTGTATACCATCGAGATGGTCAAGGAACTCTTGCAGACCCTCCCTACCATGGGGCCAGATCAAGAAAGTATTGTCTACATATATCTGGCAAAGATCGTAGGCTTCAGATGAGCGGTCTCTAAGGCACGGTGTTCAAAATGTTCCATATAGAGGTCAGCTATGGCAGGCGACCCCATAGCCATGCCGTCAGTCTGTTGGTAGTACTTCCCTCCATACAAGAAGTAGGAAGATGTGAAGACATGCTTGAAGAGGTCCACAATTCCTGCATCGAAGCTGACCATGAGGTCTTGGTCACGGACCCAGAGGCTGTCTAGTGTGCGAACAAATTCCATGGAGTTCTTGACGTGATGTTCATAGTTTCCCACTAACGGAGACAGAAGTCTGGTAAGATATTTAGCCAGGTCATAAGTAGGTGAGCCAATTGTACTTACAATCGGTCGCAGCTGAGTGTCTGGGAGACCGTAGAGCCTAGGAGCCGTGGATGATCTAGGTGTCAGGCTCTTCTTCACATCATCCGTAGAGCCTTAGGGATCTAGGTGTCATCCGGTAGCCTTGCCGATTTAATCAGTGACGTAGTGGACTTTTCAATCTTCAGTGTTGGGTCACGTGCTAAAATCTTGTAGGCTGGGTCGTTGAGAAGAGCCTGGATTTTCATGTCGTAATCCGATGATTTGTGAACGACGGTGGCATTCCCCTTGTCGGCTGGTAGAAGAACTATATCTGTGTCCTCGCGTAATGCATGTAGAGCTGTGCGCTCTGCTCGTGATATGTTGCTCTTGAAGGGCCAGGCAAGTTTTGGGTCGGATTTCTTCAGCTACATCAGGTGGAAGGTCATGGACAGCTTGTTCCACACCACTGATGATGATATCCTTTTGTATATAAATTAGGGTCACTGTTGAAGTTGAACATTAAAAAGTTTCCATACCGTATGGTCTCATTTACGAAATCCTTCAAAATATGATTAGGCCTACTAAGTAATTCTTTCTACGACTTTCATCAGTTTCTAGATAAATCCAATGATTAGATAAACTAAAATCTAACATAATAATTACATAAGTTAGTTAGGCTATATATTTGGTTGTCTCACATTGTTACCCATACAGTTTTCTTTCAGTGTGTGGGGTGTGTTTGAAAACTGATCTAAGCACTTTGTGGCTGTGAGTTTATTGTTCCTATCTTAAATTTATGTAGCTTGGCCCACAATTCATTCTCTGACTTCATGAAAAGTTTGGCCATCCCTGCTGTAAGCCTAATACGGAATGTTCTTATTCACAGATTCTTTTATTTCTGTTATTCCAGTCTTTTGCCAATATGATCTGATCCAAATTCTCGGCAGCAAATTTATTACTTTCCATTTTGAGATGCTCAGACTTTTTTTAAAATTCAAAGTCTACCATTTAGCCAAGGGTACCTTTGAAAACGAATTCCAAACTTTTTTTTGTGTGGATATGAACACCAAGCAAACATTCTTGGTTTCTGTGTTGTTTCATAATTCTCCAACCATCCCTTTAAATGTCCCTACACACAGTTTGAATGGTTTGAGAGATTTGATTACCAGTACTGTAATTTACTGCTTATAGCATACACTGTCAATTTTGCTGCACAACGTATGTACACAATGTCACTTTTCAGCTTATTCATAATTATTACGTTTTCATGAAGTAATCAAATCGATCTGAATTCACTTAGGCCTATCGTATTGAAACTGTCATGAAAACATGGATTCAGATTGATTTGAGTCTCGGTCAATACACCTAAAAAGTGGAATTGGATCAAGCTGTCTTATTCAACACCTTGAAAACACTACAGTATTCAAAATAGCGGAATTTGATAATTTCGTATTAACTGCAATTGTGAAATATTAAGTTGGCCCTGAGTAACGCTAAAGAGACACTGGTGATGATGTGGTACAAGGGTTATTTTCATATTGTATTAATTAGAGCATAAGCTTTGGTACAAGGGTGCATATAAAATGAGCTGCAGTGGAAACCATCGCCATAGCAACGCACAGCTGGAGTGGGCGAAGCTTAAGGGGCGACTGTTCTTCTCTTTTGACAAATTTTCTCTTCATTGCTCAGCAATCACTCTTGCCGTAATGGTTAAGGCTGTTAGCTAAGATGCTAGTGGTCCCAGGTTTGTATACTGGTCAAGGCATTAAATTTATAGTTAGGAATAGGTCCTAAAAGGTAGGTAGGGCGAAGAGGAGGTGAGGGAAAGGGAGGAGTGAGAAAAAAAGAGGAGAAATAAATGATTTAATTTTTTCCCCGTTTTGCCTTTTGCATCATAACAGATCATGCTAGTAATTCAGATGTCGCCGCAAGATGTCTCCCAGGCAGGTCCCATTAGTGGGAGCTAGTGTGTAGCAGATTTTTCCGTTTTCCCTTTTTTTTTTCTGACTCCCTCTATAACCAACTTGGGCATAATCCCAATTACGGGGACCAATTCACGCAATATTCACATTTCCACGGACTGTGTGATGCTTTTTGTTTATGAGCGATACACGGTTACCAACTGTTAGGTTAGGAACGTTTATGTTAGTTAAGGAGCAATGTACTGAATACCTCCGATGTTTTGTTAGGTTAGGAACGTTTATGTTAGATAAGGAGCAATATAGGGCACGTTTTTAAAGTCATCGATTGATTCCACCGGTGCCATCGGTCTTTCACCAGGGCATTTGTAAAGTCAACGGACAATCCACCGGGAAAGCATCAGGCCGTTCATAAACTCACCGGTGAAAGTCCGGTGGAAGTCACCGATTGCAACCAGACTCACCGAACTTAAAGTACGATGCTTCTTAGATGACAAACATGGCGGAGCAGAGAAGCAGACGATACTTGCCACTAGTTTACTACACACTACATTGAGTTTATTTTCGTGCGAAAGCTAACGAACTGCTCTCCATCAGAGTTTGAGTCCTCCGAAAATGAAAGTGATGAGTTGATTTTGTTTGAAGACGAGAAAAGAAAGAAAAAATACTCTACATAAGAAATCTATTAATTCCAAATATCTCGAATAATAAGCTTTCATGGGACCAACAAATAAACAAATGCTACTGCTAAGCTGTCTCGAGTTATTTATTTTTCTACTCCTTAAGCTAAAAGCCTCAGTTAGTCAAGATATGTTAATAACAGCGTATTTTTCATCCACATATCCTATATGGCATCCGGTTATGGGGCAGTACCGGTAGTTCAGGGTCAATAAAGGTGTTCCTATGTCAGAAAAAAATCATAAGTATTTTAGCAGGAGTAAAACATCGAGATAGTTGTGTAGGTCTACCTGATATTTCGTCAATTAAAAACAAACACAGTTCCTAGTCTTTATATAAATTTAGTACACGTGAAAGAAAACCTACAACAATTCACACTTGTAACGCTTTTATATACACGAACACAGAACTAGAAACAATTTGAAATTAGATTTGCCGTCATTCAGATTAAATAAATGTGTTGACAGTCATTTATATAAGCAATGTACATTTTATAATAATTTGCCCTTTCTGCTGTTGAAGTGCCTACTAACAAATTTAAGAAAGTCCTAAAAAGCTGGCTCATATCAAAAGCATTTTATGCTGTAATGTAAATGATTTCCTAAACATGGAATGGACATACAATTTTAATTAGGCCAGATTAATATTTATAAGTATATGGTATTTTAATTGATCACATAATATAACATAATTTATTGTTTAATTTACTTTTAGTTTTAAGGGTCATTGATGCAATTGTAAATAGTTAAGTAGGCCTATCATCTTAAAACTTATTTTATTTCTTTTGTGTAACATTGTAAGTTGTATATATCCTTTCCCCCTGATTGAATGGAAGATAAAGCCTTAACTCTGCCAGGTAGAATAAAACATTATTGTAAACTGACAGCACAGGCTATCTATAATGAGGTCAGGTATCGCATTTAACTATGCAATATTTTATGGATTTTAATATGCTCAAAATATTATTTATGAGAATGGTAGCACTCAGTTATTAGTTCCCTGCCCATCATATATTATTATTTCCATTTCTAGCAAATCCATGATACAATAATTATTTTACAATTCGAATATTCCCGCTGGAATCCATCAACCCGTTCGTAAATTCAACGGCTCATCAGATGAAAAAATGGCGGATGACGTTCATCGTACATTCACCGGACTTTCACCGCACTTTTCCACCGGTGGATTTACTGATGACTTTAAAAACGTGCCCATACTGAATAGCACAACCACCATTTCTTACGAATAGCTAGTGGCTTGCGCTTATTCTGTGGTGGCTTGTACCTTTGTAGGTTTGCCACACTGTTCATCCACAATCATATCTTGTTTAGCGATATGACGTCACACCTCCAACGTCCAATCAGGAGGACGAGGACAGAAAAATGGTGGAGAAGAAGGGAGTTTTCGCTAGATCATGATATAAAATAAAGTGTAGGCCTATCAATTAGGGCGGGTGGATTGGACCAAATCATTCTCCAAGACAACATCTCCTCTCCACACATCTATCTATAACAAAATTCGTGTGATATAAGTGTTTTATGAAGAGAATCTCGGTTCTAAAAAATGGTCCCCGTAGATGGGATTTTACCCTAACTTGTGTTATAGCTTATTTCATGATAAGAAAAAGAAATTCTTGAGTTTTGTCCATTCTGTAGCGATAATCTTAATGATTTATGTATAGCGTAGAGCTTTTCACTGGTACTCACTACTAAATTGCGGTATTTTGTTACCTGTTGGAGCGCTTTCAACCGCATGGAGCGGCCATCTTCAGCAACTGACTTCCGTGGTGTTGTTGTTGTTGTTGGGAAGACATTTCTGGATAACTGTATCGTACAGCGCGTGTGATTTGAATTGTAACTGTTCGTTTAGGATGTTGGTGTTGTCTTGTGTGGTGTGTCTGTATATTTCATATTGTTCGAGTGTGTTGAGTGTGTGACCTTTGTGGTTGATGTGTAGGATTTCCATGTCTGTATTGATGTCTGCGTATTCGTGTCCTGTGGTTATTATATGGTTTGCATAGGCGGAGTCTGTGTTTTGTTTGAGAGCTCGTATGTGTTCTGTGTATCGTGTTTTGATACACAGAACACATACGAGCTCTCAAACAAAACACAGACTCCGCCTATGCAAACCATATAATAACCACAGGACACGAATACGCAGACATCAATACAGACATGGAAATCCTACACATCAACCACAAAGGTCACACACTCAACACACTCGAACAATATGAAATATACAGACACACCACACAAGACAACACCAACATCCTAAACGAACAGTTACAATTCAAATCACACGCGCTGTACGATACAGTTATCCAGAAATGTCTTCCCAACAACAACAACAACACCACGGAAGTCAGTTGCTGAAGATGGCCGCTCCATGCGGTTGAAAGCGCTCCAACAGGTAACAAAATACCGCAATTTAGTAGTGAGTACCAGTGAAAAGCTCTACGCTATACATAAATCATTCAGAAAAAGAAACTTGTACCATAACCTCATTAGTTAATAACCTACCAGTGCCTTTAAAACTAGGCTTGATGTTAGATGCTATATGCAGGCCGAGGTATTTTAGTCAGACATACCTACAAGTATACGTAGTGCACAATGAAAATTTCAGGCAAAATGTGGTAAATTAAAATAAGGGAAGGAAAACAAACCCACAGGCCACAACCAAATTTAAAAACCACACACTCTGAATGTAGTAACTTACCTTTCCAGCAATAAATGTGTGAATTACTGATATAAAGCAAACAGTATTCAAAGCAATCAGAATGAATGTCAACAAATTTGGCATGTGCAGAAGCTGTAGGCCTACTGTACCATGTAAGTCAGGGAACGGAAGAATCACTATATAGGCCTACCTCTACACCACTTCTAACATCGCAATGCCCATACTCAAATCACAATAAATTCTTGGTCCAGTATGGGTACTTCCTTGAATACATAGATTAAACGTCATATTTCTCAATAAATTTTCAAATCAAAACGTCCACTCTTACAACATGCCGGTAACAAACATTAAACGATTAAAATAAACTACTGCAGTCGACTCGAAGTCGAACTCCTCGAACTCGAACGAAAAACTTAACTCGATTAGTTATAATCGAGTTGACTTTCTGGAAAATGGCGGCGTATTCAAATAATTATACATGAGTGTCCGCTTATTTTGTGCTGAAATTGAATCTTGTTGTTGTACAGATACATTTATCTTTGCTGTGTTTGTGTTTATAGTTTTTCTTGTGGTACAATTATATTATTAATTGATTTTCATCAAATTGTTATGTTGTTAAAATACGAGAAGTGTAAAACATATTGGGCATTTCTGGTACTTCGGGCGCATTTTAATATATGTTTCCATAGAAAACGGCCAAACATTAAGTCTTATTTTCCTTCAAGACCCGTAGAATCCATATGTTTGCACTTTTTTTGTAGGATGATTCTACGAGAGTCGCCATATTTTTTTTCTTCAACAATTATTTATTGAACACAATGAAACTTACACACAAGAAAGAATTATGTTTCTTCTACACTCCCTATTTTTCCACGTAATCTCTATCCCATTCTTTGATCTTCCTCCAGCAAGACACAACGGCGTGTTTGCCCTGTCGGTACCACTCCTTGATCTGGTCACGAAGCCATTTCTGCACTGTGCGAATCACCTCTTCATCATCCTCAAAATGTCTTCCGCGAATGGCATCCTTTAATGGCCCAAACAAGTGGAAGTCTGAGGGAGCTAGGTCAGGGCTGTAGGGTGGATGGGGTAACACTGCCAACCCTGTTTAGTGATGTAAGTTGAATCAAACATTCGCCTGGGTTGTTATGGTGAATGAATGTTTAATTCAACATGATAAAGCTCGCCGTACACAAGTTTGAGGACTTCGGAACAAATTTTTGTCATTTTTGCATTATACCTCAGAGTTAAACTCCAAATCAAAATGCGCTGGCAATAACATTAATGATGCAATAGGCCAACGATTCGCTGACATGTTTGTTTCAAGTTTAAAGCAGCCTTATAGATTATGAATGAATAAAAAGTCAATCTGAAATATAACTTATCTGTCAGGAATGACGTTATAGTATATTGCGATACAAGTGCCGTAAGCGGTTCATACGGATCGAGAATAGTATATTGCGATACAAGTGCCGTAAGGCACGTTTACGGGTCGAGGAAACAGATTGAAAACCCGAGGCGCAGCCGAGGGTTTTTAAGTTTTCGAGACCCGTAAATGCCTTTACGGCCCGTGTGTTGCATGCTATTTTTTGCACGACGGTTACTTATATCAATTTAATTATATTAATTGTGATATTACCTGAAAACATTATGTAAATACATTCTTGAAAATAGATGTTTATTTCAGAAAGTGATTCGCATGTGTTTGTTGTTATGGGAACCGAATATTTGTCCTGGGGGCCGTGTCCATAAAGGCTTGTATTATGAAGTGTATCGTAATGAATTATGACGTGGCGCTTGGACCGTAAGTAATTTAACCTCATCGCAACGCCCTTAACAACACGATTGTGTGGGAATGTCAACTTACGATCCATGTAAACAACTTTCGTAAGTAACACTTACTAGCTAAGGAGTGCAAAAACGAGTTTGAAAAAACGAGACGCTTGCGCCGAGTTCTTTCAATTTCCGAGATCCGTTATGCGCTTACGGCACGAGTATTGAATGCTATTTTTTGCACGATGATTATTCATATCAATTTAATTATATTAATTGAGATATTAGCTGAAAATATTATGTATATACATTATTGAAGATAGATGTTTATTTCAGAAAGTGATTCGCATGTGTTGGTTGTTATGGGGACTGAATATTTGTCCTGTTAAAGTCGCCACAAACTAGGGGGCCTTGGTTCCATAAAGGCTTGTATTATGATGATTATACTTACGGCACTTGTGCTTTTTGTAAATTTTACCGCACGGAGATTTCTTTTGTTTTCGTAGCAACCAGATTGCGTGCGGGAATGTCAAGTTACGATCCACGGCAACAATATTCGTAAGTACCACTAATTAGTTACGTCGTGCGAAAAGTATATTGCTGCACAGGAACGAATAAGAAAAATACTCACATTAAAATATAGGCCTAACATAGAAATAGGTAACATGCTTATCGTTAGAATGAACAATATTATATCAGTATTCAACGGCTAGTTGTGTTTTAAATCTCTTGTTTACATTTACTTACACTAACATCTTTATGAAGAAAATGAATCAATCAAGGCGGGCTAAACGATTGACAATCTGTTACGTTATGTTTAATATTGTGGGCTATGCTAAATATTGTGGTGAGTTATATCCATTACAAAATTAATACTTATATTAAATTGGAAATGAAACCACGCTCTTTAATAAGTAATTTCCCCTATTATTTTCTATTTACAGAATTGTTTGCAATAGGACATTAGTTACGGGAGCTCGGCCGCTGATTGGTTGGCCGCGAGCCAATCAAAATGCTTCGAACTGTCGGAGATCGAAGATTATATTAGATGTGACTGTTAATTACTCGTTATTTCGGTACCGGTCAACCGATTTAATCCAAATTCAATAGACTTTTTTCCTTGGACGCCCTAAATGCGTAGGCCTATACCAAGTTTCATGAAAATCCGATGAAGCGTATTGGAGTTATCGCACCTTTCTGATATATTACCATTAAAATATTTATTTATTTATTTATTTATTTATTTAACCTGGCGGAGTTAAGGCCATAAGGCCTTCTCTACCACTCAGCCAGGGCAAAAACATGAAATACATAATGATAATAATAATAATAATGATTAATAATAAAACATAGAACTGATATACATGAATACAAGAAACGAACATTAAATACAAAGAAAAAAAAAATAGAACATAAGTAATACAAATGACTAAAAATAAAGAAAAAAAAATGATGAAAGTCTAAACAAATACATTCTTAGTTATTACAAAATATAATGAAAATTAAAATATATTACTAATTAGCATCAATTCCTAAATGTTATTGTATACTAAATTTATTAAATGGCGCTTGAACTGTGAAGTCGTTTGGCAGCTCCTGAAATAGGCACTAAATTGGGCATTACTCCGATACGGGTCAACCGATTTGGTCCAATATCAATAGGGTTCTTCCCATGGACGTTATAAATGCGTAGGCCTATCCAAGTTTCATGACAATCCGATAAAGCGTATTTCAGTTACCGCGCGTACAGACACATGGACAGACAGACAGACGGACAGACATTTTCCCGTCCCCCACACTGTCTCATAAAGTACCATTCTGTCACTTAAGGAAGGTTAATATGTTAAGTCCATCATACACCCTATGTCCAATCTCTCACCTCAAAATGAAACTTCGAGAAGAGGGTATCCACAGATGGAACAACATATGGAAATCAACCACTAGCGGAAGGACTATCAAAGAACTCTTTTTTTCCCAATGTTTCTGACCGCCTAAAAAGTACACTCATGAAACCAAACTTTATTCTGACACAATTTCTATCCGGCCACGGAAAATTTGGCGAGTACTTCCAAAGATTTCATATCAAGACAGACAGCAATATATACGAGTGCATATGTGGTGACCGTCTTCAGAATGCCAAACATCTTATGTTCACTTGCCCAGTTTTTCAAACAAAAAGATTAGATCTTGAACTACATTTAGACAAGTGCAGTGCAAATTTTCAATTTCCGCTTAACGGAGAAATTTTCACTAGAAAATGTTGTTATTTGTCATTCACAGCATTTTTAGAATATGTGTTTAAGAGACTGTGAATGTATCTTCCTGAACTTTAGATCTACACAGAAAACCTCAATTGACTAAATATAGCCCTAACATACTTATTGTAAACTAGGGCTCACTCAATGGAGATTAAATAAATAAATATGTTAAGTCAACTACAGTAAAGAACTTCAATCAGTAATTTTTAAAATACCTTTGATGTCATTATTATTATTATTATTTATTAGTAGTAGTAGTTGTAGTTGTAGTAGTAGTAGTAGTAGTAGTAGTAGTAGTAGTAGTAGTAGTAGTAGTAGTAGTAGTAGTAGTAATTGTAGTAGTAGTAGTAATAGTAGTAGTATTACTGCTGCTATTATTAATACTTGGGCGTTGACGACGACGATTATTATGATGATAATGATAACCAAAAAAATGTTTATTCCATGTAGTTATGAAGTTTGCTGGCGTTAATTAACTGTCTTGCACTTCATATGGGATTAATTGAATGGCAATTCATAAGTTTTTAATTTGTTAGTACCCGTAAAACAAAAGCGTAATTTCTTAAGTTATAAACTTCACCTTAGCAGAACTAAATTCGCTATCTGCTCTATCATTAATGATCTGAAGTAGAACGAAAGTTTCAGCATAAAGCCCTTTGTGTAATTCTCACAATCTCATAGTCATATGGGTAATAAACTGTTTTTGTGAGCCTCGGTATAATACACGCTTCCTTCCATAGATTCGCGGTCTTTGTTCTCTGTTGATGGGATATTAAAGAAGTCTGTGGACAATTTGAATACAGGCGCTGTATTGTTTTGTTTTGATTAGTTTTGGCTGCATATGAAAAAGCATGATGCACAAGAGCTTATAATCGCCATGACTCGACGAATCCATGTCCGAGGACCGATTTATTGTGTCCAGAATTGGCGGCTCAAGTATGTTCTGCATGAAACTAAGCATTCTTCTAAGGTTTTATGAAAAATTCAACTTACAGCATTAACAACCGCCATGCGATCTTTAAAACTGAACTTAAATAAATTAAATTGTATCTGCATATCTATATATTACTTCATTATTTTATTAAGGAACTTCAAAAATATTAATTAAACCCTCGAGGTATCACCTAATGAGATGACCGAACTCTAAGCTTTCGGCATCGCACTCTACAATATAGTCTATTGCCACTCTCAGGGACGTTGAAGAATTAATGTAAGGATGATATAACGCGAGTAATATCTGCAATTACAGTATTAAAGCATACTAAACTAGCAGTTCTATTAACAGAAGACTTCCCGTCCAAAAAAGCTAAGATCTGCTTGGAATTAAAAAATAAAAATCCTTATACACACTTCGCTTTCAACTTTTTAATTGCTGTGGGCGTGATCGCGAGGAAAATTTGCTTAAATGTGCTCCCATAGATGCGACAATATTATAAAATGTATGTATATATATTATAGTAAATAAGTTTTACGAAAAAGTGTGTTAAAACCATAGGAGAATATGCTTAACTGTGCCCCCATAGATTCGGCAATTATAAAATATAGTAGGCCTACATAGTGATGCATAACATACAAATTTACAAACAGAAGAAATGGCGTACAATTAAGTTAAAAATGTACTGCAACAAAGTTGTAGAAAATTTTACACTCTAAACTGGTAGTCAGTACTAGAGGTGTACATATTCTGATTTTAGCTTGCCTGCCCCTTTGAAATTATGCAACCAGTCACAGCTTTTAACTTGCTTGACTTGAAAGCAAGCCAGATTACAAAGATGATAAGAAATACTGTCGCTATGAGTCACAAGCTCTTCATAACTTGGTGGGTTGCACAGGACCTAAGGAAACTGCAAGGCCTGGCGGAAAGAATATGAAACTGGGTATAGCAGTGCACTGGTAAGTCGTGCAGTTACGTAGTTGAGGAACTTCAGATGTATTTAGAGAATTTTACCCTGAAGGAAGCCGAGGAGAAACTAAAATGTGGACAGTTTGAATCAATTATCAATGAACAAAGGTACTAGTCCGGCATGGGAAAAATTTTCAAACATTTTCGAGAAAACATCATAAAATCATTAATAACAATAACAAAAATCCCTTTAGGCAAGCCTACAAGCTGAGGTAGATTTCGAAGTGCTTTTGTTTTAATTTACTGTCGCTGCGTAGCACTCTTCTTCTTTAGCCTTGGCATGACAAACCCGCAATAATAACTGCAAAAAAGAGGAAAGAGAACTTTTTAAAACATTCAAATCTCGCCTTATATGAGAACTATCAAGAAACTAGTTATTGATTTGTAGAGTACTCATCAAGAGCTTTTCAACGATACCCCACAAGACGTAGTTTAGAAAATTTCGAATTTCCATCCCCATACCCCCACCCCCACTCGTACTCCCAAAACCCCCGAATCGTTGGTGTCACTGTGAACTCCATAAGGAGTACTCTAATTCATTCAATCTATACTTCTATACTTCATAAGGGCCGAGATATAAATGTTTTAAAATTTCAACCCCCTCCCCCGACCACCCCCTTAGGCCAATTTTGCTCATTAACGAACTTGTCTGTACTATTGGGCCTAGAAATAACATAATAAAATTTGATTCAAATATCTTGAAAATTACGGCCGCTAGCGTGTAAAGATATATATGCATATATATACGCGTAAATATATATATATATATACATATACGTATAGTGTATATAAATATAAATATCACAATTTTTTTAACAGGCGGTGGATTCGTACTTAGGAAGGCATGAAACGTAACGATATAAACGAATTTTTTGAAAGTCATTAGGTAGATTTTTCTTCGAAATCTACCTAATAATAAAAATAATAATTGTGTTAAGACGCTAAAACGAGTTTTAATACTTTATCCACCTTTTATTTATCTGCATGGTGAATTTCTTCTACCAGCATGTAGAAAAGCAAGAAAGTATTACCTACACTCAGCAACTACAGTTGTTTAGCTGATAGGAATGTCGCAAGCTTATTCTGACTTGCCTAGGCTGGATTTGACCTGACCCATCAAGCTTACAGAAACCTGCCTGCTTCCTAGCTATGACGCTGGCAACTTGCTTGCCTGGCGTTCAAGCGGGTTTGGGCAAGCTAAAATCGAGATTTGTACACCTCTGGACTCAGTAGTCTTCAAACTTTTAAGCATGAATCGTTTGGTTAGAATCGTCGAAATAAGCTGAACATTACACGAAACGGAACCATTAAAACGGCCGCCATCTTGAAAGGAATGAAAAAATTCCAATCCTTACACATATACGCTTTTAATGACAGGAAATATTCATACCAAATTGGAAGGACATCGAACAACTCGTCGGATCGTAGCTGCGTAACGCACAAACTCACAAACAGACGAAATGCCGAGTGGTCAAGTTAAAACAGGACTTCGCTTTGCTCGGTCAATTACAGGTAGAACTACTGGTTCATGGTTATTGTTATTTAACAGCTTAGGAGTAGTGCTGTTTGGCGTATGACCTTAACCGGTATGCCAGAATTTTGTCCCCAGAAGTTCTTTTATATGCCAGTAAATCTATTGATATGGGACTGTGACATTTCTGAAGACATCAATGGATTCTACCTGGGCTGGGGCTCGGGATCGAAACCGTGCCCTCAGGCAGTTATTTGTCGCAAGATGTTTGTTATGTGAACAGATTATAATTATGATTTTTCTTTCTTCTACTTACGATATCGTGGGGCCGAGACCATTTACCGTTGGAACTTGTCGATCCTATTCAGCCAGAATAATTTGGTAACACATTTTATTCAGTAGACCAGGAGTGGTATGACACCTCTTGAGCCACTTGGAGAAGAACTAGAGGATCGGGACAAATAATCAAGAAAAGAGGCTCTAGTTTAGTATTCGGTTTCTTTAACGAGCCTCAAATTAGGGCCATAGCCAGAGTTAAAGATCAGGGTAGAAAAAATGTCTCTGAGGATGGGCTAGGATTGTGATAAGGGAGAATATTGAATTTGGGTCTGATATGGAATAAAAAAAATCATTAACTGTAAAATAATATGCACAATTAATGTTAAGTGAAAGTTGTTTGTCCTGTGACGCTGGAGATTACTTCAATTAAAAGTACGAAAACTATCTAAAAGCACAAAAGGTTGAATTTTCTCAGAACTTTTTTCCATTTACATTTTTTCTCTCTTCTCGAATGCAAAAGACACTAAATTAGCCATTCTTCAGCGAGCCAAGCTAAATCTTTGAGGCCTGTTAACTCTTGTTAAGACAGAAAAACTAGATTCATAAAGCTGCTGTACTAATAATATTTTTTTGTGTACTTAATCCCTTTAGAAAACTCAGTCTTCCTAATATTAAGACAACCTTAATATTACGTTTTATTTTACTGAGAATTATGCAAAAGTTCTTTCTGCTGCATATTATAACAATCCTCAAAGGCGTTCCTATTCTTGTCACTTATATCTCTTCAAAGTAAAAAGACTTTTCAATGTTTTTCTTATGCAATACGTTCTTTGTAACTTTCATATCTTATAGCCTATACTTGGAATCATAGGCGTAACGAGGGGGGGGGGGTTTGGGGGTTTGAACCCCCCCCCCCCATTGACTAAAAAAAAAGGAAAATTGTATAATTTTTTTAAGTCTGCCCATAAATTACTTAATGCGTGGGAAGCTTAAAACTCGTTATTTTGAGTCTTAATTTTTAAAATTTTCCGGGGAAGGACCCCCGGAAGATTAAAACTCGTTATTTTGCATCTTAATTTTTTAAATTTTCCGGGGGAGGACCCCCGGACCCCCCTCTCCCAGGGGGGTATTATAACCCCCCCATATGGTCGGCCTGGTTACGCCTATGCTTGGAATGCTAATGGGCAAATAAAAGAACTCGATTGAAAATATGCATTTTTTGTAATTGTTTCCGGAAATAAATTAGAGGGTGGGCCGGATATGAACTCAAAGTGGGTCACGCTGACCGGGTTTGACCGGTCTGACCGAGTTTGAATCCGCGACTTAAATCCATTGCACTTTTCTGCCATATTAGATAATTTACAATTGATGGTAGTTTATAATAACTACGTTCAGCTGGTAGAATATTTTGGAATCATTCAATTGAGTTGCTGGTTTGAGTGGTCAGACTCGACTAGCACGCAACCGAACTACCAAGGAGGAATTTTTGTTTTGTATTTATCTAAGCTCTTTTTTTTCCCTCAGATTTGTGTGATGCAGTAATCAGGTTCGAACTGGCCAAATGTCATAACTTACTGGTAGTGTTCCCAGTGCGCCCTGTCGCCCACTTCCAGACAAGAAAATAATAAAAACTACCTTTACAGAAATAATTGAGCTTTGGCTTCCATCAAACAGACTTTTGTGTTGTCTATGTTTTTCAGAACTGTTTAATTTACATAGTTTATATGGAAATTTCTTAAAAATGTACTCTGGCTAAAAATGGAGACCGTTATGCACAATATGTTTCAGTTTCGAATAGAAATTCAATGAGGGCGCCCTCTGGTTGTTTCGAGGTCCCTCCATCCGCACACATCACAATAGTGGAAGAAACTAGTACCTTTTCTCATGCACTGTGGGTTGAATATTCTTGTACCCATCAACAGTTACATATTACTGTATAACAATCCTCAAAGGTGTTCCTATTCTTGTCACTTATATCTCTTCAAAGTAAAAGGACTTTTCAATGTTTTTCTTATGCAAGAAGTTCTTTGTAACTTTCATATCGTCAACATTCGGAACAGTTATGGGAAGAAGAACAGAAAAAGAGGCGAATTAAACAAAATTAATTAATTGGGATATTTCTATGCATCTACACGAGTAAATTGTAACGTAGGCCTATATGCTATTAAATTAACGTTGTCACACTAATTACTATTAGTAACTTCGTTGATCCTTTAGTGCCTATGCTAAGTCTATGCTGTATTATTAAACTGCTTGAAAGTGAATTTGACTGTACCATACACAGCCTACATATTCATTACTTCTGTAATGGCAATGACGCCATATGAAGCCAGGATTTTACGCTTAACGTATAAACTTTATATACAAAACTCACAAATGGGATAGCTTAGCTACCAGGCAGCAAATGTTAATTTGATTTGTTTGAGGAATCCATGTCATAGAAAATTGCAAAGATAACCCCAAAAAGTTACAACGTCGTAAGTATGGGATTTTATAATATGAAATTATAATTATTAATTTCGTCTGCAGTGGTCTAGAAGTAGCGTGCCAGCCTCTAGATCCGCAAATTGCGGGATCAAACCCGGCCGCAGTCGATGAGGGTTTTCTTTTTTTTTTTTTCAGGACGTAAAAATCCTGGGCACGGAGGGGCTTTAAGCTGGGGGGGGGGGCATGTCGTAGATTTACGGCACGTAAAAGAACTTCAAGCCTAAATTAGAGCCTCTGGATAAAATTTCTCCGCCATTTCATGTCCTAGTAATAGGCCTACCTTAGTTTCCGGAGGTTGCGGGGCGATGGGCTTACCACCTGTCACTCTGCCCACTCTAGAAAAATAAGCGTAACAAAATTCACATAGGAGGCGGAGAAACGGCGCCACACCGTACATAATCCGGTTAAAAATATGTAATATTAATAATATCATTATTGTTGTTATTTGTGTTCATTATAAACATGCAAAACCAGTTCACACGAAAATATATTTGAATATAACATTTTAAATTCAGATTACTAATAGAAAGGCACCTTGTTACTACCATTATCATCTTAATCTCGTCAAAATAATTTAAAGTATCACTTTATAGTACCGGTAATAAAAGCATTCCTCACTGGAATTCCTTCTTGCACATAATTCAATTCATAATATAAACATTGCATCCAACGTTGGAATCGTATTTCTCTTCCGGTTCCTTTGTATTGCAGTAGCCGGCGCGGTGGCTCATGCTGTAGCGCGTGAGCCTGGCATGCTTGCGGTCCAGAGTTCAAATCTCGGTGCCGGCGGGTGTGTCATTCGTGGTGGACGAAGCCGTGCTTTGGGGGGTTTTTCTCGGGGTTCTCCGGTTTTCCCCTTTCATTCCACCAACACACTCCACTTCATCTCACCTTACCCCCTTTTCATCCTCATCCCGTTTCCATTTTAGAGCCCTTTGGGGGCCTCTCCCGTTCTCCCCGCTGCTTGTGGTCAAGAGGTTGTTGGTGGTGTGTGTGTCACGAACCTGTCGGGGCTCCCGGTTGGAGGTACCGCAGGGATGGCGCACACGTGGCATGGTACTAGGCTTGTTGGATGTAGGGGAGTTCCGTGGGGGCCCACGGGGGGCTTTGGGGATCCGGGGCGGCCTGTGGGCACGCAACTCATCCCATCCCGGAGGTAGGTACAATAAGTCGGCGACGGCGTTCCCACCCCGCCTCCCCGCCTTAAGGGGCTTCATATCTAATTATAATGCAAAACGGATCAACGTAAAAATCTTAAAAATCCAACGAGTGTTTCTCAAGTGAATAAAATAATTAACAATTAATTCAGTAATTAATTAAAAGTCCTGAAAGTGTTACAAAATTTATGAATTTCAGATGGTCATCGCGTCACACCCGTAGCGACAAGTATAAATGGTGCCCTTTACCCTTTTCTACCATACTCTTGAGGTCGCCAGTCCGAGCCTGACTAGGGTTTCCTGTTGCCGATAAACTTTCCCGAGCATAAAGGCACGAGATAGACTAGATAAATAAGTCGATTTCATGGAAAATAAATGATTTTCAATAAGCAGCTGCCACGTATGCTCATGCTTTTAATTCTAAATGTGAAAAAGTATTTTTTTTAATTGAGGCACCCAGAACACAAGTGGTGTAAGTTCACAGAAACAGGTTCTGATATATTTGGCATCAAATAAATCTATCTCCATACGTTTGTATGGTACTTAATCACTGTAGGCCTATATATCCACTCATGTATGAGAGTGAAATTGTTGAAGTTTGAGCTTAAGGCACTCGTTCTCTGAAAACAACTTATTTTGGTGAAACAGTTAAACTCTGTTTTAACAATTTTGCAATTTCTGGACTTACAACAGTTGTATTTTGAGTGCCTCAGTTATCGCCACTGAACTCATTTATAATTATTGTTCTTTTTAGTGTTATATCCACGTGTATGCCTAAACATACGCCACGTGTATGTGGCCTAAAGGGACACAAAGATGCGCAAGCATGTGCAACTCAGGACATTAATACTTAAATATATTGTAGCTTTCTGAGAAAAATTATGTAATGGTTTCCCAATGTATGGTGGCTTTCCGCCATCAAATTCCCGCCAGGTTCAAATCCGAATAACTTGCATTTGTGTATGTTACATAATGTATTAAGATCATTCTGAGGAATTTCCATAAAAATTATTGAAAATATCCATTTTAATCAGCAAGTGAGATAAAAAGGTATACAACTATCCAATTTTTGGCATATAGGCATAGACTAACCACTACTAAGAAAACAATTCTTAACAAGAAATTTTGATTTGTTTACTTTTCATGCCTCTTGAAAACATGACTGCTATACAAATGAATTTCAACCTAAGACATTCCCAGGATTGTATGCATCATTTTAGGCATAACTGGAACACTGGGAGACACACGGTTACTAAACATTACCATTACTAAACATTACCATAAATGGTAATCATTTCTTCTGAAACTTATAGTACATTATTTTTGTTTTTAAGTTAAAACAAAAAAGTTATTATGATTTTATTTAATACCCTACCATTGGCTACCATAAGGAATTGAGGAATTTAAGGAATAGGGAATCGTTATATATTCCTGTCATTAAGTCAAAAATATTAGAATGTTCATCTATAATTCAGATATGTAAGCAATATAATTCTCTATCACTTCAAAATGCTCTTCTGGATTTTGACTTATCATTAAATCAGTATATAGGATTTCTTCATAAAATGTTATATATTCCATATGATTTGGCTTAGTTAATTAATTGTAGTTATTACAAATCATTCATGTATTTTCTTCTTTATCCTCACTCATTCATTCATTTATTGTATTGTATATTTATATTGTACAACACGTATTGGCGAAACTACGCCAACTGTAATTGGGATTTATTCCTTTAGTTGGCAGAATAAATAAATAATCGTTTAGTTGTACGGTACTCAACTAACTAACATAATTCAATCTATTCTGTTCGTTACGTCTAATGGCATTAACATCCCCACCTAGATGTTTTTAATTAATTTGACACTTAATGATGTACATGTTGTCTTGTCATTGTTCAGTTTCCATGAATTTGAATACTGATGATGTAATGTGTATAGAATCGTCTCGTAAAATATTTCACTGGGATTACAATACAAGCATGACAAAGGAAAAACAAGTAAAAAAGCGCCTTTGTAAGACTGGATGCGAACCTGTCTTCAAGGTAGTACACAGTGAGTTGTGTAGCCTATTGTATGATCTTCCGATTGTTGAGATAATATCAAAAGATGATTGAGGTTCGCCTCACCATCACGTCCATTAGCTGGCCACTTCCTTTCATATCCGTTTCATTTCCATGCGCGGGTACGTCAACAATACCGAATAATACGGTACACAAGGCAAGACATCTAGAGGGCACAGCAGGAAACATGCCATCAATCATGGCAGCCATGACGTACATGCCCTTTCATCTTCCTGATTCAACAAAATAGTCTTCGCAGTATAAAAGATCATACAACAAAAATTTGTGTTCAAGGTAATGCAGTAGATTTCGTGTAATTATGAGAGATAGAAAACCTGACACGTCTTTATGAAAAATTAACTAGCAGCTCCGTGTTTCCTGACGACATATTACTAATCAATACGATAGGTACCGGTAATCATCTTGTACAAAGGTAATTTTATCATTGCTTTGGATATACATGCATTCATGAACCATAGATCATTGTCTCTGTTGGGCATTACATGAGAATATTATAGGAGAAAAATTCATCTGACACTGGCATCTGAGCCCAGGACCTTTGGCTATCCGTGCCATTGCTCAACCAACTGAGCTAATCCAGAGTTCACTTCACAGCGCCAGATGGAACCTCCCTCCTATGGGCAATCAGTCACAGCGCGAGATGGAACCTCTCTCCTATTAGCAATCAGTCATAGGAGAGAGGTTCCATCTGGCGATGTGAAGTGTACTCTGGTTTAGCTCAGCTGGTAGAGCAGTGGCACGAATAGCCAAAGGTCCTGGGTTCAAATCCCAGTGTCAGAAGGATTTTTATCTTTTAATATTCTCTCATAGTTGCTTTGAATAACAGTCATGATATAATTATTCTGCCTCCTGTAAACAACGTAATATAAATAATTAATTAAGCATTATCTATTTTTAGCATCAATATTTCCATCCACTACTTCTTCGAAGCACAGGTGACTTTTATTATTTTTTTTACCATAGTTGACCCAGAGTCCCACAACCGGAGGCTACACTACTGGGGAGAATACAGATAATTAGGGGGCGGATTTCTATGACCTAAAAAATAGGATATATGCATGCAATTATGACCTGAAAACATTAAAATATGACCAATAAAATTTAAAATATGACTTTACCACTTACACAATGTGTATATTTATTTAACTTTCATTACAATTCATTTTATTGAAATATAATGTTGATTATTTAAAATATCTGTAAATTCTCAAAAAGTATCATTATAATGGAAAATTTACAAAATATGATATGAAACTTCAACATTTCTTTAATATGCATACAAATATGCCAAAAATATGACCTAAATATGCATATTCATATTAAATATGCTACAATAGTTGAAAATTTCCTAAATATGCAGTTATATGCACAATAAAAGCCGTTCCATTTTCACCAGGATGCTTGGAATCGGGTTTAAATTAGTCGGAAACCTGAAATAATGCAAAGGAGAAAAATATGACATGTCATAGAAATCCGCCCCTAGTGATAGCCTGCAATCCGTATAAATACCCCCCCCCCAAAAAAGTTTGTAAATATTACAAACTGAAGACGTGGTCGCATTCTACAACGTCTAGGAAATGGGCACTCTACACCCTTTAGGCTAGGCCGTGCTATAGCTGAGGGGGGAGACGGCGTTCCCAAAAAGAATTTAAGTTTCCAAGTTAAAAAAAATACATTTCCGTACAATATTCAAAAACGATATTGCCAATGACATACTCCAAAGAGCTCTTACATCAGCTGGCATTCCTTTAATGCCGTTATCAGCCGCAGCTATCTGAAACGTCGAGATGGCCCGACATTAATTCCATGGAGTCGAGGAAGATCTCTTCTAAGGGATGCTACTTGTGTGGACACCTTGGCTTCACCCCATTTACCTAGCATTTGAAAACTCGCAGGTTCGGCAGCATTGTCTACTGTTAATATCAAAAGAAATAAGTATCGAGATATATTACATAGGTATGAGTTTACTGCTTTCGCGGTTAAGGCCATGGGTGCTTGGTGCGCTGAGGGTAAAATTCTGATCTCAGATATAGCGAAGAAACTTGTGACCCAAAACGGTGATTCTTATTCAACAGCTTTCCTAAGACAGAGAATCAGCATTGCTATTCAAAGGGGAAATGCTGCCTGCGTTATGGGTACTTTCTCAAAACATCTAGCGCTAGAGGAAATTTTTTACTTTGTTCAATGTAACAAAATGATGTGTTACTTGTTTCCTAGGTTACAATATATATTCAATTAAATACTTAAAATAACTTCAAAATTTAAAGGCCCATTGTGGTGTATGTGGTTAAGAGGCTCTGTCAGTTTGGCGTCAGCTCGGGAGCTGGCACTGTCAGGGGATCGATCCCCCTTGAGGTCCTTTTTTATTTTTCAGCATAATGCCGCCAGAACCTGAGCAACACAATATTAAAGGATTTCTGGAATATTATAACATTTTAACTATTTAATAAAAAGATAAATTTTAAATTCTTCTTGTTAGCACATTATAAAAAGCAACCATATTTAAAAAAATAAATGTTTAATAACATTAGAGTTTTATTTGCTTACAAAAATCATTACTGCAAAAATAGTGAAAAATAAAATAAATTGCCTTTTCATATAATTTTCAAGAACTATATTGCCAGAATAGTCTTTTAAACTACATATGTAGGCCCATATAAAAATTCCCCTAAATAGTAAAGAGAGTCCCCAAATATATATATAAACTAAAGCAATGAGGCTAGGGTTCCTATATGCAAGATTATTTGGGTACAGATATTGTATAAAATAAAAATTTAAATTCGTACATGTACATACGTAGGCCTAAGTTTGATTGACAAATATTAGTGTCACAGACCATGTCATCACAGTAATTGAAAGAAGACGTATTTTTATTTTATTCTTCTTTTTCTTTTATATTTTATTCCCCTTTCAAGTACGCCCATGAGGGCAGATCAAATCTATGCCGGGGGTGCCCACCCCCATCCCCCGTAGCTTCATGACTCACCCCCCAGTTTCATAAAAAGTAAATCCCCAACTTCGTATCTACACTAATCTAATGAAAAGTAATCCCCTACAAATAATGGAATAACAGTAGGCCTACTGTAAAACTTCTTCCCAAGAAAAACTACAATGACATTAAGCTCAAATGTCTTTCGATTTATAATAAAAAGCATCATTCGAAAAAGTTTTTTTAATGAGGGCGCTTTTACATGATAACTGATAACTTGATTACAGGATATATTCTAAGACAGAGGCGCCGACCTAAAAATATATTTTTGGGGAGTTTTAGTAGATGCCTTATAAGATAAAACTCAAATGTTTGGGGAGCCTAGAAGTACTTCCCCCCCCCCAAGTTGGCGCTTATGTTCTAAGACAAGTTTAAAAAGAACTGAATGATTTAATTGGTTAGAAGCGAATGCGTTTTCCTCACTATGATTACAAATTCAGGTCTACTCTTTGTACAGTATAGTTTATTAACTTCTAAAGAATTAGAAGAGTTACTTTTTTGCTTTTGATGTAATAGAATTGGACCAATTTTTATTTTTAACATTCAAAATGCTAATTTTGCAACAATCTACATCCCCTCAGAAATTTCAATGACGCACTTTGTGTCTTAGCCTCCCTTGTGGGCATCCCTGTCTACGTATCACATACAGATTTAGAGAGGACCTGAACTCCCTAATATGCGATCATTATATTGCACGGCTTCACCCTAAGGCTACACAATCATGCACAGATAACGGGTCGTTTAAGGTGAGTGTTATTCCAATCGTCACTTGCCTTAGTAGGGAAAATCACGAAAAAAATCAGGTTAGCCATCCACGGGATTCAATCAACGGCCTTCCGAATGTGAGTACGGTACTTGTAAACCCCTCCCCCACTTCACTCGGTGTGATTTTTTTTTCTAGCACCTCAAAACATGGGCTATTCTACTCTATGCGTTCATTTTGAATTTTTTAAATGTTAATAATAGGCCTACTGGTGCTGATTAGGTTTATAGTTTATTTCTTGTACCTCATTCTGTATTAATGAATTTTAGATTTTATTTTCAGGTCGTGGCTCTGTAAGGCACGAGCGGCTTGGGTCGCTTAGATCCTATAAGGGAGAGGTAAAACTCAGAAAAAGAAGGAAAGATTTTCTTTTGAGATATTTTCTGTTGCTTCTTTACATATTTAAGGCAAATTATTGTATGCCTATCCTATAAGATGTGGAAATGCGTGGTGTGGTGCTCAGGGAACATCTATCTTCCGAGGGTTTATTTTAGGTTACGAAATTGTACAGCTGGTGTTGCAGACGAGATTTTTGTACTATTTGTTTTCGTTAAGTTGAATTCATATCTATGCCACTATTAAAAACACAAATATTGGATCACATTAACACCGTTATAACTAGGAGGCGGATTTCTATGACCTAAAATAGGATATATGCATGCAATTATGACCTGAAAAACATTAAAATATGACCAATAAAATTTAAAATATGACTTTACCACTTACACAATGTGTATTTTTTTTTAAGTTTCATTACAATTCATTTTATTGAAATATAATGTTCATTATTTAAAATATCTGTAAATTCTCAAAAAGTATCATTATAATGCAAAATTTACAAAATATGATATGAAACTTCAAAATTTCTTTAATATGCATACAAATATGCCAAAAAATTGCCTAAATATGCATATTCATATTAAATATGCAACAATAGTTGAAAATTTCCTAAATGTGTATACAAATATGCCAAAAATATGACCTAAATATACATATTCATATTAAATATGCTATAATAGTTGAAAATTTCCTAAATATGCAGTTATATGCACAATAAAAGCCGTTCCATTTTCACCAGGATGCTTGGAATCGGGTTTAAATTAGTCGGAAACCTGAAATAATGCAAAGGAGAAAAATATGACATGTCATAGAAATCCGCCCCCTACAGATAATACATAGACTAATAAGCACAGGTGACAGGCGCATCGCATTATATTTTTATTATTATACCTATTGCGACTGCTAATTGGGTAACTTAGACCAATGATGAGAAAAGTACGGCCCGCGGGCCAGATTCGGCCTTCAGACTGGTTCAACGCAGCCCTCGGACTGTCCAATGCGGCCCTCGGACAGGATGAACGCGGCCCGCGACATCGATTGCTTTTCCTTCTATTGAATGACTCCATGGTGAATTGTAAAAGAACTTCAAGACATTTAGCATTGGACAAGCTTGAATATTTTCATTATTCCATTTACTGTGGACTTACAGTACAGTAAAAACGGACATTCAGCACAAATTAGTTGAGTTGAAAAGTAACACTCAAATCACTGTGCATAGTTTTAATGCTAAAGGATTAGATGAAATGAAGAAAGTTTTTCTTTAACACTACAGTCAACCCTCGATATAATGCCCCTTTTTACAGTGCCATCCTCGCACTGCGCCAATAAATGCAAGTGAACGGATCTTCTCCCACATAAAATACATAATAAACCTCGATACTGTGCCAATTCATTTAGTGCCAGTGAATATAAGACAAGACTTAAACAAAATATTAGCTTGCATTGTTTTTTTTCAGATACAGATAAAAAAAAACGGGTCTGAATGTTAGGAACATTATTTAAGAAACATACTGTATTGTATTTCCAATAAGTGGATGTTCCCCTGCCACTATCTGTTAAGGTAGTGCTGTACAGTTTTATTTCATTAATATTTTTTCTCTTTATAATGTGTTAAAGTAACATACTACTTATTAAAAATAAATAATTGTGAACATTTAACTGTGTTTAAATTAAACTCGTTGAACCTTGAACCTTTTAGTGTTAGGGGGAGACTACCATCTAATTAGCCCTGGTACGCCACTGGTAATCATAATCACTTACATTGACCCACGTGATTTTCAACTCCTTTGTGTGCTGTAGCATTGGACATATGCTGTAATAAATTAAGTTATTGTACAGTACCAGTCTATTTTATTTTGTGCTAAAGTTCTCTATTTGCCTTTAATTTAATTTTTCTTTCATAATACAGTACAGTAAATTAATACAGAACTGTATAATGCCATATAAATTTCGTTTTAGTGCCATCTTCGCTTTGTGCCACTAAATGTTAGAGAACTGATGGTGGAAGTATATCGAGGGTTGACTGTATTACACTATCTAGTGCCAGCAAAAGCTGTACATACTTCCTTAAGTATTTCTCGAATAAGGTAAGACAAAAGAAAGGAGGGAAATGAAGAGAGAGACGTAGGAAGACTGAGATATTAGTTGGCATAGATATATTCTGCTGTACACATAGGCCTACCTAACAAAAGGAATGAAAGAGTGAATTAGTAAGGCATTTGCAGGGCTACCCGTTACGCACATTTAACTCTCCGAACCATTCTTAATCATTTGGAAAATGAAAACACGCCCATAAAAATCGAATCGGCAGGTGTATCCTCCCCAATATGCATCACTGACTTCATTTCCTTCATTCAAAACTTATCCTTCATTCCAATTAAAAGAACAAGTTTGTCCATTGTATTTGGAACATCCTTTCCTTGGGTCCCTAAACGATCAATAATATTGTCAATTTTCTCTTCAATTTGACGCTCTATATTGAAGCGCGCATCAATATGCTTCAAAACGCATCAATATTCTCACCAATCAAATAGATAGTATACGTATATATACATATATATATATATATATATATGTGTATGGATGTATGTATGTTTGTATGTGTGTGTATATATATATGTAGGTTTGTGTGTATATGTATATGAATGTAAAATTATAAGAAATAGTATTAAGATAAGAATGTAGTAGTATTTAGTATTTAATTATAAGAAATAATATTAAAATAGGAATGTAGTAGTAATTAGAAAACAGTTCAAAATTGTAAATAGTATTAACTATGTCAAACTGCAACCCAACATATTAAGGAAATGTGCTTTGGATATAATAAGGAAGTTATTGCATGTAGTATTACATAGTGTAATAGAGCATGCAGATAATAAGATATCTTTAAAAAAAAAAAAAAAAAAAAAAAAAAATACTCATTCAGGCAAAAACATTCGTGCTGCATGATCGGGGCTGTTTCAGTAGTGTGTGTGAGTTTTTTTTTTTTTTTTTTTTTTTTTTTTTTTTTTTTTTTTTTTTTTTTTTTTTAAATTTCTGAATGTTTTCTAGATCGGATTTGGATTTTCTAACATTGACTCTTACACTGTGTGAAAAAAGATAAATCAAAGAGAGAAATAAACGAACCGCTTAACACACGAACATTTTCTTCATTTCTTGTCACCATGTTCTAGAGAACAAGATGACTACAAAAATTCACTTCCCATTCTTACAAACAACTGATATTGAAGGAAATATTGACAATAAACCTCCTAGACGTTCAAACGGTTCTTGAATATTGACAGAAAATATAATTTTCTATCAATATCCGTTCAATATTGATAGGACGCTTCAATACGCTCCTAGACGATCAATATTTCCATCAACATGGTCCTCCGTCAATATTGAAGCGAATATTGACAATATTATTGATCGTCTAGACCAGGGGAAGTCAACTACGTCTTGTGATGACGTTTGTGGAGCAAGAGCATGCGGATCCCTTGTGTGTGACGTCAGCAAGAGCGCACGGTAGTAGGGGTGTTTAGAGTACGCTAGAGCTAGGTACTAGAGGACCTATTCACTTTAGCTCTGTGGCATTTTTCAAAGTTATTGCAAGTACGCGATCCTGATAGTGTTCCCTCTGCAGAACATGTGTTAGTTCTGCAAAACATTCTTCTTCAGTTCGAATCGAGGTTTCAGGATGTGGAAAACCTTTCTCCAATGTTTAAACGTTTTGCTACCCCATATTCAGTTAATGTCAAAGACGTTCCTTGTCGGTATCAATTGGAACTGCTAAACTTACAATGCGACGATCTGTTAAAGGACAAATACGAACGTAAAGTGGTCTTGGGTAACTTTTACAGAAATTTCTCTGAAACCAGATTCCCGAGACTTGCCGCACGAATATTATGTAATTTTGGATCGACATATGTGGCCGAACAATTTTTTTCACTAATGAAATGTGCAAAGCTCAAATCAAGAAGTACACAACCTAAATGTAGTCTTCGATTAAATATTGCTCAAACATTACGTCCCAACATTGATACACTTGTTAAAGAAAAAGAGACAGGAAAGTCAGAATATTGTTACTGTAATCTTGTATCATCTAAGGTGCAGACGAGCTTGTATGGTAATTAATTCAGTTCATTTTTTTTATCATTTTTACTGTAGTGAATTATGTTAATTCAAATGATAGTAGCCTATTGTCTATTTTTGTCAAAGAGCATAGATTTTGTGGAAAGGCAATTGTTCTAAAAATTGTTATAAAAATATAATTATTTATAATATGTTAAACTGCTGCGCTGTAATTAACCGATAAACTATCAAAAAAATCGGTTGATGTTTCATTAACTCGGAAACACGTATTACGTAAGTTCTAACCCCCTAAATTCCCGCTGCCCGCAATACTAAAGCCCCTCTCTTCCCCCCTGTTCACATGCTCCTCGCAGAGATATAACGCGAGCAGTAGAGCAGTAGGCAGTGACGTCACAGAGCAAGCTTCTGTCTTCCCCTGGTCTAGACGCTACTTTAGAACACCACAGAGACATGACAATGCGTCAAATAACAATGACGATATAAATATTGAAGAACTAAACTTTCTATACTAAGGCATTGATGTGCATATATCTAATGTGCGACATTCCCATTAGGCCACTTTATCAACTTTAAACATACAACTTGTGATTTTATTGATTATCAACTTGAAATATAGTATTTTTAGGTCTACGGAACACAGATGCTGAAGTGATAAATCCAACGTAAATTGAATTGGTGAGAAGAATCTCAACTTTCGGGAAGTGAAGAAAAAAGTGATTCCCCGCCAAATACATGTATTTTATAAAAACTGTGCATTGATGATTTATCTCTTTAGACAGGAGTAACACACTGTTATATGTGAAAAACAGACTTAGTTGATTTTTATACTGACATAAATATCATGGATTATGTTCCCTTGTCTACTCAAAACATAAAAAAAAGTAAGAATTTGTATTTTGCTTAAAATGTATTACCGGTACAAATGAAAATATTTTATGAGAATATTTTATTAAGTATGCTTGATTTACTTAGGTTCCATTAGAATAAGTTAACTTTGGTTTTAGGATGGTAAAAATCAAAATTTAGATTTATGATGTACAAAAGACATTTAATCGATTCAAAGCAAAACTCGATACAACATTTCTATAGGTCAATTTTCTTCTGAAATAACCTTACACCTGTTTTATTTTTTAGCGTGAAAATGTGAATGGAAATTGTCTCTTTTTCGACTCATTCATTTGTTTCTGATGGCCGCTCACAGATTAGGAGTATAGAAATATGCCCCTTCTTACATTCAATGGGTGTGTACGAATATATAACAAAATGGCTATCTCAGTTCAATTAGCATTTCTGGTGGAATATATAGACTACCTTTTTTCTTCTCACCAATACAATATAAAATGCTCTCACAATAAGCAGCACTACTGAAGCATATTAGTACGTAGGTCTGCTGTATTCAATAGAAATTTGCCTCATATTTCAGCTTAGACTACGGCCTCGAACTTAAAAATTGATGTTTTTGAGGCCATTCAAATGTTATTGTTAAAAAAAAACATGATTTATGACTATTGATCTCCTAAGATAAGGAACTTTTCTAAACATCAGTTTCACAGTATTGTAATAGGCTACTCTGCTCAACGTCTGTCACACACTAACAGAAGGTCCAACTACATTACTATAGCAAGTGTTTCTGTTGTCCGTATTTAATGTTTTTCCCCATGAAAAGTAACAAAGACATAAAAACCATGTTAAATTTCCATTGCGACTTGCGGATGGGTTTCTAAAAGTGAAAACCTCTTTTCAAACCGAAAATACTATGGTTGGCAATGCTGTATTTATGCTGTATTTATGTTTGCAGAGAATGTAGTACAATAATGAAACCCTTAGATGGCGAAAAAGTGTAAAAATCGGAATTTTTACACACTGACATAAACTGTTTAATACTGTTACGCAGAAAGGTGTTTACCGATTTATTGCCGGGTTTCCATGGCACAGTCACATATGGCAATGCAGCTTTCGGTGGTGACAGATTTCAAGCTAGTACAAGTAGTCCAGTCAAATTATCACAAAAAAAGTCATGTGGATGCAAAATTTAGGGTAGAGCTAATTTTTTTATATGATGTCTGGGATGGTTTTGAGAGTAATTTCTGACATTTTGCCAACAAAATTTTTTGCCGCCGGAGCCGCCATCTTGAAAAAACTTCAAAATTTTCTATTTTATTTCTGTTTTTGCCCATTATCTGCCAAAATACGCACCTGACAAAATATTTTATTATTTATCCTAAAAGTGAACTAAATTTGACACAGTTTGATATCAAATTGAGTTTTCTACCATGAATAGTTTCGGAAATACAGCTCTCCGAATTTCAGCAACATTTTGCAAAAAATAAAAAAATCTGAATTTTCAACTAGTTTTTGCTCGCTATCTTCTAAATGACCAAACCTTGAGTAAAATTTCGAAGGATAACTTTTAAAGTAGAGTAAATTTGCAACAAGTTGAGTATTTAATGTTTTCATACCTATTATAGGTCACCAGATACAGAGGTATCTACAACTCCTCACATTTCAGAAAACTTATCGAAGGTACGAAAGTCTAGTTTTGCCTAGGATATTCTAAATGGCGTTTATCAGTAAAAAACCTGTGCTGTCTTATAGTTAAGTTTTACATTGTAATTAACAACCAAAACAGTATTTCCAACAATTTATAATGATAAAAGACTAAAAAAACAATGTAAAAAGAAAATAAGAAAAGTTGGTGTAGGTACAGCATTTTGATTTGGAGAGAACGGCGTTTTATTTTAGAAGAACACTTTTGCAGTGTCCTCTGAAAAAAATTACTTCCTATAGCATATACAGTTGTCCCAAAATGGAAACATGTTATCGGAGGAATGGCGCTAAGAGGCTCTTTGTCACTGCTCCGCATACCGTTCTCTCCGGATACATCTGTTTTTATGTGTTTGTACCAGGCAACCTTAGGCATTTTGAAATATTTGCAGACAAATTATGACTCAAAGGTTTCAGTTATCTTCGATGGTTATCCTTCTGACGCTAATCAAACAAGCACAAAGAATTGTGAGACTCCGACGGGCTACGAGTCCATCTCCTGATGTCGTCTTTGATAGAACTACTGTTTTGAAAAGTTCACAAGAAACTTTTCTCACCAATGAAAACAACAAGAGGCGCTTCGTAGAATTGGCAAAAGCTGGAATAGGCTGTTAAAGATGCAGATGTCTTGATTGTTAGCACTGCCTTCTCAAAAGCATCTCAATACGACACTGTCTTTGTAGTTGGGGAGGACATAGACCTTCTTATTTCCTCACTACATTACCATCCCCTCATATAAAGAATACATATATCCAAAAGTACGGAAGAAGCAAAGCTGCAGACATCTTCTAATCAAGGCAGTCATTTCGCCACAGCTTCTCCAACATGCTGCTGTTAATCCATGCTTTCAGTGGTTGTGACACAACATCTGCAGTTTTTGGCCACGGGAAAACCCACTTCTGTTCGCCGATTTTGAAACATCCTGAACTAGAAGAGGAGGCTAATGTAATTCTGAACCCTCAAGCTACATCAGGAGAAGTGGCTGAAGTGGGCCAACATTTTTTGGGTCACTTATGTGAAGGAGACCCTGCTACACAAACACTTGACGAACTTCGGCACGGAATATTTGTAAAAGCTGCAGGAAGAATGAAATTTAACTTAGCGAACTTGCCCCCAACCAGTGATGCGGCTCAACTTCATGCCATGCGAACATACCACCAAGTTCAGGCATGGCTCAGTGAATACAAAGACCCTTTGAAGTGGGGCTGGGTGAACACACCAAGAGGCCTTTTTCCCCTTAAAGCCAAGAAGTAACCAGCTCCAGAATCAATTCTGAAAAGTATTTCCTGTACCTGCAAGAAGGGGTGTTTAAACGCTTGTGGGTGTCGTAAAGCTGGATTAAAGTGCACAACGATATGCAAACATTGCAATGGGCAGTCGTGTGACTAATAGTCCTGTCCTCCGACAGTGAGGACACTCCTGATGAGCCAATTAATTCGTTTTTGGATGAAGACGCTGAAGAGTACTTTATCAACACTGGCTAGATTGTGAACATCATGGACGAAATAGCAGACGTCAACTGCCCAAGTCCCTCTAAGTGCCGAAGACTATGAACAAACAAGTTATTCAATGCAATGTTTCAACAGAACTCCAGCTAAATAAAATCTTTTTGTATATAAATGAATGTTCTGTGCCGTTATTGCTTCTAACTTGTACGCACATGCATTTATTCAATCGTTGCTGTATATATATTTATAAACCTCTGTATTTTGTGACCTGAAAGAGGTAGGATAAGTTTAAAGTACTCGACAAGTTTCAAATTACCTCTAGTTTAAGTTTCCATATGGAGTTTTACTATAGGTTTGGACATTTAGAAGATAGCGAGCAAAAACTAGTTGAAAATTCAGATTTTTTTATTTTTTGCAAAATGTTGCTGAAATTCGGAGAGCTGTATTTCCGAAACTTTTCATGGTAGAAAGCTCACTTTGATCTCAAACTGTAGAAAATTTAGTCTACTTTGGGATGGGTAATAAAACATTTTTGTCAGGTGCGTATTTTGGCAGATAATGGCCAAACACAGAAATAAAATAGAAAATTTTGAAGTTTTTTCAAGATGGCGGCTCCGGCGGCAAAAAATTTTGTTGGCAAAATGTCAGAAATTACTCTCAAAACCATCCCAGACATCATATAAAAAAATTAGCTCTACCCTAAATTTTGCATCCACTTTTGACAATTCGATTGGACTAAAGATTACGGGAAAGAAGTTAAAAAATTAACTCCGTGGCGTTACATGCCGTCAAGGGACAGAACCTCCCATCCAATCGAGTAGTTTTATCTGTCTCTGTCCTTCGACGTTATTGGTTTAAAACCATTTAGTAGAATCAGGGTCATGTAGTCATCATGCCAGTTAACACCATGCACCACGTTCTCTACTTTAGAAAAATTCGTGTACCGTGAACTGAACCTGGGCCTCCATCTTCAGATCTTTAGTCACTAAGTTGGAGGCAATTGGATTCCACGTAAAAAAATATATTTTCTCACGTCCTCTTCCTATAATATTATTTACCTTATATCTTTCAGCCTTTCATTCTGTGCTGTGTTGTCACATTTTATTCTTGGGTTCTATCATATTATTTCATCATATAAATACTTACTTCTACATTGCAACTGAAGTAATTAATTTTTACTGCCTCTGACCGTAGGCAGTACCATAGGTACTAAGATAGACACATGTGAAGTAGGCTATTGTGTTCCGCTCCGAAATTCGAAGTTGAGTTTTTAACATAAATACATGTTTTGAGACTATTTTCAGAAATACGACCGTGTATCTGTGAACAGTCTAGATCCAGAACGACAAACCGTATGAAAAAATGTATTTGGGTTAAGTATCTCCTGGGGATGTTGCAAGAAGAATGGCAACAACTTTCTCTTACTTATAGTAACTACTTTTCACTTTACATGAAGAAAATTTCGTTTCTCGCGATTTTCTATAAAATAGCTCAAATGATTTTGTTTAAATTTCGTACACGAGTTGATTATACTAAGACCTAAAACTGTTATTTGAAATTTTTTTATCAAAAATTCTCTGAATGATAGTTATAAGCCATCCACAGTTTGTAGATTTATATAAGATAAGATTAGCTATATTTGATATGTTACATGTTACTATTCTATTATTTTTGTCTTCCGATAACGTTGTTTATTAACTTCTTAGTAACTATTAACACCTTTAAAATTACAGGTTCATATTTTAACCCTTTCTGTCATGTTATTTCAAATAATAGGTCTACGATAAAAATTCCAAGCTGGTGAAAACCCCAATTAAAATGGCAGTTTTCCTTCAAGTTATTTTGTAAGACGTAATTACACTACATAATAAATTTGCCAGGAATCGCCGACGTGATTCCCTAATGTTTATTGCATGTTTAAAATATTATTGGTCTATTTTTTAAGTTTATTATATTGTCGGTAAATGAAAGAAACAGAGTGAGATCCAGAAATATCAAGAACTAGCACTAGCAAAGATCACTTGTATCTGATGGATAGTTCCCAATAGCAAATGCAGTAAGCAAGTAGGCTCATAAAAGAGAATGAAATGAGAAGACAGACATCATGGTAAGGTTTTTTGTACAATATTTTACACTTCCATTGTCTTCAAGTCACTCCTATGACATGATTATGAATTTTCCCTAAACGTTCATTTATTTTTTCTGCAAATTTACAAAAATAGCAAGCGTTAGTTGAGAAAGAAATGTAGCGGTAGCAATAGTAGTAGCATCAATAGTAGCAGCACAACACAGTTGTTCTTGATAGCTCAATTGGTTAAGGGTTTCTTCTGGGCGAAGAGTTCAAGTTAGGCCGAGGGCGCTCTTCTGCGCGGTTTGTCTGGAACAGAGTTTCTCAACCTATGGTCCGCGAAGATGGTGCAGATGGTCCGCAGACATAATAAATTTTAAAATATCATAAAACAAGTGTGAAGTAAAGAAGTAAAAATGTTTCACATAAAATGGACACTAGATGTCAAAGTTTTTAAAATCTTCGAAAATACAGGTTATATTGCAAGTTTCCTTACTTTTGCAGTTACGAACCACAGTTTCAAACCCCTGATGCACTGACGTCTACTGTTTCCTAAAAAATAAGACTTTGTCGGAATTTGTTATTAGAGGTGCCATGGAGTTTTCAACAACCCATCTTTGTGAGAAGGGATTTTCATCGCTCGTTTAACTAAAAACAGAATAGGCCTACAGAAACCGACTTAATGCATCTGCTGATCTTCGACTGACTAATATTGAGTTAAATATCCAGGAACTCTGCAAGAGGCGACAAGCTCAACCGTCTCATTAAAAGTGAGTAATAACATAATTCCTAATTATATTATCAAATTGGTAATACATATTAAAGTCTGTTCAAAATAAAATTTTACTGTCAATAGTTTAATTCCAATTCAATAACTGTGTTTCCGTCGAATTAAAAAAGAATGTATTTCGTTATAACGACATATAATTAATACCCCAAATATTGAGAATATAGGCCTACATATAGCCTACTTTTAAAAATGGGATACAAAATTAGGGGTCAGTAAATTTTTTTAGACATTTTAGAGGTCCTCGGGTTCAAAAAGGTTGAGAAACGCTGGTCTGGAAGGTATCTCAGCCATGAGTTCTGAATACGTATGATTTTTTTATGCTCGTTAAAAAAAACCTCAAGCCAATGAGCAAAATTCGTCAGGCTTCTCGATCCAGTAATAACCAACGCTTGTTTTGCTGCCAATCGACTCATATCCCTGTCCCTGAAATGCATGTCTGCACGAAAGATGTGACTTAATCACATAATTCCTCAGGATAGTAAATTTCATACGATAAACAGTAAATAGAGTGATAATAATAACATTAAAATAATAGTAATAATATTAATAATACTGTAATAACAAAAATAATAAACTTTTGAATCCAAAAACAGGGTATTCTTTTTTTTTTTATCAGAAATTGTTTTGAAGAACTGGCAATACTTAATTACGATGTGAACTTCGTATGAAATGAAGCTACTAGTAGAGAAAAAAGAAGAGGCATCCAAATGGCATTATAAGGATCAGGGCCAATCACGGTTCCTCGCCTTGGAAATAGGCGTTTCACAATCGATCTCAAGGAACCAACCGAGCACATCCCGAGCAAGCGCAGATTGCAAACTGACTCACGCCTACTGTTCATCCCCAAAAAGTAATGACAGGTAAATGAAGGGTAGCCGGCGGAAATGTAATTTTTTATTTCTATATCATTTTTATTATTAATGTGATCACCGTAATAATATTTTTGTAATCATCATTATTATTATATTTTATTTTTGTAATTATTATCATTATTATATTAAATTTGTATTATTGTAATTATTATATGTAATTATTGTAATTATTGTTATTATAATATTATTATTATTATTATTATTATTATTATTATTATTATTATTATTATTGTTCATTATCATCACTATCGACCACGATTATGAAAATCGCGATGTTGACTGTTGTTGATAGTCGTTAAATATTTAATAATTACTTTATTTATTCAATCTATGTTTTAACAAAGTCAGGCTCTAATTAGACACAATGAAATCAAGAAATCTAGTAATTTAAAATAAACACTAACGAACAAAACAAAAAAGAGAGGAAAATAGAAGAAAACGAAAGAAGTGACCTGAAAGTTATCTCTTCATAAAATTTCATCTTATAATGTAATCACATTATGTAATTACATCTAAAATTGTGCATTTAATGGTTACAAACTTACTTAGCTAGCTAAATAACTATTCCAAATACATTTAGTAACTTTTTTTTTAAATTTCATATAAGTAAAATCATAATTCAGATTCTAAATTTGGCATAACTCTTTAAGTCATTACACATAGAACACATTCCTAGCAAAAACTATTTTTTATGGTAGGGCCTAAGCCTATGAATTATGGAGAGTTATGAAAATAAAATATTCTCTATTCGTATTAATCTTCTCACATTAAGGTGGATTATGCCGAATATTTCATCCTGGATCATTCAATATTATAATATGTCTTTAATTAACATTATTAAATTATATGAATTAATAAAAATTGGAGAAAGTAAGCAGGAAGGAAAATAACTAAGAATACTACACAATAACAAAAGTATTTAATAGGCCTATATTATATTATTTTAGAGTTCACTGTTGTTCTTTATTTCAATTTGCACAGTTTTCTTATATACTGACTGCAAATTGGGGGTTTACACTTTTCACAAGCCATTGCCGTTTTCCTTTCCCTACTGTAGACACGTGTAGCACCTCCTAAGCTTCGTAGTCTATTTGTGTCGGGAATATTGGGCTTTTGGAATTGTGGCATAATAGAGCCTAAAACGCCTTTAGTTCGGTTATATTAACTTTATTCAAGCGTGATCTATTCGGATCTTGGTAGTGCATCCGTGATTTCTCAATACTGTATTTTTGTTAATTCTTACGACAATTTCGTTGAGAATTTCTTCAGCGAAAATTAAGTTCTTATTAACCCAATGCTTTCGTTGAACCTCTTAAGTTAGATACAGATGTTATAGGACTCACGAAAGTAAGATAGCACAAGTTGAGTTTAGACTTTCACACTGTATTTCTTTCTGGGGGTCTGCAGCCACGTTAAATGATGTATTTATGGTCCAGAGGTGTCGACAATAGAACTTCATGTAGGGAATATTTTATGAAATACAGTTTTGTAACGGTATATGCTCTGTATGTTTTCAAACTTCTGGAACTTTTTCATTTAAACTCATCTGAATTTCAGAAAAACAGCGACTTTCATAATTTTGATACAAGAAACAAAAATAATCTACAACCCATACGGTTTTTTGTTTTAAAATATATACTAGTTTAACTGTTAATGTCAAGGCGCTAAATTTATTAATCTTAATAGCAAATATGTCCCTACAGTTTGGAGGATACACGCGTAGTGCTTTTAAATACACATAACTTTTAAGTAATACACTTAATTTTAATTTATTTATATTAGTAGTTTATATTAGGATTTACGTTAGTATTACAGGAAAGATTATTATTATTATTATTATTATTATTATTATTATTATTATTATTATTATTATTATTATTATTATTATTATTATTATTATTATTATTATTATTATTATAGCCTCTGGATTGTTTAAAATATTTCCTATACAGGCCGTGAGTCCTTTAGGGTTAGAGGTTGTTGAGGCTTCCAAATGTTTAGACATTCGACATATGAAGATGGTAAGATTGTCACTCAGGATTGCTCTGGTAGGTTATTAATTTATATTGGTTAATATATGACCTGATCAGTAATCGAATCCATGATCTTTCGGTTTGTAGCGCATTATTCCAGAACGCAGTCCAAACATGGTGGTACTGCAATCTACGTTAAGGAAAACATTTTATGTAGAAAACTTGACTTAAATTTTATTTGCTCTGAAAAACACTTTGAAGCCACGGCGGCAATCGTCGATAGTTTGAAACTTATTATTGTCTGTTTATACCGCTCGCCCGACGGTAATGTTTCTACTTTTTTAATTAACCTCGATAATCTGTTAATGTATTTGACTAAATGGACAAGTCACAAAATTATTATCGGAGGCGACATAAACTCTGATTTTGATGTTACCACCAATAAAAAGTCAGTTATTGAGTTTAAAAACCTGTTAGTGCAAAATGGGTTTGTCTATCATAATATCGTAGAAGCTACTAGAGTACGTGCATGTCTTGATAATGTTTTAAGTAATTTTAGAAGGGATCAATGTTCAGTGCTTATAGAGAACTTTCATTATTCAGATCATTCTGCTTTATGGTTTACTTTTTAAATTGATGGCTACCTGTACGCCTTTTACCAAAACTGAAACTTTTAAAAGGAATTTTTCTTTGACAAATACTTGTAATTTTAATGAATGGCTCGGGGCAATTAATTGGTCATCTGTCTTAGAATGGCCAAATACTACAGCTGAATTCTGTTTTGATACTTTCTTTCAGACGTTTTTAAATTTATTTAATGAGTATTTTAAATTTAAATCTTGTAAGAATCAGCATTCGAAAACTAATTTTCGTAATCGTTGGTACACTGCTGAATTGGCTGATATGAAGTCTAAACTTAAGATACTGTATGATATGTATAAGATTACTGGTGAAGAAAATCATAAGAACAATTACTATCTCAGTTTGAAACAGTATAAGAAAATGGTAACTGACGCAAAATTGAATTATAATAGCGAACTTATTGAAAATGCGGATAATAAAAGTAAAACGGCTTGGGCTATTATAAATAAGTTTAAAAAAGATGTCAATAACAAACAAAAGATTCCCTTCTCACCTGATAATTTTGCAAGTTTCTTAAGTAATTTTGTCTCTGATATTAAGGTTAAAATTTCAAAGGTAGACGTATGCCCTTATGATTTTTTAAATAATTATATAATTCCTCCTTGCAATTTTGTCTGGCAAGAAGTTAGTTCTGGAGATAATCAGTAGGATGAAAAATTCGAATAGTAAAGACATATATGATATTTCTAACAAATGTTTAAAAAATGTTATCAGTAGCATTGTTTGTCCTTTGACTATCTGCATAAACAAATGTTTAAATGAGGGAGTTTTCCCGAGTTGTTTGAAGGTTGCTAAAGTTATACCTGTACATAAAAAGGGGTCTCATAATGAACCAGGCAATTATAGACCAATATCTTTGATTCCTATTTTCAGCAAGGTTTTCGAGTACGTAGTTTTAAATCAATTAAACAGATACTTTGAATATTATGGTCTGTACAATAATAGTCAATTTGGTTTTAGAAAGGGTAGAAATACTATTGCTGCAGTTGAACAGCTTGTGCAAAATATTTTACAGTCTTTTGAAAACGGTGAATATCTTTGTGGGACCTTTTGTGATTTGACAAAAGCATTTGATTGTATTGATCATAAATTACTTTTGGACAAGCTACAATTTTATGGTATTCAGGGTAAGGAATTAAGTCTATTCAAGTCATATTTGCATAATCGTAAACAATTTGTATTTATAGATGGTTCTTATTCAAATGAAGTCTTACTAAAAACGGGCGTACCGCAAGGTTCAATATTGGGGCCAGTTTTATTTTTAATAGCCGTTAATGATTTACCCAATAATATACATGTTGAAACGCTTATGTACGCTGATGATACTACTTTTATCACAACGGACAATAATCTTATGAATTTAATGAATAATGTTGGTGACATTAAAAACTCAGCCTTAGCTTGGTTCTGTTCAAATGGTCTGTTTTTGAACGAGGGGAAGACTTCCTCTGTTCTGTTCTCTTTAAAACAGTTGCCAGATAATTTGTTTGATGACAAATCCGTTTCGTTTTTGGGGATTAAATTAGATTATCAGTTGAGATGGGATGCTCACATTGAAAAACTTACAACAAGGCTGTCTTCTACTGTGTTCTTAATTAAACATTTAAATAACTGTATAGGCTACCGACGTCTTATTTGAGATGTGTTTATTTTACGTTTTTTCAATCTATTTTGAGATACGGGATTATAATTTGGGGAGGTTCTAACAAGACTAATGACATCCTGCTGTTGCAAAAGAGAATTCTTAGGATAATCAAGAGGTGTGATATTCGTGAGCATTGTAAACCATTATTTATTGAATTAGAAATTTTAACTGTTGTAAATCTATATTTATTAGATCTTCAAGTTCATGTACATAATAATATAGATAACTATAATTTTAGAAAGGATGTACATGGGTATCAAACAAGATTCAACAATGAATTGAGTCTACCTAAATTTAGGTTAAGTAAAACCAAGAATTCTCATTTATATTTAGGACCTAAATGTTACAACAAGTTTCCCGCCAAAGTTAGAAACTATAGAAAAAAGAAATTTTCAAAAGAAGTGTACAACTGGCTGAAAAATAATCCCTTTTATTGTATTGAGGAGTTTTTAACGCTTAGCTCACAGGAGATTGTATTTTAACTGATTTTATCTTTTAATGTATTTAAGACAATGTAGTTTCTACAGATTTTTTTGACACTGTTAATGCCAATATCTGTGCCTAACGACAAAGAAATATTATTATTATTATTATTATTATTATTATTATTATTATTATTATTATTATTATTGTCTCAACTAACTGCACAAGAACTTGCCCAAAGATATTGATTCATCTTATTAAAATTTGTATTTTAGTAAAAATAATACGCGACAAAAATTGTTTAGAATAATATTTCCGAATAATTTATAAAATATCTATAGAATGAAGAACTTTTACCATCATACTGTTTTGCCGAATCTTCCGGCTGAAGATAATAGCGGATGAATATAACAGCGTTGTAATTTTACTCTAGATGGGCATTGGCAACAGAATGCATAAGGTGGACATAGATTATTATTTAATAAAATATCCAGAACTCTCTTCCAAATCAATTAAGATAATTTGAATTTGAATTGTTTTATTCGTCCAATATATCATTACATGATATGGGACACGTCATACAATAATAATCATACAATAATAATACAATAATACAATAATAATAATCATAGAATAATTTAACTTAATGAATATAATAAATACATAAACAATTTACCCATCTATTAACACAAATATTCATCTACAGAATAGTACGATTCATTACATAGGAAAGCAGATAATTGAGTCTTGAATTTGGTAAAATTTTCAATTTCTTTAATTTTGGTAGGTAATTTATTGAAAAGTTGTATTCCATTATGTGTGAGAGAATTTTCAAATAATTTTGTATTGTGACTGATTAAGGCTAAATTCGATTTTCCTCTTGTATTATGAGAATGTATTGCTGAATTTGTTGTGAATTTATTAATGAACGATTTTACGTGCAAAATAACATAGAACATGTACATACATGGTAACGTCATAATGCTTAACTTTTTGAAATATTGTTTACAGCTTTCGAATCTTGGAATATTACAGATTATTCGTACTACTCTTTTTTGTACCCTGAAAACTCTATTGGAAATCTTCATTCCCCCCCAAAACATTATACCCTGTTTTAATAGGCAATGAAAATAAGCAAAATACGCTGTTCTAATAATATTCATATGAACCGAATTCTTTAACGTTTTAAAGGCAAAGCAAAGTTTACTAAGTTGTTTCGTCAAGTTTTCTACATGGAGTTTCCAATTTAAATTTTCATCAATCCATACACCTAAAAATTTTGTGTGGTGTTTGTAAGAAATCTTCGTATCAGTTAAAATAAAATCAGGGAAAATTAAACTTTTGTTTACTTTATGATGGAAACCAATTGAAACTGTTTTATCGATATTTATAATAAGACCATTTTCATGAAACCAGGGTATGAATCTCTCTTTTAAATAAAGTTAAATTTAAAGTTAAATTAAAGTTAAAATAAAGTTAAATTGTTCTTTCCGATAGTAATACATACCGCCACAACAAAATATTGTAAAGCCACTAGCAATTGAATAAATTCAAAGACTCAACAGTAAATCAGTTAAATGACTTGGATGGCATAATACGAGAAAAGAACCCTTTGTAATTTTTATTTACAATTACATTACTGTTGTAATTAATATTTTCTTAAAATATTTATTTTTTTACATTTTTACTTAATTTTAACATGCTCCAAATCATGAATAGAAATTCTACAAAAGCCTACTTTTTCATGGAAGGAAGTCAACATTTATAAGCTATTTTTATGGTGTAATAATTAATGTCAGTGTTAAGTCGTTGTTGGTATTAGCGTATATCCGTATAAAACCCACCTCCATTAGATTGCTCCACCCCATTAATACACCCCCCTCCTCGGACTTGAAACTGTTGGAGGGGGCACGGTTATCGAGGTTCGGCATCATCTCCCACAAGAAGATTCTCACAGCACAGGTGTCAGAAATCAGAGCATTCATAATAATCGAAATCGCAAGTGTGGCTTATTACAATCCGGTGGAATTTAATTAAATACATAGACTTTGAACAATTTTACATGTCAACTCAGTCAATTAAAAATATATATATATAGGTGTGAATAATTACTGATATTTTGAATTGCATCGAATTTTGGAAAATTAAGTAGGATGTCTGTAGAAACTTTAGTACTGATACCGGCAGAATTAGGTTTAGGTACGACTAAGTTTCTCCCTGGAAGCGGTGTAAATGGTGAAGAAGGAAATCAACGTTTGGCAGTTCACAGCGAACAATATATCACTGCAGGGACCATATTCCATCCCTTCCAGGGTAACGTGAGGATGGGAAGGTTTTACAAAGAAAACCTTTTACGAGAACATGATGTAAGTATACACGTTTTAATGCATCGATATCAATCCAATTAATAAGGATGCAAGGAAAGTGTTCATGCAGATCCTAGGGTTGTTTTGCATTAGGACATTGTAGGTGTAGTCTCATTTACCATGATAAAGCCTTTTTCTTCTAATAATAGATGGTGTAGGTGTACACAATCAGTAGGGCAAGGCATTTGATGATTTTGTATCTTTTTTAGGCTATATGAAGGTTAAAAGATAGCTCGAATATACATAAATGTGTATCATTAAATAATTGATCAAATAAGGGCAGTTTGTTTTTGCATTATTTTGCTTATTTTGCATTTCTTGTCATTTTCTAGAGATAGGTCTTTTTTTGGCAATTTATAGGTCATTTTCGGCATCTTTAGGTAATTTTCGGCATTTTTAGATCATGTTTCAGTGGAGGTAGAGAGGAGATTTTTCCATGTACAAATCGTTACTTTCAGACAACAGACAATGGTTTTTATTTGAGAATATCCGCCAAGTGTTCTTAGTTAATTTTAATTCAGGTTTATTGTAAACACCATAGCAGTTTGTCTTGTAGCAATAAAGATTTTTTTCTTTCTTTCTAAATGGCACATTTCTGCTAGGGGCCATTTGATGGGCATTCCAGTTCAGAAAGAATTTCTTTTTCGTTAAGAGTGTCCAAGTAGCATAATTCTACTTATTTCTTTAATAACAAAATAAGTGTGTTTTATAATGTAAATTCATATATAACGCACTGTCATAAATTGATTTTACCAATTCATTACTTAAAAAACTAATTATAAGTAATAATGGTAAATTTATGGGGCATAGTTTTTAAATTTTGGGTCTTTTTTCACTATTTTTAGGTCATAAATGCATTTTTTATTTTGCATCTTATCACTATTTTATGGTCATTAAATGCCTTACCCTAATGATCAGAAATGGTTATGAAGTTGTTTTGAAAGGTTCCGTTATGTTGAAATTAAATAGTATTTGTCTATTCTAGTCTTTACTGTTTCTCCATTTACCAAGAATAGTTTTTAATTCTGTGGTAACTAAGAACAGAGATAAAAGAAACAAACATTTCTATGAAAGCAACACTTCTATGCATTTAAAGAATTCAGAAAATAAAACTCGATAAACGAACTCGTAATTTTACAAAAATTTCAACGAATAAAAGTAGATCAAAATAATATCATAACCAATTTTTGACATGCAATTTTGACAAATTACAGTTTTTGACATTTTGTGGGAAGATCACGTAAGCAAAATAAGTAGAATTTTAAATTTTGGGCAGCTTAAAACATTCCCAGAAGTGTACATGTTCTGATTGCGAAGTTTCGTCGATTTACATGCAGCCATTTCATGAAACTGACATACCATCAGATTTACAGACGTCATATAGTAAGAGAAGAAAGTTAAAAATTTCACAATTGATGATCATTCTGCCCGAAATGGACATTTGAATAATTTTTCAGAGGGGACCCAGGAACAGACATGAAATTCCTTAGTATTTTATTTATAGGCATATAAATATGTATTAGGCCTATGCAGACTACGCATTTTGCCGGTGTTTGCCAGTGCCCATATTTCATTATTGTAGATTTCTACATAAAAGCAGTTTTAAATTTCCATAACTGAGAGATGTCAAATGAGAAAAGAGTAGTAGCATGCAATGTTTACAAACATTAATTTAGGGTCTCGTGGAGATTTGTAGTCGTACCACTTACAGGCTGATCTCCGGGTTAAGCCTTCATTTCTAAAATTTACGTTGCAATAAGATTAATTTCGAAGATAAAACTATTATTTATAAACTATTATTCAGTTTGAAAGTAATATTAACCCGTTATGTCCCAGAACTATTTTTGTTTTAAAACCAATATTTATTTTCATAAATTGGCTAAGGAAATCCTAAGGATTATAAAAATGTTAGTCATTTTTTTCCTTCCCTGAGTGTGCCCAAAAAGACGTGTTACAATGCTGGACCATTCCGGGAAAAAATCTGTATAGGGAGTAAAAATATTAAATTAACTTATTGTATAGAATTCTGTTTGTTTATCAAAACAGTGAAGGATATCAAACATTTTAATATTCATTTGAACATGTTTACTTTGTAAAAAGATATTACTAAACATCACAGTTTTACAAAATTTGGCCGGTATGTTATCATCAAAATATTTATGAAACTGTTCGTGTGGTTTCACCCTATTGCAGTGTGGTGGATAAAAGTAAAATTATTTGTAACTTCATTCAAAGAACTTGATATTCTTACCATACTGTGGGATGGAATACGTAAATGTCTGAAAGCTATATTTTCAGCTAAAGGAATTAGTTGACTAAATAATCGGAAGTGACGTCAGAAGTCATTATCGAAAGGTACATGGTACATAGAAATCACATCCTTAGTAGCTAGCAATCGAGAATGTGACTTGTGGGCTAAATCATAGCAATCTTGATAGTAATATATAGATAAATGGAAGCAGATAAACGCATACATGTCAGAAGTTCGTGCAAGAACTAGTCGTGAAATTAAGAATCGGTAGCTCATAGTTAACGACTTCAACTTTCAAACACAGCCTTTGATCATTTTTTAAAAATATATTATCTATTCTAATTGCTCTCGATTCGACGGCATTCTTTCATTTGAGTCTATATTAAATAATATTTTACTTGAAACTATACTTTCTTACTCTTCCTAAAAAAATAGATAAAAATTATTTATTCAATTCGGAGGAATGGTCAACAGGACCGGCTCGCCCATATAGGCGAACTAGGCAGCCGCCTGCGACGGAAATGTTTAGAAACATTTAGGGTCGCAACATTTAGATTTTAAAAAAGCTGAAATTTCCAACGCACATTAAAATAGGATAAAATATGTTGTAGAGTAATAGTAAAAAGTACATAAAATTATAGAAATAAATTCAGTACGTTTGTCAAGGTATTTATTGGCTTCGTTAGAAACATAAACTTGCGCCTGCTAGGAAGGGATGAAGCACTAGACTCAACTTGGCAGTCCTCCAGCGCCAGACCGGCGATGGTCTTTCTACCATTTCCTGGGAGAAAAAACTTATCTATGATGTAATTCCTTGTTTGTTTAGTGTAAATACGAAAAGCTTTTCAATTAAATTTATTTTTATATAATCCCCATAGTATCTAGACATGTTATAATGTCTTCATAAAAACAAGCCTTTCTCAAATTAGGCAAATTCAACTCAATTTTATCTAACCACTTAACCACTTATTTAGAGAACGAGAAATCCCATGTTTAATCAAATGGTAAAGAATGGAATGAGTGAAATGGCAATTTAGGGGGCGCCGAAATAATTTATTGCCCAGGGTGCCAAAATACCTAGAGCGGCCCTGCCCGGCAATTAATTTGTCTATTATATAACGGGAACGGAAAATGGGGGAAAATATAAAAAGTTGTAGTCTTTACATAATTCTACATTTTCGGCCTTAATGATCAATAAAACAATATTATTATTATTATTATTATTATTATTATTATTATTATTATTATTATTAATTATTAACTTATTATAATTTTATTTCATTGCTCAACATCATTAACTTCATTTGAATTGACACACAACCAAAAAAGGATAGACTGGCTAAGAAATAATATATACCTAAGCACTCAACAAGAAGAAAGTAATTTAAAACATATTGAAGGAACTTAATAATTACAATTTCTTCTCTTTCAGATGAACAAGGCTTGGGTTAGTAAATTATCTATCTTCAACAAAAGATATACCTTTTTATGTTTGGAAATCACAACACTCCAGGAATCCATCTTCAAAAATATTTTAAAAACATCCGTCTGATTCGGTAGTTAGTTTTGACTTGAGGATAATAATAGAACGTGCTCTGAATAGACTGTGAGATATTTGAAATCGTAATACTGGCTTTCAAGAATAAAAAATCCAACAAAATAACAGAAAGCGACTACAGTAGGGGGTAAATGGTAAAGGGAAGTTTTATATTGACCAAAGTGCTCATCAGAATGGGCAATAGCGCATCGTCATGCATCAATAATGAAGAAATAAGCTTAGTCACTTGATAGGCTGTTTTTATTATAGCATCCATACCAATCTTTGAAAAGCGGGTGAAACAATTGATCAGCAGGATGCAATCGAGCACTCCCGCCATATTGTGATTATTTCCTTTTTTGCAGTAATAGTAATTTTATATTGATAGGTCTATGTCGAAATATCAAGAAGTAGAACGGAATAACAGAACCTTCTTACACTGTAAAAATACGTCATGTCATAAATTGGGAACTGTACGAGTTAAATAAGTGGTGACTCAAGGTAAGCTACTCGTACAGCATTTATAGTAATGGTTTAATATTCTCTATTTAAAAAAATATATCACTCTATATAAAAATACAAAAATTCCTGCCTATAAAACACTTTAATACTTGAGAGATTATAGTTATTTACAAAATGTTCTTTTAAAGTCTTGCTTGCTTGCTGGTATTTGACAATATATCGTACACTGTAAAAATACGTCATGTCGTAAATTGGGAACTGTACGAGTTAAATAAGTGGTGACTCAAGGTAAGCTACTCGTACAGCATTTATAGTAATGATTTAATATTCTCTATTTAAAAAAATATCACTCTATATAAAAATACAAAAATTCCTGCCTATAAAACACTTTAATACTTGAGAGATTATAGTTATTTACAAAATGTTCTTTTAAAGTCTTGCTTGCTTGCTGGTAGGCCTATTTGACAATATATCGTACACTGTAAAAATACGTCATGTTGTAAATTGGGAACTGTACGAGTTAAATAAGTGGTGACTCAAGGTAAGCTACTCGTACAGCATTTATAGTAATGATTTAATATTCTCTATTTAAAAAAAATATCACTCTATATAAAAATACAAAAATTCCTGCCTATAAAACACTTTAATACTTGAGAGATTATAGTTATTTACAAAATGTTCTTTTAAAGTCTTGCTTGCTTGCTGGTATTTGACAATATATCGTGACTCTTTCTGTACACCTTTGTCAGCTTTTATAAAAGTGAAAAATTCTTTACGACTATAATAAACATTTACAGTAAACTGGAGCTCTGCTTTTATCATATCTACACCACTCTTATTTCTTATGTCAGTTAATTTATTGTTAATTAATGAAACAATTATTTATGTTCCTGGGGTTGAACCAGGAACACTGAAAACAAACCCAACCAATTACAGCTGCTAATCATATTTCATAATATATTAACAGTATGAAAATATCATACCAAAATAATTTTAAAAGAATGAATGGCGGAAATTCTGGAAATATGGAATATATCTTGAAAAAATACATGACCCGGGATTTTATCCAAATTAGGTAAAATACGGGATTTCCCAGGAAATACGGGATAGTTGGCAACTCTAGTGGTAAATCTTAAGGAGCTATCGACGGCTGTTAAAGATCATTCGGTCTATTTCCGTTCATTAAGTAATGTCTTTGTGATTCCAATCCAGCATTTGCCTTTGCGATTGGGTGAATCCAGAAAAAAATACTCAGACTGATCGGCAGGAAATTTAAACAAACGCTAGGAATTCGAGAAGGATGCGAAATCTACGGTAGCTAATATATTACTGGTAATTACAATTGTGATGCTGATGATAATTAAAATAATTATATGTTGTATAATGCATGTATAAAATATTCCACCTAGACCCTTGCTATTTTGATTTTATAAACCTTATTTATTATTGTAACAGCTTAATAGCCTCGTACACCTCTAAAATTACAGTCGTCAACATAAATAAAACATATATTGAACAAACGTGATGACATTAAAATTGTAAAATCTTAAAAATATTGAAGTTACAATTGGGACAGACGATAGGCTACTTTTCGGCTATTCAGCCATCTATAGGTCCTTAATACCCTTTTTTCTGGTGATCTTATTTCTTGTGTCCTTACATTAAACTCATAATGTTATAATGATCGCAAGAAATAAGATCACCAGCAAAAGGGTATTAAGGAACTGAAGATGGCTTAATAGCTTAAATACATCGTCCAGCCCAATTGGAACTACAATATTTGGAAGATTTTACAAATGCAATGCCATCACGTTTGTTCAACACATGTTTTATGTAAACGAGTGTAATGTTTAAAGATTGCCGAGGCTATTGAGCTGATATAATAAAAAATCAGTTTTATAAAATCAAAACAGCGAGGGACTAGGTGGAATCTTTTATAGGCCTACATGCATTATACAACATAATTTCATCCATCGTAAACAAAATATTCAACTCATCAACACGTAAAAACAGTTAACAGAATTGACACAATTATTTAAGCTTTGCCAAGTATTTATTTCTTATTAATTCTATTGCTATATGCCATTTTAAAACACTTTTACAAGGTGAATAGGGTACCGCGGGGCTTTTCCGCTCATGGGGCTAATCCGCCCGAAATAAGAAATGTTGCAACAGCGCGTGACTTTCTCACATATCCAAGGTTATTTTGCCTTCAGTGTGAGCCTCTGTCTCTTGGCAGCCGCACGTGTCTGCAGTAAAAGTATTTTGTGTTCCATTGTTGGAAGTACAGAAGAACAAAATCTAGAGGTAAGCGAATTGTGATTAATTATTTCCATATTTAAAGAATACAACCGTACAAATTAAGATGTATCATGCACAGTAATGCAAACTTCTAACTGTTATTGTTACTATTATAAGAACACAGGTTATGCAGTGCATATATACACAAATATTGCTGGTTTTGTTCACAATGGTATAATTTGGCACGTCTTATGAAATGTCTGCACTTGGGGCTATTTCGCCTAGTACACGCGGGGCTATTTCCGCTCAGTAAAATTACTAGCTTAATTAGTGTTTTAATGCGAAATACTAGACAACATGTGTTATTGGTTCATTTCAGATGGTCCGTACATACTAAAGAAAAAAGCCAAGCCCTGTATGGTCCGAGGAAGATATGAGTCGAGCAATAAATAGTGTCGTAAGCGGAACCGTGAGTATGAGAGGAGCTGCTGCATTGTTTAAAATTCCTTATTCTACACTTAAAGATCGAGTAAAATTTTCAAAATTGTGTTTGCCAATGAGAGAAAAGAAACCTTACAGACCAGCTGGTCATCCAACCGTATTTAGTTCAGAAGAAGAGCGTGATTTCTGTACTAGGTTGAAAGACTTAGCTGCAAGGGGTTTTGGCTGCACACCAGAACAAATTCGCCGGGCAGCATTTACTTATGCAAAAACAAATAACATCAAACATCCCTGGGACATGGAAAATATGATTGCAGGTAGAGACTGGTTTACCGGGTTTATGAAGAGGAATAGTGATATATCACTCCGAAAACCGGAAGGGTTATCAAAATCCAGAGCTGAGGGGATGAATAAGCAGGCTGTGATTGATTTTTTCGATTTGTATCGAAATTTGGGTGAGGAGATTGAAATTGGCACTAAGCCTCATCTCATCTTTAATGTTGATGAGACGGGTTTGCCCCTTAATAATTCCCCACCTAAAATAGTGGCAGCAAAAGGAACTAGAGAAGTAGTCAAGATTACAAGCGTGGAGAGGGGGGAAAATGTTACTATTGTAGCTTGCTGTAGTGCTAGTGGTGTGTTTATTCCCCCCTTTGCTATCTTCAAAGGTGTTAGATTTAGAGAAGTATACAAACATTCTCTACCAGCAGGTTCAGAAGTCGCCATGTCTGATTCTGGATATGTGAACGAAGATGTTTTTCTTAAGTGGCTCGAACACTTTCAGAAGCACCGCTCATCTGGAAAATGTCTTCTAATCTTGGATGGTCATGCTTCTCATTCTTCTCTTCAGTGCTTAGAATATTGTCGTCAGAATGAGATAGAGATGATCTGCCTTCCACCTCACACGACGCATGCCCTTCAGCCACTGGACAGATCAGTTTTCAAGCCACTGAAAGTTTTCTACCACCATGCTGAACAAATTACATGCATTCGACACCAGGAGGCGCAATCAACAAGTTTAACTTTGGAGAACTGTTTTCCACTGCATGGAATAAAGCTGCCACAGTTGGCAATGGTGTTAAAGGATTTCAATGCACTGGATTGTTCCCATTAAACCCTTTAGCTATTCCAGAAGAAAAATTTCTTCCCTCAGTTCATTTCCAGACAGATACCCTCAGTGTACCATCATGTTCAGTTTCAGAGAATCCTCAATCTTCCCAGCTGAACCCTGAGTCCCCTTCATCAGGATCCTCTTGCGCCGTTCAGCAGAAGACTTCTCCTTTCAGTACAATCATTCCGAGTCCAGCAAAACGAATGTCCAAAAAGAAGTCAAGAAAAGTAACACAAACAAGACATTTAACTTCAGATGCAAACTACGAAGCAACGAAGGTCAAACGCATGCTAAAAATGGAGAAAGGAAGCAAGGACAATGCAAGTAAGAAACGTCAGTTAAGTGAATCGAGTGATGACTTACAGCCTATTGAAATCCGAGATGATAATGAGAACACTCCTTGTGGATTTTGCGGCCTGAAGTTCTATTCGCCAGAATCGGTCAAGAAAGGAGACTGGATAAAGTGCCAGAAATGTGCCACTTGGTTTCACGAAGTGTGTGTGGGTGCAAAAGGTAGAAAAATGTTTACTTGTGGCAAATGCTTATGATTTTGACGTCGAAATGTATAGGGCAGAATAGCCCCTTGACTGGGCGGAATAGCCTCGCTAATTTTACAAATTGTGATTTTTGCATTCCTCAGATGTTTGTTTAATACATTGTTTGTGTAAAGGAATTTTCACATTTTACTTGTTGGAATTTATTCCTGATTAAAGTACCATTAATTGTATCACATTGACAGATTTTTTAAAAAGGTTTTATGTCACTTTATTAGGCTAAAAGTTGAAATGAGCGGGATAGCCCCGCTGTACCCTATGCCTAATAAAAACGATGTGAAAACACCAGCTTTTATTATCGATCCAACGAAGAAAATAAGGGTAATCTTCATATCATCTTATCGCTAAATTTTAAATGTAGGGGTATTATTTAAGTACTGTCATTCCTGTAAAATTTAATTAATGTTCGTGTTATATTATCTCTTTGAACCAGGACAGTTGACTCTTTCAGTGAATCGTCTCTTTCTCACAGTTCCTTGGTGTCGATATTGACAATAGCATGAAAAGTACAGTAACCATGTTGAAATATTGCTACTGTAAAATACGTATTAAAACTCAACTATACAAACATTCGTCAAACCTAAGTGAAAAAAATCTTTCGATGGATACCTCACTCGATGTACAATACAACCCAAACAGAAATGATCTACTGTAACATCCATTACCGGAGAGTTTTCCCATCTTGATCATTGTAATACTTTGGACAAGCATCTCTGAATCACTGCCACGAGTATTGGCGGATGTAATGGGGGGGGGGGGGGAGCCGGGGATGCTCAGGCGCCTTTAAATGAACCAGTGAATTTCTGAAAATTCGCAATTGTAAGAAACATCTTGAATTTTTTAAATTTAAATGTCATAAGAAGACTAAGAAATGAAATGATAATTCTTTCACACTGGCCGTGTGTAGGCTAAGATGGAAAGGTGAAGTCAGAATGAAAAATTCATGCCATAGCCGGGATTTGAACCAGGATATTCGGCTCTCCGTGCCGATGCTCTAACCAACTGAGCTACCATGGCAACGTGCCGGTACAACATTAGAGAATTGGAGTCAGTTGGAGAATTTAATGGTCGCTAGCAGCCAGTGTTCATTCTATCCTCAAAGTGTGACTGTGTTTGAAAATGTCAAAACGTGGAGCATAAACCAGTTCCTTTATTAAATTTAGGGTTACAGATTTAGCGTGAAAAAAAAGGTTTCATTTAACATCCTAAGAACAGGATGGCAGTCATTAAGGTAAGATTCACTATACAATATTTATTATTTATTGCAATGAGTTTATTTTTAACATTTTTACGGCATTTTAATTTAAAAAGTCACAGTTTTGGTTAATTCGAAATTTGGATAATTCGATTTTTTCTAATTCCCCTTGGGGTTCGCATTACTAAGAGTCCACTGTATATATATATATATATATATATATATATATATATATATATATATTTAATATGAGTCTTTGAACTCCAAATATCCGAACTCCTACTAACCGGATCGCTTTGAGGCCGTATTCAATTGATGTTTGCAGCAGCGAGCATAGGGATTGGGATTGGGCCGATTAATTGCGAAAAAGCAAAAGTTTTAGCCGACAAAATCAACAGTCTGTCAGCAAAATAACTGACACGGACCGATATGTTCAAGATGTGATACTTGATTTAAGTATAATTTTGTAATGTTTAGTTTTTTTATTATTATTTATTTTTTATAAAGAAATGACCATTTCATGATTTATCCAATTATCTGGATATTTCATTATCCGATCGGGTCCGGACCCAATTAATCCGGATAATTGGTGTTCTACTGTAGTACAAAAATCTACATACCGTGCTTTAAGTGATTTTCTTCTTCGGTGCTCAGGTGCTAAGCCTATCAGTGAATGTTCAGCAACATCTTCAACGTTACAGTAGCGCATGTAGTCTATATCATCCGGTTCAGGCGATCCACTCGAAGTAGTGTTTGAACTGCGTGGTAATGAATAACGAATTTCAATGAGAACGCATATTGCAAAATTTGCATGTCACCACCGGAAATTAAAAATCAACCCTCAAACACTCTTACAAAGTGAAAGGTACGTGCCGGTACTCAACGAAAAAGTCGATTGACTTATTTTCATTGGGGATTATTGAGGCCCGGAAGTTAATGCTCTTATCAGAAGACGAAATGTGCATGCAAATGAGGACTGTTTTGACAAAACTCAACATGTGCCAAAACATAAATTGTTCAGGAGTTTTTTTTAAGTTTTTATTAATATATAAAGATAGAAGCCTTGCATATTGAGGCTTCAAATTGAATTAATTATGTTGATTTTTCTTATGTTCTTTTTTCACCATCTTAAAGATCTCATTTCAAAGCACCTAAAACCATTAAAAAACGAATTTCCCAAAAAGTGGAGATGTTGAGTTTTGTCAAAACGGTCCTCAAATATGCTCTAAAATTTGCAAAATATGCTACGGAATCAATGAAGTATGCTCTATTAAGTAAGTAATTTTAATAACTTACGTTCTCTTGTTGGCCGAATTACATTATAAATTACAAAACAGTAGAAATTGCATAAAACTACAAAACTTTTAAAAACAAGTCAATGCAAGAAGAATTTTAGTGTTTGAAAACCTATGAATAAGGAACACGAAATAATTTTTTAGTGGTAGTTTTTTACTATCCATAATTTATTGTCGCTTGTATAAGTGGAATATTCATGAATTTGATGTTAGAAAACATCTGACACTATAAAAGTGTTGATCTTCCTTCCCAAAGAGAATAATTATCTAGTATGATAGATTCTCGGGATTCCAACTGGGTCAAAAGGTTTCAGGTTTGTTCGCAAAGCAAATCCGTGACCGCTTGAGAATTTGTTGTACTGCGCATGTCCAGTCTGTAACTTACCCGTGATTTGCACTTTGCGAACGGTTACAATAATTTGGAATCGATAGTTTCTGCGTTTAATCGATATGATATGCAAATAAAATATATATTTCCCTTTGACATGTTATAAATGCAATATACATCGACAATGTAATCTATATTTTGGGAAACTTAATTATCTTCCATTATTCATACATATAAGTAGCCTATGTGTATAAATCTGGCGCAATGGTATAGGAGGGAGGAGTCAGGCGCGTGAAAATAGGTTACTGCGCATGTCTCTGATAACAATTCATGCTAGAGCCTGCAAACTTTTCTTATAGTACAGAAACTGTCCGTGAGAGCTTTGCGAACAGAAGATTGAAATCAGAATCACGGATTCTCGCTTTGCGAACGCTTGTGGTGAAAGAGCGCATGCGCGAACGATATGTTCCTGGTTTCTGACTGCTTTGCGAACAAACCTTTCAGCTACCAGAACTTTCCTGTTGCTACTACCTCTGCAGCCATCTTCTGGAAATTATGTCTTAGCTACTAACTGACCGATCATACAGTGATTCACTCGGTAGGCCTATATTTATATTATTTAATAACTCACCAGGTTTTTCAAAAGCACTTTAATTATTCCATCATCCTAAAAACATTAATGTTCTGTATGTCCACAGGTTTTACAAAGATTTGGTGCATTCGACATAATCCAAGAACTTGATGACAACCGTCAAATAAGACAATGCAACTGGGTTCGTTTTCTGGTGGTATGCAATCAAACCAAAGATCTCATCTCTGTAAATACACCCACCTCTACAGCTACTACAAGTACTTATCAAGAGGATACTAAACGATTCGGAAAGCTCGAGCCTAATATGGCTGCTTTGTTTTCTGATGGACAACCAGAATTCCTTGTCATAAAACCCATACCACCGCACAGTTTACTTGTTGTTCAATTTGGATGCGAATTTTCAGTACCAACGAATGAACTATCATTTCTTTCTGTGATCCACAAGTCCTACGCATCGACAAATACAGTAACTCAAGGTAATAATTATGTAAATAAATATGTTCAACAATACGTATAACTGATTGTGCATTAGTTGTAATGTTAATACAGTTGCCAGAGGAAACTATCAAAAATATGTTGGAACAAAATAATTTAAATAATATTGTATCGGTATATTTTACACAAAAATGCCGTACATCAGGAAACGTTTGTTTATTTTTTTATTTTTTTTTTAGTATTTGAAGCCTTTGGACAGCTGTAGATAAGTGAATCTAGTTGAAAGTGAAGGGCTAGTGGATTCTAACCTGCCCATATAATTTGCGAATGAGGGAAAATCCCGAGAACACACCTTCAGATTGGTCAGGATTTGAATTCGCGACTTTCCGAACACACATAGAGAAAAGGCACGGCTGGTAAATCGGCTCGTGGAAGTACATAATTTATTAATAAGAATAATTATGACATTGCTGTTTACATTTTTCTTACCAGTGTTAAACCTTCTCTTTCGAAGGACTTTCATACAAATTACTGTAGACACTCTGGGTCAACACTAGACAGGACATGGTGGGACTCATGAGGAACCAACTCGACGCATAGCAATCAACACCCAATCCTGAACTCAGGAACGGATTTCTTACTGTAAAATCTCCAACACGGCCAGAAATCGAACTCGGGCCGCCGGAGTTGATGCAGGTTTGCTACCAACTCATTCGCGGCGGCGGACATATAAATTGATTGATCCTATTACAGATTATAAAGTCATCCATTGCATAAGTTATACAATATAGGCCCCATAAATAAGAAAGTGCTTGATAAATCTGAATAACTTTTTCACGATTTTGGTAAAATTGTCTTCCACTACGGTATTTTAGCACTGCACTTAGTGTGAACAACGTAGTAACGAGATACATGTCAAATAATTGACAGAACTGTAGCGAAATTTCGAAATAAAAATAATAGTTTTTTTTTAACAAAATTTAACAAGCTACAAAAGAATCAGCGCACAAAAAACTATTCGGAGCATAGCGCTTGTTCATCAGAGCGGGGTCAGTTTTCGAGGTCTCATTGAGGATGGCTCGCATCTCAAACGTACTTTACACTTCCACATTGCATTATATTACACAAAGTGAATGTTTTAATATGACATAGAAAAATATGTAACTTACATAAATATGCAACAAAGCACTCAAATATATTTATATATTAAGTAATTATATAACGTCAAAACTGTATAGAGCAAAAAAAAAAAAATTAAAATAGCTTTATATAAAATAAAAATCAATATAGGCCTAAGGCTATTTCCATATGTACGAAATATATGAATGTTGAAATTTTCAGTCAGTTATGCCCAAACTACATTCAGTTTAAAAACCTGTTAAATTATTTAATAGCCTGTTGCTATTATTATTATTCCTGTAGAAAGACATAGAATATCATAATATTAATTTTACTTAATATAGATGATAATGTTAATAGTTTTCAGTGAGATCATTTAAGAAATATATTGTTTTGATTCCAAACGATGTAATATTCATATAGAGAATTTAGAGAGTGTAGCTTCATTATATAAACGTGTTATTTTTAGTTTTTGATCAAATAACTGATTTTATAACTCAAATAAACAACGTTTAGTATGGGTTTAGTTTAATATAAAAATACATATTATTAAATTAGATTAAATAATTCTGTGCAAAACATGAAGAAAAAATTGTCTTAGAATAGTAGCAATTTGACATTTGAGTTTGCAAATGGACAAAGAAAAAATGCAATTACATAAAAATCCGGACTCAAGTTATAATCTAAATGGAAATGGAGTTTATTAATGAAGATTTGTTGATTTGTCAAAGATGTATGCAATAGCCCAAATATTAATAATTTACAGAGATTCCATTGGATTTATCGAAGTCACTACTACCACCACCACCACCTAAGCAAGCTCTGTACTCACCCAGACCCACCAGTGGAAACAGCAGTCGTATTCGGATGTCACAGCGATCCTTGTTGCCATGTGAAGTCTGTGGTAAGGTGTTCGACCGGCCATCACTGTTGAAGAGGCACATGAGGACCCATACAGGTAAGATTATTATATTTTTGAATGTGACTAAAAGTAACGTTTCATTTATTCCACCCAGTTTACATCTCACGAAATTAACTTCACATTACCCACAAGTCTTGGGAGGTAAGAAAAACGAAAATACAGGGTGTCTCAAAAAATGTACTAACACTTTGAATGAGTATAAAAACATTATTTATGAACACAGAGACAAGTTTCAAGGCTTGAATTACAGAAGAAACATGTAGGCCTAATTAAAGAATCATGTTCGCAGATGTTCAAATTGATGACCGTCATTGTCCAGACAAAGCTGATAACGCGAACCAATGGATTCTCAAACGTCACGACACAGTTCATTTGGAATTTCGCGGCATTTTTCAATTTCGAATTTCAATGCATCAATTCAAGGTTCTTAAATACTAAAGGTTAGTCCACTTGCCACCCTGAGCGGTCATTGGCTGAGGGGTGTGACGTGGCTAGGGTGGCAGGCAGCCTCTCTCTAATAAGAAGTGAATGGAAAACAGATGGTTTTAAACTTTAATATTTAATTACAGGCAGCGACTATCAAGTGTTCTAACATGCCAACCGAAAGTATAATAACTATTCTGTTAGGCTGCGTGGTAGAAATGGTAAAAATCAATCGGGTTTGTTTAAAAATCGTAGTTATTGAAGCTGTTTTTAGAGGCTAAAATCAAATCTGCAGGTAATGTCAAGATAATTTGAATGTATTAGAGTTTCATAAGACTATAATACAGGACTATTTCTATTGTTCTTATTCGAAATAGGCAGAAAATATGACCCACAGTGTTAATTTAATTTTAATACTTCACTATTAATATACTGTAAGTTATAATTATTTATACACTACTTGCAGGAAAAATGGAAGAATTAATCTAGGAACATAGTACTAATTAGGCCTGTATTTGTTTTCTGAATTGTCATAAGGTAATGTATCTAGTAGGGTACACTTTCACCAAACAATGGAAGTGTTTTTATACTACGCACCAACTCGTTCGTTTTTACGCTATTTAATGACAGGTGTGTACGAGTACTATAGTTTAGCCCGGTGAGCCGGAATTTTCTCCCTCAGTAGAGGGAGCATGTAAATCTACAGACATAGGTATGATTTATTCATGCACATATAAATGCCACAAACCCTGATCGGGATTGAACATGCGACCATGGGAACAGAAAGCTAGTGCCATACAGACTGCGCCACCCAGGTCTACTACGTAAACTAAATTTTAGCAATGATTAAAATTATTATATTACTATTTATCATAGGTAATCCCACGAGAGATTACGAGTTTATCGATAGATTCACGACTGCGCAGCAGGGTTGGATTTATTAAGACTATTCCATTAATAAAATGTAACGGATTTTATAAATAATATATTATAATATAAATATTTATTTCTGGTTTGCTTTAATAAAATCGTTAATAGTGCCAGCTGTCACATCACGGCTAAACTAAATTAATGGACAAACTTCATTATGGAATACTAAGCAATGCTACCAACGAAGTAGTGAGAATAGAGTTAACCTCAAAATTAAGATAATTTAAAATCGGAACAAAATAAAAATACTTTTCTTTTCAAGAATGTAGGCCTAATCTATCTGTAAATTGCCACTGTACTTGAATGTGCATTGGTTAAAGACATAAGTTTCTTCTCCGTTGGATTTTCTCATATTGATAGCCTAATCTGCTGCGTTTGAGCTGCCCTAGTCAATTCAATTCAATTGTACACTTAGGTTGTTCACAAAACTTTTAAAGCTGAATCCATATGCATTTTATATTTCTTTCAGTTTTATGTGGTTTAGTTTCCTTTATTGAAATATCAATTTCGTCAACAGACGCATTACCAAACTTTCAGTTGTTTGCCCACTTCAAGATGGGCCAAAACCTGAAATTTCACTTGATTCTTTAGCCTGTGACCGACGGGAAATCTCCGAAAAGTTCAAATTTTTAGTTCTTAACCCGCAATAAAACTTTGAAAGGTTTTCAATCACTCACTCATATGGTTTACCCACTTCAAGATGAACTAGAAACTTGAAATTTGCAAACTCATTTTTAGCCCTTAGCCGACGAAAAATTCCAAAAACAGTTCAAACTTTTAATTTTTTATCCCTGGAAAAATTTAGGGTTTCCAATCACTCACTGCCAAAAATGTTTACCCACCTCCAGACGAGATAAAAGCTTGACATTTGGCACACTGACAGCTTTTAGCCTGTAACCGAAGGGAAAATTGCGGAAAGTATGTTTGTTTATTTTTTACCCCCTTAAAAACCTCACGGTAGTTCCACATTTTTTAGGTCTATTGTGGCTAAACATTTTAAATAGACGAACTCTACTCCGATCCAGTGTCAGTTCATGAAACAACTTTCGCGAGAATCTTCCCGGAGATTTTGGGACAGAGCCCAGAACAAGCAAAGCTAGTTTCTATATAAGTTGTGACTGGAGGTCAGTACGATACAGGTATTTATATTTTCTGCAGTATGGAATCAATATATTGAACAATGATTAATAACATAATATTATTACAATACATTTATATTGTATGACTACTATCAATTAAAAGGAATATTAACGTAATACTGATTACATATACCACAAATAGGCCTATTGTTGTAGACCTACTCCTGCATAATCTAATGTACAATAGATCCTAATTAGAACTAATAATACGTGATTCTCGCGTCTTAGCTATAAAAAGGAAAATTATGTATAGGAGTGTCTATAAGAAAATAATAGAGCAGTGTGACCCAGGCTTTCATTACCCGAGGTAAAGTTGTACTTGCCTATCTATCTAAACTGGAAATCATTCATGGAAACTTCAAATTACTCATTTGATATACCTTACACAGTCTTAAGCTTGATTCTAGTAAATTATTTTCAATACCATTTCTCTTGTTTAATAGCTTTCAAAGGTGAAAAGCACATATGTATTTTATATTTGCTAGTTATAAATAATTATAACTCATAGTTTTTTTTTAAACCGTGCATTGAATGGCTGAGAAATGATGTACACACTCTACATTAAAGTCAATTGATAGAATAGTCAACGATAGAATAGTCTTGTCTCGTTCAAGTATAATACATTAAGTTAGCTGGACATCATCTGCAGACTCAATCTAAACCTCTAAAAACAACTTCAAAAGATACAATTTTTAAACCAAACCATAAAGACTTTTACTATTTCTCCCACATGGCCTAATAGAACAGTTACTATTCTTGAGGTTGAAATCTTACAACATGAGATACTTGCTGCCTATAATTAAATATTAATTTTTTTAAATCAGCTGTTTTCCATTCACTCCTTATGGGTGAGGGTTGATCTGCCAACCTAATGACGTCACAAGACAAAACCGCGCGGCTGGAGAAAGTTTGAAAACATGGCCAAGTGGCACCCCCGTGGCATCAATTGTTCTTGGTTTTGTGCGAAAAACTTTGTCCTTGAGGTATCCCCATAAAAAGAAGTCCATTGGTGTGAGGTCTGGGTATTCAATGCTACCCCTTCGTCCAATCCATGTGTTTGGATAAGCATCATGGAGGTGAGCTCTTACATCTCGATGGTAGTGTAATCTGTAATCTGTAATTCAAGCCTTTCAACTTGTATCTATGTTCATAAATAATGTTTTTATACTCATTCAAAGTGTTAGTACATTTTTTTTTTAGACACTCTGTATTATCATCCAGTAAATTCGAGATTTCAAAATAAATAAGAAATATGTTGTGAAGCACATAACTTCCTCTACCCAAATAAAAGTTTAGCCACTTAGCATAATATTATGTATGAAATTCTCTTCATGTAAATCGGTTGCAAAAATGAAGAGAATGTTGTTGCCACATTGCATTCCATCGCATCTCCGAAGGATACACAACCCATAGTACTAACGTAACTTTCTTTATCCTAAGCATGGACAATACACCTTTCTCACCTATTCTGATATAGAAAAGGCCTTACTGCAAAGAATGCATATTCAGTTGTTTCAACCTGTTGCAAATGTTTATTGTTCACCAGACAAGAATGAGTTTCTACAAAAAGTGAATGGCTTTATAACTACCCAACAGAAATTTTTTCGAAAACTTTTTTAAACAAAAGTTCTAGCTCTTAGTATAAGTACCTCATATACAAAATTGTTAAAATCGAGAAAATGAGAAATTTTTTAAAATGTAAACTGGCATTAAAAGAGAAAGCATTTTTGTTATATCTCTTGGACTGATAGCCTTTCTTAATAAAACACATTTATATGCAAAGCCAACATCATGTTTTTGCCAACTGACCATCTATAATCTTACAAGCTATATCAGAAATTGGGCTTTTTGTGTAAATTTTTATATCTTAGTAAAGACTCCAGATTTTCTTATTTCCCAAAACTCAGCTAAAATGAACTCAAGTCCTTTCTTTATGACTGGTTTTATAGCTACCTTTGTGTACAATATCAATGAATGCACTGAGTGACCTAAAGGAAAACATAAATTTTTGGTAACATTTAATTTACAGATCTACAATTTTATTCCTTTTTTGCATACTCTAGAATACTTTTTTTTTTTAATGAAAGTTCGTTTTTCGAAACTTATACCCTTAGCAACCAGGGAAGGCGGTTGAGGCCAGGTAGGTTCCTTCGACCCGCTAGCACCCTCACATTTACAGAGGGAATTAGGACCAACCGTAATTTCCTCCCCATTAGTCACCTAGTCTACTTCAATCAATCAATCTTAGATTTTTTTTAATATGTCATTTTATCTTAAAATGTTAGTTATATATCAATTCTACACATAATTACAAGAAAAATGACACCAAACAATGTATAATTTACTTTAATAGGAACATTTATAACAAATACATAAATAAAAGTTACGAGAAAACTGCTTTCAAGTTCTATGTTCCTATTAAAGTAAATTATACATTGTTTGGTGTCATTTTTCTTGTAATTATATGTAGAATTGATATATAACAAACATTTTAAGATAAAATGACATATTAAAAAAATGTAAGATTGACTGATTGAAGTAGACTAGGTGACTCATGGGGAGGAAATTACGGTTGGTCATAATTCCCTCTGCTTGTAAATGTGAGGCTGCTAGCGGGTAAAGGAACCTACCTGGCCTCAACCGCCTTCCCTGGTTGCTAAGGGTATATGAACATAATATTATGAATTGCAGGTGAGAAACCTCATGTATGTGAAGTGTGCCACAAGGGATTTTCCACATCCAGCTCACTCAACACTCATCGCCGTATTCACAGTGGTGACAAGCCCCATCAATGCCTGGTGTGCGGTAAGCGCTTCACTGCTAGTTCCAATCTCTACTATCATCGTATGACTCACACCAAGGTAAATACTAAATTGCTATTAAACTGGTAACAGTCGCCGTGGGTGAGTCGGTAGCGCTCCTGCCTTCCACTCCGGCGGCCCGGGTTCGATTCCCGGCCGGGTCGGGGATTTTTCAGTAGTGAAAAATCCCTTTCCCGGGTCCAGGACTGGGTAGGTTAAGATAATGCACATTGTGCGCGATTCCTTAATTATTAAGCAGTATAACTAAAACTTCAAAAAAATTACTGTATCAGAGACAAACACTATACCAATAAAGTTCTGTAATCAGTACTTAATAAATGTATCTTACTTCCGTCCACTGTAGGACAGAGGAAGTTCAAATATTTTATGATCAAAAAAGGTTATGTCCACATGTGTATAAAATTCAATAATAGTAGGGCAAGGCATTTGATGATTTTGCATTTTTTTTATATGAAGGTTAAAAGATAGCTCGAATATATATAAATGTGTATCATAAAATAATTGATTAAATAAGGACAATTTTTTTAAAAAAATTTGCTTTATTTTGAATTTTTAGTCATTTTTAAGAGATGTCATTTTTTGGCAATGTTTAGGTCATTTTCGGCATGTTTAGGTAATTTCTTCAGTGGAGATAGAGGAGATTTCCTTATACAAATCGTTACTTTCAAACAACAGACAATCTTTTTTATTTCAGAATCTCCGCCAAGTGTTCATAGTTCATTTAAATTCAGGTTTATTGTAAACACCATAGCAGTTTGACTTGTAGCAGTAAAGGATTCTTTTTTTTTCTTTCTTTCTTTTTAAATGCCACATATTTGCTAGGGGCAATTTGAGGGACATGCCAGTTCAGAAAGAATTTTTTTTTCGCTAAGGGTGACCAAGTAGTATAAATTTACTTACTTCTTTAGTAACAAAATAAGTGTGTTTTATAATGTAACTTCTTACAAAATGCACAGTCATCCATAAAATTTGCTTTTAGCAATTCAATGCTTAAAAAACTAATTATTTAAGAAATAATGGTAAATTTATTTGTCATTTTTTTTAAATGTTGCCATTTTTTCACTATTTTTAGGTTATAAATGCATTTTTTATTTTGAATTTTTTCACTATTCTATGGTTATTAAATGCTTTGCCCTAATAATAGAAGTTCAAGACTAATGATACACCTGCCAGACATGAGTTTGCTACCAATGTGCTGTTGAGAATGATGAAGGCATGCTTCATGGCTGTGGCAGAGTTAAAAGACTACAAAAAGAAACCAGAAGGAAAAAAAAAAACAATGGGCATCCCACAGCATTAATCAACATGGTCACATTCTAACCATAAGAACAAAGCAAGATAATATAATAATAACAATAATAATAATTCATTTATTTATCCTGGCAGAGCTAAGGCCATTTGGCCTTCTCTTCCGCTTTGCCAGTCAAAAAATTACAGTTAAAAATACAAGTTACTTATAATTAAATAGAAGATAGTTGAACCTAAAACTAAATTAATTACAATTAAGTTACAAGAAAATCTTGAATAGAAAAATGAATACAAAATTAGATTGATAATTTTCTAAATTACATTCTAAGAAAAATTTTGGGCTTAAGACAGAAACAAAAATTTAAATTACATTATCCTGAATTAATTTACTGATTTTTCTATTGAATTGTCCCATTTGACAGTCTCTGACATTATGTGGGATGGAATTCCAGATGCGGGTAACTGAGACGGTGAAAGATGAAGAATACGATGATGATCGGTGTAAAGGGATAGAAAGTACATGACTATATTCTGAACGTGTATTTAGGTTGTGATGAGAGGACAGGTGTGAGAAGCGACATGATAAGTATGGTGGTGAAGATGTGTGTAGAATTTTGAAAAGGACCTGAAGACAGTGAAACTTTCTGCAATCGTTCAATCGAAACCATGACAACATTTCATAGGATGGCGGTACATGATCAAACAGGCCTACATTACAAATGAAACGCACGCATACATTATGAACACGTTACAGCCTTTGGGCCAGGTTAGAACTCAAGTCTATAAGAAAGACATCACAGTAATCGAAATGGGGCATGACGAGCGATTGTACTAGAGTCTTTTTTACGGCAGAGGGTAGGGGCATATCTAATCTTTTAATCATATGGATTATTGAATTAACTTTTCTGCACGTTTCAACAATGTGATTTTCCCACGTTAAATTTTTATCTACAAGAACGCTAAGATTTTTAACAGACTCGCTGAATGGGATGACTGAATTTCTGATATTGATTTGTCGAGTGTTATTTTCAACAAGTTTGTTTAAGAGACGCTGATGCCCCACAACTATTGCCTGTGACTTCACTGGATTCAGTTTGAGTCCCAATTTTTGTGTCCACCAGTCAATTACGTCAAGGTCTTTGTTCATGTTCATATAGAATGTGAACTGGACATATATAAGATGGCAGCAAAGGAGGCTCAAGGATTAGTACAGAAATTGCAATATATATCAACAAAATCCACTTACCAGTTACAATACAGGGTAAACGACTACTGCCCCAACAATCAAGTGGAACAGCCAGCTATCCTCAAAGCACCAAAGAATCTTAACAGATCAAGAACTTCCTAACCATAAAAAAAACCATAGCACTTAATATGGAGAGCAGAATAACACTAACCACAAACCACCACAGCTTAATAGCAGTGGCGGATCGTGGATGTAGGAACAGGGTGTTGCACTCTTTTACTAGAATTAGATGAATACAAATACATACTAAGATTACTTGCAACCTGATAATATATAAATACTCGCTTCGCTCATTCGGGGCTCTGTGATTTTTCAGAAAAAATCTTTTTTTTATGAACTGACACTGTAACGAAAGTAGAGTCTTTGTATTTAGACTGCCGTAGCCCATAATTACTGTTTAGCCATACTAAACCTTTTAAAAGGAGTGCAGAACGACTTTAAGGCTTTTCTGGGGTAAAAATTTGAAGTTTTTGGAATTTTCTCATCAGTTACACGCTAAAAGCTATAAGTTTGTCACCTAGAAGTTTGTAAACATTAATGCCAGTAAAAATTTTAGAAGTTTTTTGGGAGGTTAAAATTAAAATTGTGAAGCTTTTGGAATTTTTCCATCGATTATAGGCTAAAGCTATAAGCCTGCCAAATGTCAAGTTTCTAGCTCACGGGGAAGTGGGTAAACATTAATGTCAGTGAATGGGTGATTTAGACTGTGCTAGATGTGAATGACGTTAGACTAAACAGTTTTTCCACACTTGTAGGGCAGCTAGAATCACCAAATTCGGCATACTTATGAAAGTTGAATGTGTCAATATTTCTGCTACATATTATGATTTTAGCTGTTCTATAAATCGTAAAAAAATTAAGTTACTTAATGTGTAGAAAATTACACAATTTAGTAAAAATAAAAATATGTAACTCTATCTAAGGCATAACCGATGGAGATACAACAAAAAGTCACAGGAGCAAAGTGATTACATTGGCAATTGGCATCTGTGTGAGAGACTTCATAGTTCGCGTGCTTGGACAAGGGAAACCTTGCTTTCAGAGCAGCCGACGCGACAGAGAAGACAAGCGCCTTGTTGCAGAACTACAAGCGACGACTAAAACATTTAAACCCCGGGCGGGTTACCACGAAGTCGAGTCTCTCGCACCCGTTACTAGCCGGCAAGATGAGGCAGCAAGTCGTCGCATTTCCAAAGCCACGACCTCCGCGCATTTACATGTTTAAATGATTTTAAATAGCTAAAAATCATGGAGGCATGTTTCCAGTCAATAAGAACCTATGACAAAGACGATTTGGAAGTAGTTTAATAGTATAAAGTAATAAAAAGTCTAAATATTCTTTACATTCAAAACTGGTCGTTGTGCAACACTGCAACATGATCAGAGGCCGCCACTGCTTAATAGTATCAACTAGAGAACAAATAAGGAAACTTGAAACTCAGAACTGAACAATTCATTAACTCTGGATCAAGACACAAAGGAACACTGGAAACAAAACAGCAAAACAAGCAGAAATTTTTTAAGTTGCACTGTAAATCCACAATAGTAGTGTTAAGTGAACTTCAAACAAATTAATGTTGATAAATGGGAAAGCAAATGGAAAGGTACAGTGACAAGACAGTCCTACCCAATGTGCAAAATAGACCAGGGAGCAGCATTCTCACCAAAGTAGCATGCTTCGTGTGATGTGCTAGAAGGATACATGCTGCATGCTACTCATTTTAAATTCCAAATAAACAAGTTGAGTTCTTCACATCAAAGTAGCACGGCAATAGTGCAACATTAATTTCTTCTGATAGATCTGGACTTATTTTATGCTACGCTACTCAGGATGGTGCATGCTTACTAATGCCTTTTCAGTTGTTTTCTAATTGTTAAGAAAATTCAGTGCAAGTTCACTTGGTGTAGCTTTAGATTATGCAAAGATGACATGAAATCTGCCAGAAAGTGAACAATTTAATTTAGATTTCGTACAAGCTGTGGAAAAGTGTACAGATATAACTGTAAATACTTATGAATGATTTGCATGTGTTAATAAATTTAATATTTTAATTAGTTTCTCTTAATTTTTAATCTTCAATTTAATTATCGTGGGCGAAGCTGAGGACACCTGCTAGTCTATAATAGCATGCTAGCAATGGAAATCTGTCCACAGACATATGACCACAGTTAAGTACTGTCAAACCTCTATTCGCTAGCAAATCCCTCTTTATTTAGTAAACACTACTCAATATGGAATAAAATTAGTCTACTAATCACATAATCACATTTTTTTATATAGGGAAAATGTATAGAGCTTCAAGACTGTAAGAGCTAATAGTCTGTGATAAAACTACTGAGGCCATTGTTCCCTGATTAATAATATATCAATACAGCAAACACAACCAAAGAAGTGTTTGACTAATAAGAATTGTTTTGATGTATAATGACTGATGTGATATAACAAATATAATTTTTAATTTTAATTTTAATTTGCTGATTATGAAATGTCCTAGGGTAATTCAAGTAATTAGTTGATATTCCTGTGACTGTAACCCAATCTTGATTTATTCTTTAGAAATGAATACCATGGGCTTAATGGTAAATTATATTGGATCTTGATGTGCTTTCTTTACCTGGTTGGACTTTTTCCAGGAAAAACCTCACAAGTGTGGACAGTGTTCTAAGTCATTTCCTACGCCTGGTGATCTTAAAGCACATATGTATATTCACAATGGATCTTGGCCATTCCGCTGCAATGTCTGCAGCCGAGGATTCAGCAAACAGACAAACTTACGAAATCATCTACACTTGCACACAGGTATGTCAAAGATAAACATTAGAAACTTCTGCCAACTATTATTCAACTATTCAACTATGCTTACTCTAAGCTCATGAGGTCAGTACAGAAGAACTTAGCAAATGTTGGCTGAAAAAATATTATATGCAAATTTAAAATATGTTCTGTTTTAAACACTGGCTCCTATTACATATTGATTCATCCCATATCCCCATTCTTTGCACAGGTGGTTGATAATTTAAATAAGTGCAGTGCAGTGAAAATAAACGTATCGGAAAATGACTTAAAGTTTGTATGCCACTTTAATGAAAAATGTGTACATACAGCCTCCTGAGCAGTACTCAGCACACTGATATAATATGTGCAATTTGTATTACAGATTACCGCATTTGCTGGTGTATAAGACGCACTTTTTCCCTTTGAAAATAGGTCTGAAAAACAGGGTGCGTCTTATACGTCCATACTCAGTTTTTTATTACATACATTTCTGGAAATTTCCACTATTCAGAGTTACCCCGTATATACTCGAATACTACCCGTGTATTTTTTTTTTTTAAATCACGGACGAAAAACTGGGGTGCGGGTATTAACTTATTTGAATACTGGACTCCTCTCATCTGAATTTTGACATTTTATACCATATCGGCTCAATATAACATGATAGTTTGTAGTAGCCCCACAGTATAGTGCATGGGTGCGCAACTGGTGCACATCGTGTCACTGTGCGGTAGGGGGATTTCTCCCACTACAGCTGCCCTTGACATCAGCATAAAGCAGTTTCGACGTGGCACTGAACATGAAGAACAGGTTTCTTACGTCACAGCAAGGGATGGGGATTAAAACGTTTCCCCTCAGTTGCTCACCTATGGTATAGTGTAATAGTAGTGAAGCTGGAATGAAAGGAAAATGAGACAAAGAAGACGCTTTCTTATTTACATGGTCCGCCAGTCTGAAGCAAACTTTACGCGTACAGACGCCAAGCAAACAGTGCAGTATAAGCAGAACCACTAATTCGCGGAAAGTTCGGTAAATTTCCATGCGACTTTGACCTTGGGTTGGACGCACGTCATCGCGTGTGGATTCCCGATGAACAGCTGAAGTGAGAGTGTTGTTGTTGTTGAAAATCTTACGCTGCGCATCTAAGACAGCGAGATTTCGGCTGGCTGTTACTGTGCACATTATTTTAGCCTACCATACGATTTTAAGACATGTAATGTAATGTTGATATGTAATGTTAATTACAACTGTTTAATTAAGAATAAAACTGGCAAAATAATTTTATATTTGGGCCTATAGATTTTTTCAAAATTTCCTTTCTAAAATTTTGGGTCCGGGTATTATTTGGGGCCACGTAGTATTCGGGTATATACTATTTTTTCTTGTTTCCTTGCAGAGTGTGGGAATATTACAGTTACGTAGAGTTCAGTATTACTTTATATTTAAAATACTGTAAATTCATTATAATGATCAGTAATAAAGTTTTATCCTTCAAAAATGTGTATAAAAAAGGGGGTGCGTCTTATAAGCCAGCAAATACAGTAAGTGGACAGCAAGTCAGTTGAGAATTATCCCTGTTAGCATCATTGACTACATGACAATAACATAAACTCTTAGTAATGTTATGTACATAAACATGGAGGCAAACATTTACATTTATCGAGAGATTTTTCTTTCTTTTATAAACAGAAGACTTTCAGTTATGGACTACAACAAAATAAATTATTATTTTACACTTTCTGTATAGACTGTATTGCACTTGATATTTTCACCTTCAAGTTAGTGCCAGCAAGTAAGATATTAAAAAACTACAGATTAAAATAAATTTTATTATTATTATTATTTCATTGTTGAAAATACTGCAAATGTATAAGGGTTTGTTAAGCACCAATTTGTGGGCCGATCCCATGAATATATTTGTTTCCTGTGCTAGATGATTTGTTAAGCACCAATTTGTGGGCCGATCCCATGAATATATTTGTTTCCTGTGCTAGATGATTAAGTGGTTTTCTAGGGCTTGCATCTAACTGTGCTCGAATACCCCCAAATTTATTATATGTTAAAATGTGTCTCATCGCTTCCTCTGAATATGAAAAACTGAATCTGTTCTATGCTACTTTTTTCATCAACTTTGAAACACAAGATTTTGTAGGAATGTTCAGTCAGGATCATAGATGCTAACTTGTAAGATTTGTTAGGGGTGTTTACTCACTCACTAACTCACAATCAAGTTTAATATAATTTATGTTGAAAGTTCTTCTTCATTATAATAAACGACATTATTAATTGATAAAACAAACACTCTCTTAGTCTGTTTATTCAATAATTATTGCATACTGAACAACATTACCATTTTTCTTCAGGATTAATAAAATCTTAATATGCTGCACCTCAGAACGGTGGCCAGTTTGCAAATTATGTTTTCATTGCAAGTCTGCCTGTGAATTTCATTTCTAGTGATTAACTCATTAGCTATTTCATCCAAATCTAAATGCATAGCTTCTTTTCTGTAGAAATGAATGATTGCTACAACAGATAACTCAGCAGTAGAAGTAGATAGGTAAGAACTATTCTCGTGAACTTGACAAGTACTTGGAAGCATGTATATAAATATTATTGGCTGTATGGCTATAAATGGCTCCTGAACAGTTTTAATATAATAGTCTTAATAAAAAAAATTCTGCTCGGTATAGAAGTAATGGATGTTATGTTAAGTAATTATGAGTAATTTAAATTTCATTTTGGGTCAATTTGAGCAACTTAGAAATCTTATACAGTAAAACGTGTTCAAAGCGGCACGTGTACAATCCGGAAATCTGTCCAAAGCGTACAAATATTTCGGTCCCGACGCACGCAATACATTTTTAAATGTCAACATTTTGTATAAAACGGAACGTGCTAAACGCGGAAACGGAATGCAAATTTTAAGATTTAAGTAGCAATTTATTCTATAATGCGGAAAAGCAGCATTGTATGTTCTACTGCATTACAATATATATTTTGTTAATCACGTCTGTGTGAACACGTTACTTCTTAGCATGAATATTGTACAGCCCTGAGAGTTCCGTTATAGTATACACGTCGGTGGCTTATGTTTTGGCCAACAATGGAATTTACCCAGTAGTCAAGAAATCTGCTACCTGCTTTGTTTTCTATTCAGTTTCAGTTGGCTTGTACTGCTTGTAGCATCATGTCAAACAAAAAGTACATATCACTCACGCTCAATGAAAAAATGATCGAGGTGAGTGAGAGAGACAAACTTTCTGTGTGCGAAATAATTTTGCTTTTGAAATGCGGTAAAACTCAAATTTACTAAACTTTAAAGAACAAAGATAAGATAAGATAAGGGAAGAGTGGATGAAGGGGAACGGACATGAAGGGGACAGGAAATGAAGAAATTAATGAAATAGTGTGGGAATGGTTTGTAAATGCGCGAGCTAAAAACTTGCCTTTGTCCGGACCCATGTCCCGATATGTGGCAACAAAAGTTGAATAAACCTAGGGATAATGAGGCAAGAAAACAGTTAGCCTACAGTAACTGCATAATTACTGTATATTGTGTTAGTATTATTAATTATTAATAATAGTGTAGTATTTTACTGTATATAAAAATAAAGTGAAGAATATCTGCTGTACAGGAATTAAGGTTTGTAATTAATTACAGTATTTGCATATTACAAATTCACATTTGTGGCGCATGGTACAGTAATTGATAACATTTACGTAGCCTAGTGTATTTTGTGTAATCCGGAAACTTGTCCAATTTGGAAAATTCTCTTGGTTCCATACGATTCCGCTTTGAACAAGTTTTACTGTATACCGCATTTACCTGTGTAATATAAGCACATATTTGTTAAGATTTTGTAACGAAAAACTAGGGTGTGTCCTTTATGTGAGGAAAAAATTTACTGAAAAAAAAGACAAAAAAAACACATATAAAACATATATTAACAGATCAATAGCATAAGTAGTGATATAGCGGTTGTGACTAATTTACATGTTCACTGTGTTGCACATATGACGATCGATAGTTAGCAGCTGCGACGAGAAGAGAAAACCGTATTCTATAAATACGAGAAAGAATAAGATTTATTTGTTGTTGCAAACAGGGAACGCGGACCAGACACTGGTTTTTTTTAATATGCCAATGAAAACAATAATGTTCTGCACATTACATTCAGACACTGTAAATTCTCATCCAGCAGCTCTGTTACCATATTCTTCTGCAAATTTGATAACTTTAAACTCGCTGTAAAACTTTAATATTTTGGTAGATCAGGGTGTCCACCAAGTAATGCTGAAGAAATTCCCGGCTTATTCCCTGATTTTCATTGATCATTTCAGAAATTCCCGACCAAAATATAAAGCACTTTCTAATAACTGTGTAAGAAAAATTATAGGATTATACATACTTTCAATAAGAAAAACTTTTAGTAACAAAAGTAATTGCGAACAATAATTACTTAGGCTATAACAGATACAAAAATTAGAAACAATAAAATAAATTAAATATACTTTCATATAGGCCTATTATTGTCTAGAAGTCTTTTTGATCCCACTTTGCAATTTTTCGAATTTTCCCGGATATTTTAACAAATTCATTGACTTATCCTGGATTTTCCCGACCATATGAAATTCCCGGCCTTTTCCCGACCAGTGGACACCCTGTAGATTCTTAACCATTGTCTAAACACAAGTTTATGAGCACAACTATCTACTGCAGATATCTTAAGAAAACTACAATTATTAATCAACAATTATTGTTGAATTTATTTTGTGCGTTATTTAGAACCAATCATGATTACTCTTTCCATGCAATGTTGTTTAAAAACTTGAACTGAAAGATAAGCAGGCCATCCAGATATTACTTCAGATGTTATTAAAAAAAATTTTGTTGGAAGTGAGATGCAACTGTTACACGGGGAATTTTTATTTTTTATTCCTCTAACACAAAAAATTAGGGTCCGTCCATTAAGCGGGGGCATACATTATGCATGTGAATATGGTATCTGCTAGCACACCTATTTTTTTCATTAGCATATTTTCCTGTTAGGATGTTTAATTCTGTGTTAATGAGAGTTCCCCTAGATGCTGATTCAAGGTCATACTGTATACAAAAGATCTAAAACATATACAGCAATTTAATGATCGTGAACACACTGCGTACACTGTTAATAGGTTACAGTCCTACAAAACACATTTGTAAACACAAATATTAAATTCAATTTAAAAAAGACATTTTCTTTTTATAGGAGATCGACCACATCCTTGCAAATACTGTGGAAAAAAATTTGCATTGGCTTGTAATCTTCGTGCTCACATAAAAACAAATCATCACAGTAAAGAGTCAACTACAGCCAGGAAAGAAGCCTCACTAGAACATCAAATGAATAATAGTTTGAGTTTTGAAGACAAAAATATCTTTACACTCTCTATAAATCAGTGTAATCAGTGGGATGGAAACTCGAGCAATGGAGCAAAAACCACAGTAACTACGACTCCAGGTAAATGTACTCTTCCACAACCACATATTGTCCAACAACTTCCTTGCACCATGGTGAAAACCTCATATCCACTAGAATCTTCGGAAATCGCACTTTCTTCAATAATTTGCAAGAAGAATTTATTTAACATTGATTCTAATAGCTGTATCCTGGATAAATCAAATACAGGTTCAGACCATATGCAAGAGATCAACAGGCTTGGATATCCAAATATTTTTGAAGATATGTGGTCTGCAGACAACTTCTTTACAAACCAGTACAGAATTCCATTTTCTGTGGCTCCATTTAATATAAGTATGCCATGTTTCACTTCCATATCACTAGCTGACTTGCAAGCTTTGCTATTGATGCAGGCGGCAAACATGGCAATGCTACAAGAAGGAAATGTTATTTGCAATGATGGAAAATTACTGAAAAAACAAATGAATGATTCACCACAAAACAGAGGTCTTCTGCTGACTTAGCTCTGAAGTTCAGCAATCATGATAAATATATAAAATCTGTTATAAAATAGTTTATTCTTTCTATCTCAATTATGTCCACCTATATTTAACGATTATTACAATAGATTGGTACTGTATTACACTTGGATGTAAGTTTCACAATAAAACCTCACAATTTTATGGAATATTTACCATAAGATGAAATGAAAAAACAAAAATATAATAATTATTACAACACTCCTAACAAACCCTAGCAAAATATACACATAAATTCCTAATATTACAGTGACTTGAGAACAAACATAATGCACATCCAAAGGAAGGATTTCACAGTAATATAGATCAGCAAAACCATATTTATCCAGAAGTAAATGAGACTCTCAAATCGCTAGGACACCTTCATCCTTGAATGACAGAATAAGGCTTAAAACATTGGAGATCCAATAACTGATATATCATCATGAAGTATAAATAATATTATAAGCTTATAAAATATTAATGTTTACAGTCAACTTCACATAGTCCACTCCATCCATGAGTAACCATGCAGCAAAACTAGAAACACATATTTTTGCTGCTCAAAGAATCAATGAAGCAGTATATGGTATCCATAAATAGCTGCATTCATATATTACATTTGAGGTAAACCAGTTGAAGTTTTTAAGCAACATTAGAGCTGCCACATACTATATCATTGAAATCAACTTCAAATTATAACGGAACTATTATTTAGAAGATAATGAAAACAGAAATCAGCATTTTTAGCAATAACTTATGTCAAAAGGTTGATTTTTTTATAATCAATATTAACTTTGGCAACTTGGGAGTTTTCATGTTTCCTTTCCTTTCCTGGCACAGTGGAGAAGTCTAATTAAAATAATTAAGCAATAATAAGGGTAGAAAGATAATAAAAAGTTGCCAGTAAAAATATTGTAAATGTTAGAGGGTTATACAAATATTAAATCATTGAAACCTAGTTCAAATTATAACATCACTATTACAATAGAAAATATAAGAATGTAAATAGACAGTTATTTTTAGAACTACCTTTAGTTCAAGCTTGATTCCCACGGTAAGTAATATTAGCAATGCCAATATTTGAGCTACCTTATTTTCTACACAGTACTACATAGTAGTATTGTTTGTTTTCACTGGATATGCACTTTTCAGCATGCTCCTCATTTTCTCTTAACATTGCACAGTAAGCCTTTGAATTATCCCTACCAAAGTCATTTCATATTTATGTCATTTTAATGTCACTGATGATCCAAGAGTTCGTTGGTTATGTCGAAAACTTTTTTTATGTCACTGTAAATCTTATATTGGCCTAATGGAAATGCAATGCAATGGAAACAATTTGCTATACCTGCATGGTGTTAACCATGCTTATTCTTATGCTAAACCTGCATGGTGTTAACCATGCTTATTCTTATTTTGCTTAATGGGTGAGCAATGAAGTTTAAGCTAATCTGTCGCATCTCCTCCCACAATCTCTAACAACAGAGTTACTGTAATTCAACTCAAAATCAGTTTTCATTATTGCTTGAACAAAGGTGTGTGTTTAAATTCTGAATCATGAAGTTGCTATTTTCTTTTGTCTTCTCTGCCTAGTGTTTTTCATTTAAGGTTAAAACAAGATTAATTCCAAAGATCCATCATCTATGAATAATTTAGATGAGGGGAAGGATTACATGAAATTTTTAAATCGTGAAAGTGAATACTGGTACTATATCTTGGGTTGAATTGGGTGAACGTACTGTAGACATTGCGTCTGCATTAGGGCTAATAACAACCACTGTCTGTTGTGATACTTTGTTTGTGCTGACCATGTGAAAGGACTAATAAACATAACATAAGCAGGCTACATGCCCTGCAATATTACAACTATTCTCAACATAAGTATTTTGCCCAAACGATTTGTAAGTTTGTGAATTTTTAGCTTGTTTTTTAGAACTCATATCTTCCTTTGCTACTGTTTCGTATGGTAAAAAATGTTCCTGCTTAACATTGTTTCATCTAACATTGCTATTTTGAAGAATCTAACCCCAACCTTAAGTGAACTGACAGTGCCTTTGAAGTCCCCCTAGGTGGCAGGTTTTGCTTAATTCATTCCTGTTTACTCCTGACACTTTTCCTACACTGTAGGACTGCACCACCCCTCCCCCTCACACCATAACAACAAGCAAATGAACTCCCCAGGAAATAATGGTCACAATGCCACCCACCTTAAATACATTTTCTTGGGATATTTGCATCAAATGAGATAAAGAAAATGCTCTATTTATAGTTAGTTCTCTTTCTTCAAATGAAATATAATAAATGAACAGTATGCAATGGTAAACTCTGACTGTCCAAGATAATATGGTTACAAAAGAAATTATTTCAGAGTTCACAAATGCACAGAACATGTTTCTAGTTTGCTTACAAAACTGATATGTTAGGATCAAAATTCTTCTATTGTTAATCTGGATAAATAGGGCAATGGATGCTTGTATACAGTAATTATGTAGTATAAAATTTGTGTACTGAATTAACATTATGAACTATTGTTATCTCACTTGGTGAGACCTATCCTCATCTGTGTATGTGTGAAAAAAAAATGTTAACACTAACATTAAAAATAAATTCAAAATTTAGAAAATCATGTGTAAGTTATTACACTCACCTCTTGTTTAATTCTCATCATTTTCTACATAAACACCAGTCCTGATTACTTAGGTGTCTTTCTCAACTTTCACTTTCTTGATTTGTGATAAATCATCACTGTTTTGTTCTTCAGTATTTTCATTTTCATCATCTGCTTTTCTCTTTAATGTTGAAGATTCACTTTTAATGTGTACTTTGCCAACCGTATCTTCTTCAGAGTTTTCGGTAACAGTTTCGCCATCATCTTCAGTAGGTTCTTCGTTTGGATTTTCTTTTTCTTTGTCCTTCTCATTATCTGCTGTGGCATAATTATTTAGAGTGGCTTGATGCATGGAAGATGTATCAATTTTTAGGACTTCTCGGAGAGCCATTGTTGCATAAGTTGATGATGGTAAACAGAAATCCAAGATAAGAGCTTTATACTTGCCATCTGTAACAGAAGACAATTCAAAATACACTCAGGGACAAAACACCCAGACACTTGAATTTTATGTCTTAAATAAACAGAAAACCGTTTCACTTGGGAATAATCTTACTTTTTGAACAAAGCATTACATGAAGCGAATACACTTACGCCTTCACAACAATAGTTCACAAAAAGTGATTTTCTTTTCTTTTCGGTACAATGTACTCTAATTCTTTAAATACATATTTGAGTTTTGTGACTTCACTAGCATGTGTTACCCCTAGCTCTAATGACTTCTTATATGCTTCAATATTATTCTCACAATCCTTTTTTGGGGAATATTTTCCCATTCCTCTTCTAAAGCTGCTCCAAGTTCAATTATGGTTCAGGAACAGCTCTTCTTTGGCGAATCTCCCTCAGTGGAATGTCCCAAACATGTTCAATGGGATTTAGGACGGGGTGCACTGTCAGCCCATAATGTTGATACCAACATCATTAAGTACAATAGAAACCTGTTCCGCACTGTGTGTCCTAGCTTTATCTTGCATTAGAACAAAATTAGCATAGGTAATCCCACGAGAAATTACAAGTTTATCAACAGATTCACGACTGTGCAGCAAGAGCGAATTTATCTGATGAAACTCGTAATCTCAAGTTGGATTTATTAAGCCTATTCCATGAATAAAATGTAATGGATTACATAAATATTATATTGTAATTTACATATTTCTGGTTTCTTTAAAATACAATTGTTAATAGTGTCAGCTGTCAGATCACAGCATACTAATTTAATTAACAGTCTGCATTAAGGAATACCATGCTACCAACAAAGTAGTGACAAAAGAGTTAACCTCAAAATTAAAATAAGCCAAAATCGGAACAAAATGAAAACACTTTTTTTCAAGAACGTAATTTATTTGTAAAATGCCATGCAACTTGAATGTGCATGGGTTAAAAACAGGATTTTCTTCTCCAATGGATTTTCTCATACTGATAGCCCAATCTGCTGTGTTTGAGATTCCCTAGTCAATTCAATTCAATTATACTTAGGATCTTCAAGGAACTTTTATAACTGAATCCATATGCATTTTAAATTCCTTTCAGTATTATGTGGTTTAGCATCTTTTATGATAATATCAATTTCGTCAACGGACGCATTGCCAAAGTTTCAGTTTTCCATTTTTGTGTTCAATTTAACGCCGACAATAGATGATGTAAGTCTAGTAATCACTGCAATAGCGATACTGTGACGGTTCAGGAACGAGCTGACGTTCTATCAGATCAAATCGCATCCTCGCAAATCTTGTAGGGGTTTTGTAATATGCACGACTGTGACTGGTCGATATCCCAGGCATTGCTAAACGTTATTGGTCAATATCAAATACGCGGCGTAAGAATGGAATAGTCACCAATAAATGGTGCAACTAGCACAATTTCTCATTGATGAACTCTTCATCATGGCTATATGATGTCGTGGTGCCAATGGGAATACAAATGACCTCCATGTGGGCTATGATGGAAATGATAGTCCTAACCATGATTGAAGGGCATACTTGGTGACAATACAGCTGGTGCATGCAGCTATCCTTGTCTTCTCCTTACACATGATTGGCCATCTGATGAATACAGGACAAAATATGACTCCAGTCTTCTATGGTTTAGTTGCCACTTGATGCTGTGCGAGAAGTTTCAGTACCCTGGAAGGAAGTCTTGATACTAATTTGTGTTCCCAGAGTCTTCTTCTTATGATCCTAGCAGACATGATTTTGAACTTCTGCTAGGCGAAGGACAACACGATAACACACTGTGGAACAGGTTTCCATTATATTTAATGAAGTTGGTATCAGTGTTATGGATTCGCCAGCCCAAAGGCTTACCTTAATTAGATATTAAACATAAGAGACTTGAGGCTTTCCCGGTGTTATGTATGATGGTTTCTCAAGATTCCAAATACGTGAAGGAGTTTATGTAGTCCGAGCTTTCAGCTGCTAATAGCTCTGCAGCCATATTCTGGGAGAAAAGTGAGGTGGGAGTGTAGACGGAGCTCTATTGAAATATGTCTGGGACATTGGACTGAGGGAGATTCATCAAAGAGCTGTTCCTTAAACCATAAATGAATTTCAAGCAGCTTTAGAAGAAGAAATGGGAAATATCCCTCAAGAAATGATTGCGAGAATAATCTGAAGCATGCCACATCGCCTACCGGAAATCATTACAGTTAGGGATGGAAACACATGCTACTGAAGTCATAAAACTCAAATAAATGTTTAGGAAATTAGACAACATTTGTGAGTTGTACATGAAAAAAAAATAGTTTTTGTGTACTATTGTTGTGAGAATATTATAGGAGAAAAATTCCTCCGGCACTGGGAATTGTTGTGAATTTTTAATAAAGGCAAGAGTTTTTCTGCTGATGTAATGCTTTGTTCCAAATGTAAGATTATTCTCCACTGAAAAGGTTCATTTAAGAGAGACTTAAGACGTAAAATTCTAGTGTCCAGTCTTTTTTGTCCCTGAGTGTACATAAAAGGAGAACACTTAGAAGTAAATTAAAATAGTATCCTGAAATACACTTGTGGGGAGTACGTTTAAACGGAATGAAAGAAAAGACATTTACGAGATTTTGTTTTACACTTCACATAGACGTACTGAATGCAATTTTTGCTATAATGGGGAAAAATAAGTGAAATTACTTAAAAAATTGAGTAATTCATTAATTACTATCAGCTGTTCTCTATGAGAATATTATAGGAGAAAAATTCCTCCGACACTGGGACTTGAACCCAGGACCTTTGGCTATTCGCGCCAATGCTCTACCAACTGAGCTAAGCCGGAGCTCAATTCACAGCGCCAGATGGAACCTCTCTCCTTATGACTAATTTCCCTAATGGTCTACCTCACAGACAATTGAGCTCCGGTTTAGGCTCAGTTGGTAGAGCATTGGCGCGAACAGCCAAAGGTCCTGGGTTCAAGTCCCAGTGTCGGAGGAATTTTTCTCCTTTAATATTCTCATGTAATGTCCAACAGAGACAATAATCTGTGGTTCATGAATGCTTATATATCTATCTTGAATGTTAACTGTACAATAACAGTGGGAGCCCGGTCACAAAAATCACTAATTAGTGTGCCTCACTGTACTGCATATGATATAACTTGTCTGTCTGTGAGGTAGACCATTAGGGCAATTAGTCATAGGAGAGAGGTTCCATCTGGTGCTGCAAATTGAGCTCCGGCTTAGCTCAGTTGGTAGAGCATTGGCGCGAATAGCCAAAGGTCCTGGGTTCAAGTCCCAGTGTCGGAGGAATTTTTCTCCTATAATATTCTCATGTAATGTCCAACAGAGACAATAATCTGTGGTTCATGAATGCTTATATATCTAGCTGTTCTCTAGTTGGCTTGGTTATGCTGTACCAACCTTATAAAACTAAATTCAATTCAATTCTTTATTCACCGTAGGGATACATGATCCATGGCTTCGTCATAATAACAGTAATTAATAAAACTATTACATGAGCGCAGGCAATCAACAATAACAAGCTATCATAATCTGGCTCCTGAGGAATTACCATAAATCAATATTAAGATATAGAAAGGAAGTAAAGACATGTAAGATTGAAATTTTAAACTTCAATTAGTATGAATATATTTCATGATTGCAATAAAATATATACCGTTTATCAAAAGTTACAGGCTTTGATATTATAATGCAACAGTGTGGTAAGTAGTGTGCCAGTGCTACAAGTTGTACGGTAAGTTGGGTTATGGACACTGAGTATATGAAATTCATGTTTCCACCATGATAGCATGAATGGGAAATGGATGGGGGAAAAAACTATTGTACAAACCTTGTTTCATCCATTCGTGATTATTTAATTGCTTTTTACTGTCTAGCCTTATTTGTTTTTAATCTTATATATTTCTATTGTTTGTTCTGTTGTATTCAAAGGAAGTGGTTTGTCAGCTGAAGCTGCAACACTACACTGTGCACTTGGCATAGTTGTGTGACAATCTGTATTCTTATTAAGGTTATTACTTTAATTATTAATAGTGTTAGTATTATTAGAACTATCGTTAGGGTTACCAGAAAAGAGTGTAATACTGTAGTGTTTATAGGGGTCCTAATTTTGTACTCTATTTTCCTAAATTTTGCTAAACTCTTGAAATATACTCTATTCTGACGATCTGTCTTTTCTCAAACCACTAAGATAATTTTTTTTTCTTGCTTCTTAATACTAAATTTCCTGTTATTGGCATCTCTTCTTTGTGAGATCAGTGAAGGAAGTGAGAAAAATCCAGAGGCGGTATGCTATCTCAAAATTTTTCCCTAACATACCTCAATTTAAAAAAGCACATTCCCTCCTTTACAAAATAATAATTACATGATGTGCAGGATATGTGATATCCACTTGGTAGTGTTTTTAATTAACTTCTTCATGAGTAACCAACCCTGCTAACTAGGAGCTCAACACAAGACTAGAACATAATGTACTGTCGATTGACAGACCTTTATTTATTTATTTCACATCACGGAAACCATCAATAACAGCAGTAGGTATCGGCATGCTGACCACATGCCCCCAATCCTGCCATCTATGGTACATGAGCAGCGGTCGGGTGTAGGCCTAGTCCATGTTTAAGTTTAGTTTATTTATTTCAATAAAGTAATTTTAAAAGTATTTAAGACCTATTTAAACAGTATAAGAGTCACAACATTTTGTTACCGAGAAATATTTAGAATCTAGTGGTGTACTCATTAAGATGGCAACAAAGACCATCACAAGTTATAGTGATAATGGCTACCGATGAAAGGGTATGAGTTGGTGAATAATTATGAAAAGTATTTATTATATTACAACTCAAAGGAACATTAACAATTTGTATTAAACAGCCATTGATTTTCAGTGACGGTATGCTATTTCACCATTGAAACCAGTGCCGGTATGCCTTTGGATCTTTAAAACCAGTGACGGTATTCCATACCGGCACATACCGCCTCACTTCCTTCACTGTGTGGGATACTTTGTAACCTCTGATGCTCTTGTGTTATTAACCAACTATTGGAATATGCAGCTGCGAATATTATCGTGTCAGCAATGAGTTATAATGTTTACTAGTTTAAAAATAAAACACTAATTTGTATCGCAGCCGTTAACAAATTCCCATTCAGTTATTAAGAGATCAGTCATGGCTACGGTTAGCAGCTGGAACGGTTTAAACTTTATAATCAGCATTCTTGTGTATGATATGATATGAAAACAAATGAAGAATGTCAAGGGCTTTTGTCACTTTCTGGAGAGGAACACCGAATCATGCAGTGAGTTTCTGAAATTATGTGCAATTAATCACACATTAAAACCTGAATCAGGTAGATGGCTTTTTCTTCTTGGAGGTTATTTGATTTATTTTTAAAAAGAAATTAAATAATTACAAATGGATGAAACAAGGTTTCAATTTAACTTGATCCAGCAGCAAATAGATCCAGACCATGTAACTTCTCTACTGGGTTTTACAGTATTTCATGGCAGTGTCTTATACTCTTCTGTGTCACTAGGAGTTTTAAAAAAATGCTCAAAGTTACTAATAACTAGGATTCGGATGTTTATGATATACCATATTTTTATCCTGACCTCCATCTCGTCACAAACAGAAATTAATGAATGAATTTCACATCTGTTATCCTGATTGGACTATTTTTATTTTGCATATAAAGTCATATTTTGGTCATTTTTATGGTCTTAGTCATATTTCGGTCATATCTGTAATTTAACATCATATATAAATTCGATAAATGAGCATAATTATGCAGTATGTGTACTAAATTATTGGTTTCTTTTAAAAAGAGTCACAAATATTTTGGTTTTACTGTAACTGAAATGTGAAGGGACAATAACAAATAGCAGCACAATTACCTCTTTCTCCTTGTTAACTACTTCCAACAGACATGTTTTTAGAAGATTTTCAGTTCACATTTGCAGTGGTATCTGGAAACATTAACAGATTACAAGTTCTTTATAAGTAAAACTGTAAATCACCTGAAAAATTGTTAAAAGTGATTATCTGATTGAATTCATATGATGTAATAATTTTGTGTCCATAAAATATTTAAATTGGAACATTTATTTTTATAAAATATGTTCTTTTGTCATATTTAAGATTTTTTTATCATATTTAGTCATATTGTGTACTTTTTAAGGTCATAAACATCCGAACCCTACTAATAACTAATTAATCATACCTGGATCATCAAAAGGTTCTGGTGCTTTCTGTATGTCATCCAAATCTGACTGTATCAACTTAGACTCTTTACTTGTATATCGCATAGTCTTCCAAGACAAATTTTCTGCCTTAACAATCATACGTCGATATGTGCCACTCACAGAATACTGCCTGAAATTGTAGAAATTTTCTTTAACAAAAAATGTTTATACAACTAACAATAAAGTATCTTGAAATATAATCCATGCAGAATACATATGCATCTTATAATGGATGAATGAAATCCAATATGCATACCAGGTATAAACACCCATCCAGCTCTAAGGTGATATTTTCAACTGAAAAGAAGTGTAATTTATATTAAGTTTTGTATATAGAAAAAGTGTATATAGATATTTTTCAGGAGATTCAGATGATGTTTGCTGACGTTTAGATGTTAAAAAAAGGGTACCAATCTGATATATGAATATATACAATACATAATATTTTAATTAATACAAATTTTAATTTGTACCTTGTAAGATAACCATGCTAATATCATTCAGTTGGAATACTCACACCATTGAATATTCATACCAATGCACTTCAAATGGAATTACCGTATTTTACGGACCATAAGACGCTTCGGACCACCTTTATTTTAGGATGGAAATTTAAAGGAAAAGATATATATGATTCCAATTTTTTTTTAAATTAAAGGGAATATTATAATACTTTGCATTTAAACAAATTATAACCTTGTACAATGGAATCATTGTAAATCACTTCTAACTTAAAAACTGCATTGTACGAAAATCTCTTGTACAGGTGGCATAGCGTAAATTTTAACTGAACTGATTTCTTATGAAAGACTGAAAATACTTTTACACCCTCTAACCCTCAATTCAACATACGGTAAGTGAAATGGGACAATACTGTTTAGTGGTCATTGCCTACATTTAAACCACCTGGCGGAGACAACTCCTTTCGTACAAAAGAACTCAACATTCCTTTCTTTTTGCATTGTGTACCTGGCTTCCAGCTCATTTTACAACTGTGACAAGTGCAGTGATGTACAGTCTGTGCCAAAATTTGTAACTGTCTTATCGTTTACAACACCTTTTTTAATACTAATGGTATTCCGGCAATATTTACCATAATTTTAATTTTTTTGGTCATTAGACGCAGGCAACTTTAAGGGCTCTGGTTTCAAGGTAAAAAAGTGCGTCTTATGGTCCGTAAAATAAGGTATGTTACAAAATATGACATATGAGACTGAAAAATATCAATAATACTATAACTCTGAAGTTTTTTTTGAAAACAACATCTACTCTTATACAATTCAACGGCCCTAAATAGCGTGCTTGCTCGCTCGCCCGCTTCGTGAGACATCGGGTATACTTGACGATGTTCGTCTCTTGCAATGTAAACTTTCATGACTACAAAATTAGGAAAACAATTTCTTTATTATATAAGGCCTAAGTGAAATGAACACAATGAACAAATATTCTAATTAGGTAGATTTCGAAGAAAAATCTACCTATTGCAATGGATACCATGTCATGATTTTCGAAAAATTCTTTCATATCTTTACGTTTCATGCTCCCCTAAGTACGAAACCACCGCCCGTTCAAAAAAAAAAATTTGTTATATTTATATATATATATCTTTACACGATAGCGGCCGTAATTTTGAAGATATTTGAACCAAATTTTATTATGTTATTTCTAGGCCCAATAGGTCGGACAAGTTCGTTAATGGGCAATATTGGCCCAAGGGGGTGGTCGGGGGAGGGGGTTGAAATTTTAAAACATTTATATCTCGGCCCCTATGAAGTATAGAGGGAAACTTTGTTTGAATAAATTAGAGTACTCCCTATGGAGTTCACAGTGACACCAACGATTCGGGGGGTTTTGGGGGTACGAGTGGGCGTGGGGGTGAGGGGATGGAAATTCGAAATTTTTGAAACTACGTCTTGTGGGGTATCGTTGAAAAGCTCTTGATGAGTACTCTACAAATCAATAACTAGTTTCTTGATAGCTCTCATATGACGTGAGATTTTATATTATATCCTATTCTTGTTGTCAAAACAAATGATTGTAGGCTCTTCCTCTTTACTGAATTCAGTTCTTATTACTGCGGGTTTGCCATGCCAAGGCTAAAAAAGAAGAGTGCTGCGCAGCGATAATAAATTAAACCAAAAGCACTTTGAAATCTACCTCAGCCTGTAGGCCTGCCTAAAGGGATTCTTTTATTTTTACTTACAATTTTCATACCTCTGAACCAGAAACATTTTTAATACACTGCCAGTGTAAATTTCTTTAAAATTCTGGAGTCAATTAATAATGGCGGGTGAAGCCGCGGGCTTCAGCTTTAATATATTGATAGTTTAATCCTCGAAGTATCGCGGACAGAAAAAATCCAAATCAATCACTCCTTCCCTTGAAAAATTATATGATTTCTGAAAATTACACTGAATTTATCAAATAAAATTCACATCATATTCATCTGTCAACAAACAGTTGAGAAACGATACGTATTATCCACCGCCGTCTCGAGAATTACGCACGAGAATTATACAGTTTAGAAGGCAGTGGTTCACAGTTATCTTTGGTACTGCATAATCGAATCTGAGATCGTTTTCCCAGGTGGCGATTTCTAATCGTGGAATGTACTCTTGAAGCCGGAATTTTAGCTGTTTCATTAATTATTAATGGTTTAGTTTATGAATGATTCGCGTGCAAGTGTTAATAAATACGCTGCTTTAATAATTATTATACTATTAATTTTTAATTTTTCAATTAATTATTGTGGGCAAAGCCACGGGCACGTCCTAGTGAGTTACAAATAAGAGAAATGAAATTAAGATTTTAATAAACAGATATAAGTGACTAAAGGAATCAACCTTATAATACAAGTATGCAGTCATCTTGTTATCTTGGCATAACAAAGACATAAAATATAGGGAAAAGCGCATTAAGAAAGATGAAGCTGTATTAGTATATCACAATAGCCTATAGAGCATACTAAACAATTACGTATTTATAAAATATTGAATAACTGAGGTGAGAGGTTATTAGGTTTTAAAGAGGTGAAAATAGCAAATGTAAAAGGTTGAGTTACCTACTTATGCTTGTCTTGCATGAAGACAGAGGCTTCTCAATGAATACCGAAGGTGATTCCCTATACAAACCAGTACACACTTGAACGGCGATTATTCAATTAATGAAGCCAGTGTGAATTAATATAATTAACCAATCACATTGCTTGCAGTATTTTCACAAGACTTTTGAAAACCCCTCTCACAGTAAGAATCACAGACGTTACGAGAAAACTCTCTTCACTATACAACAGGAAGCGAGTTCCCCATGCATGCAGTGCCTGCTAGAGATTCAGAGAGGTTGGACCTGCGCAACTCTGCTCCAGATTTACACACGCTGTTGGTACTTCCTTTCTGTATAAGTATAAACAAATAATAAGAACATATGACGGTAGCATCGAATTATTCTTGTATCATGAAGAGTATGTGAAAGTTTTAATATAATGAAAGTTTTTTTGTTCTTAAAATAATCAGGTTTATATTATTCATTCCCAGCATGTGAAAGTTTTAATATAATGAAAGTTTTTTGGTTCTTAAAATAATAAGGTTTATACTATTCATTCCCAACACTTCACTTCATAATAAAAATACCAAATTTAACATGAAAATGCATAAAACAAAGTTATAATAATTTACTACCCCAATTAAAATGGACTTATACAGTACTAACGAGTAGAGTTTCATAAGAAAGACAAAAAAGGACAACAATTTAATGATTCAATTAGTAAGTAATTAATTAAACTATCAAGTTAATAAAAAAAATCATTAATTAGAGTAATAATTACCTGATCACAGTCATGTTTAGTTTCAAATAAATTAGATTCAAGAAATAAACATGTTTAACACAGTGTCTTCAACCTTTTTTTAACCAGAGGGCCATTTTCTTTTTGGTGAAAGACTAGCGGGCCACACCGATTTATTAATTATTAATAACATGATGCTTATGTAACACAAATATATCAATTATATTGCAATATCTGTAGGGATTACTTAACATTATTCATGCGTGTGTTTTATACTTTACTTTGTCTTCCACTTTGCAATGTTAATGAAAGCACAGACATTCTTGAATTTAATGTGAGACCTGACACTGTTTTTTTGTCACTAAATTGCCAATACAGTAGAGCCTTGGTAATTCGAGCCCCGGTATTTCGAGGTTCCGTGTAATTCGAGCTGGTCTTAAGAAAATTAAAATTTTCCATAAAACTAGAGTAAAATCCCGTTTTTATACGGTGTCCGCATGTAAGTTTTATGCACTTCCGAATGTGTTACATTTCGAGCTTTCATTAAATTTTTCCATGTACAAAAATGCAGGTTAAACTATCCCACTTAGGGTTTTTGTTCATAATACACAGAAATAACCTTGGCTTCAGACTACTAATGCATTTCTATTACAGATTGACAGAAACCGTTAGGTTCGATCTTTCTTTGACGGGACCTCGTGTCAATCAATTGTACAGTGCATACCATCTTTTCAGAAAAGAATACGGTATTGTTACAGTAATCCCTACTCAGCGACAATGGTAACTAAAGTGTTTTCCTAGTAGCGCCGCTTTCCCGTTCCACTCCAATAAGGGTCAGACAATGACTTAATCCTTAAAGGATGCCGATGTAGCAAATTGGAAATGTTTGACAATCTTCTCTTCTCTTCTCTATATATATAAGAGGCTTTGTCCTGACTGACTGACTGAATGAATGAATGACTGACTGACTGACTGACTGACTGACTGACTGACTGACTGACTGACTGACTGACTGGCTGGCTGGCTGGCTGGCTGGCTGGCTGACTGACTGACTGACTGACTGACTGACTGACTGACTGACTGACTGACTGACTGACTGACTGACTGACTGACTGACTGACTGACTGACTGACTGAATGACAGGAATCAACGTACAGCCTAAACTATAACAGGTAGAGACTTGGAATTTTGACAGTACCTTCGTTTCATAATGTAGGTGCTCACTAAGAAAGGATTTTGAAAAATTCTGATTCTAAATGCCAAAAATTAAATGTTTTTAAAAATACTTAATCCCTTTTTACATAGAATTATCAATTCCAAATCACAGAATATATTGTTGCCAAATGGTATCAGATGGGCTTGGAAAAAAAAATGAAATGCACTTTTGACAAATAAGAGAAGTTATCAAAATAATTCATGTTATAAATAAATATTACAGAATGAAATCCACTAAAATAATGGAATCACATAACTTTCTCTACCCTGGACATAGAGAAAACAAAACGAGGTATGGTAATGTGTATATTATTATATTATATCGCAGGTTTTTGGAGAGAAAAGTATGAAAGTGATAATGCTTTCTGTTTAATTTCATCCCCAAAACGGTTTTATGGTAACATAAGAGTGGGAAATTTCCCGCCTCGATATTACAATTTTATGTTACAAGAATTTCTGTTTCTTCTTATTTAAACCTCTACCAGGCTTGCTGTGCACTGTACAAGCGATGGGATGCAAAATTCTAGATCCTCTATGAGCCATAAAAAACTATATCAAGCGTTTTCTGAGGGAATAGTTTGAGTGCAATAAGTCGTTCTTCCTATTTCAAATTATAAATGCCTATATAAGGACCTAGAATTTAAAATTTAAAATCCTTCATAAGTTAATTTCCAATTACAAAATACAAAACCCGGGCGACGCCGGGTCTTTTAAGCTAGTCTCTATATAAAAGGCTTTGTCCTGACTGACAGGAATCAACGAAGAGCCTAAACTATAACAGGTAGAGACTTGGAATTTTGACAGTACCTTCGTTTCATAATGTAGGTGCTCACTAAGAAAGGATTTTGAAAAATTCTAATTTTAAATGCCAATAATCAAGTGTTTTTGAGAATACTTAATCCCTTTTTACACAGAATTATCGAATCCGAATCACATTTGACATTAAACATATTGTTGCCAGTGGGTTTCAGATGGGTTTGGAATTAAATTAAATGGAAGTTTGACAATTACAGTTGGCTTTGTCTATTTTTGTCATACCTTGGAAATTAAACTTTCGCGATCGCTTGAATGTTGTAAGCCCTAATATGGTCAAACATTGTTTTATTTGGACGAAACTCACTATACAGGGGTTTTCTGGACCAAGGAACTCGAATCTGAGGTCGCTTTTACCAGGCGTTGCTATCTAATCGTGGTATGTAGTCCATGTGATTTAGGTGTTAATAAATATAATGATTTAACTATTATGCTCTTAATTTTTAATTTTTGAAATAATTATCGCGGGCGAAGCCGCGGGCACATGCTAGTATATACATACAGGCGTAACACAGGTATGTAGGCCTACTATATTGTTTATTTATTTATTTATTATTTAAACCATTATTGTGGTCATTAAACATTTATTTGCGATTTACACATTGATTTAGTGATTTAATCCGAGTTTTTTGTAATTCGAGGTAGCCTCAGCCCGAATTAACTCGAATTATCGGGGTTCTACTGTATTGGCATTGTAGTTAAAATTAGTATTGTTTGCAGGCTGCCAAAAGTTAAGCCACAGGCTGCATGCGGCCCCTAGACCGCAGATTGAAGACCACTGGTTTAACAAATTTATCAATTCATAAAATGAAAAGAGGTAAGAGACAATTAGATATCAAGTTGTAAGAGACTGGAAACACTTGAATCTCAGCCTGGACGGTCCCAAGCCTTGAATTATATCATTGCAACCATATGAGACCCACTTCAGCGTTGGCTAACGACAGAATGCTGAAAATGTTAACTAATGTATTCATCCAGTGGACATGCAACAAGTATTACGTACATGGGACAAGAAGCGAATAAAGAGACTACAAATAAAAAGCGACAATAAAAGAAAGTGACCAATTAAGACCATTAAAATCCATCGGGCCCCAGCAACTTGAACGAGATCTGATTCTGATAAAAAGCAGACATATTGGCAAATCTTGGAAGTTCTCCAAATTTCCTGATTCTGACTACACTTTTTTCAGGGTAAAGAATTATAACTGGCGTAAAATAATAAGTTACGTTAAACAGTGTATTCATCCAGTGGACATGCAACAAGTATTACGTACATGGGACAAGAAGCAAATAAAGAGACTACAAATAAAAAGTGACAATAAAAGAAAAATGATTTAATAAGAAATAGCACACAGGTTAAGAAAATGTAAAATAAGTGTGCCAAAATAGATAATTGCCCTAATGTAGGACATAGAAATTAACTATCAGAAATTGTAAAGTAGAAATTAATCTCTTACATAATACTGCCTAATAGTAAAAGTCCATACACCACCGAGTTATTCCAGCCCAGGTCGATGGCATTTATGTGTGCATAAATGTGACAGGCCCATGTCAGTAGATTTACTGGCATGTATAAGAACTCCTGCAGGACAAAACTCCAGCACACCGGCGACGGTCACAGACCTAAGTTGCAGTACATCCCCATCGTTAAATAACGATATACCAATCAACCCATATGATTCCACACACTGTTCCTAATTAAATAATGAAAACTGCTTGAAAATAGCTGATATAGTAGCATAGTGCTTCAGTCAACACCACCATGGTGTACCACCTCATTTTAAAATGAAAATAAAGTAGCTGTCCTTTATGATACGTGCTAAATATATTGGCTATTTGAACAAAGACAATTAACCGATTGGAGTAATAACTTTTTTTTTTGTTACACATGGCGCACCCATAAATATAAGTCGCGCAAGCAATTTTGGGGTATGGAATTTATTAATAAAAGCTTTGAAGCGAGTGACTTACCAATAACACTACCTCCTTCTCCTCGCATAGACAGCTCATCGCTCCACAGAGGTGCCTTGTCTTCCAGTTCAGGAGACACTCACTCACAAAATGCTGTACATACACAGACATGTTCCACTATGATTGTTAGTTTTATTTTTTATACACATTTCACGTTTCTCAGTCTTATTCCAGTCTTCTAATGAAAAACAACGCTGTTATCTTTACTATTCTTCTTCTTACACCACATATTTCGTGGTCACAAAACACTCAGAAAACGTGAATTAAAGTCTTGACTGATAACATGACGTATGTCTTGCTGCGGTATGATTCCTGAAGGAACTGTACTTGGTCACATAGTGCAGCGTGTCATATGTTCTGTTTGGTACTTCCCCGTCGGATCACGAGTTAAAAGGCTCGCACGCTGGGTGTGTTGTTCAATGACATACCCCAAGAATGCCTGCGCTACTTTTACTAATATTTTCAGGCAAAAATGGAATTTTTATATGTAATATATATATATTTTTTTAAGCTTTGCCATGAGGATAGGTAATGCAAGGCAAGCTTATATTTCATCTGAAGATGTAGGGAACCATGGGGTTACTGTAGGAGTATTAGGATTTTTATTATAAAATTGTACTGCAAACCTGTTTGTTTCTCTAACTAAATCAATCCGAGATTGAGTTCGTTGACCATGAGTTAAAAAACTTCTACAATGTTTCGTTCAGGGAAAGATTGTACGATTTATGAACAGTTTTATCCCAGGATTTGATGTAAAATAAAATGTTGATAGTCTATCCTCAGTTTCAATCCATTTCCAATCCTATTTCTTTGTCTTCTTTAACATTTTTGCTGCTGGTGACATTGTTTCATCAAGTCACTTGATTCGAAATTTTCATATAGATTCATAACTAAAAAATCGATATAACACATACCAATCGATAGATACTTTCTTTAGCTTTAAAATGGTATAAGGCAAGTCATGTCATCTACTGACAGAAAGCTAGACCTAAAGGAAAAGGAATCAGTGATTCTAACTCATACGGCAGTCAAGATGGTACGAATGGACTTGTTCTCATGGCCCAGAGACAGAAAGATAGGTTAATGGGTTAAAGCACATGATTGTTTTAAATTCACTAACTTGCTTTATCCAAGAACATGTTTCAACCACCATTGTAGTCATCCTCAACTTACTTCCGATTCTCAGCTTACTTCCGTCACAACTGATGGTTGAAACATGTTCTTAGATAATCCAAGTAAGTCGAGTCTAAAATCAGACTCTATACTAGGCCTATTTTTCCATTTATAGTATCACTACACCATAAAAAATCCCACTTCAAATACTGTGACACGATCATTTACTTACCTAACATTCTGCTTCATCGAAGAAAATGTGAGACCATCCAGTGCTAGCAGTTCCTCATACCATTCTCTGATTACATTATTAGGGTATGTTACATTATGGCCAGGCAACGGCATTACAATGTCCTCAATTTTCACATTTTCCAGATCCTCCTCAGTTATTGCTCTCACTGAGGGTGTCTTCTGGTCAGTGTCGATGAACAAAGGCATGTCAGAGTTCTCTTGTCCTTCATCTGCTGTACTCTCTTCTGCTGTACTCTCAGAAACAGTTGAATTGTCAGCACTTTTTTCATTAGTGTTTTCATTTTCTTCTGCTTTTACTTCTGTGTTGGCCTCTTCTGCAGCAGCATCATCAACACCAGAATCTGAAAATTTCTCTTTTGTGCTTTCATCAGCTTTGGTGTCTGATGCAGAATCACTTTTATCTGCACTTTCGTTAGCAGTTGAAGTTGAAGCTTTCATTGCTTTCTTTCTCGGTCTCTTGGGAAAATCATCTGTAGGCGGCATTGTGCCTTCCTGATCAACTACCTCTTGGAAGTCTTCACTTTCTGCAAACACTAGATCTCCTGCCATCGGTTTCAGTCCAAATTCTTTTATTCTACGAGAAACTATTTTGTTCCACACTAAACTTTGGTAAGAATGCAGGTACAGCAGACGTGTGTTGCGTGGAATCTAAAAATGTACATAGAAAATTATAATTATTACTGTTGAGTGAAATGGTTCCAAAAATATGAGATCACAATAAATCAGAGAGAACAATTTACCAGAAAGAAAGAACATCTGAGAAATATAAAATTCATACAGACAGATAAATCGGCAGCAGCACATCATTCTCGGACATGTGACCACCACATTAAAAAAGATATCAAATTATTCAAACATGTTAAAAGACCAATGAAACTCAATACTTGAGAAAAAACTTTACAACGAAAATCCAAGATGTTATGAATTTTGAAATTCCTCCAGTCAATGATGTCATCAGATTGACCAATAGGGACAGAGAATGCATCACAACACAGACAGGAACTACCAGCCATAGCCGCGAGAATGCCAGTCGACCATTAGCCGAGGATGGGGATGATGGTTTTCCCCGAAACTAGTCCATAAAAATGAGACTTCGTGGAGTTATAAGTGTTAATAAGTTGACCATTTTTAATAATGATTCAATAGCTTTACTGTTTATATAGGGTCTGTCCCAAAAGTTCCCGGAATGATTATTTGTAGTTGGCAACACTGGCTGGCAGGGTGGAGCTTCGGGTGAAGAAGTTGGTGGGGGTTCTAAGCTTTGAAATGAGACAGGTGTCAGTTGCCTGCACGCAGTTGTTGAGGCAGGGTCACGCTCCGCGCAGAGGTATCTACTGCACCCTCGTCAAACAAATGACAAACAGTCAACAAGGAGTTTTATGGTTGCGCAACAGGGTTTGACGCATCTGAAAGGTAATTCGCAACAATTGGATTGTGCACCATGACAACGCGTCAAGCCACACCTTGCTCATTGTCTCCGAGATGCAGACCAAAATGGGTGGGGCAACACTGCCCCTGCTGCCGTAAAGCCCTGATCTGGCACTAGCGGACTTCTTTTTGTTCCCAAGTATCAAAAGAACCCTGAAAGGAACTCGGCCTGGGACACTGGAGGCGGTAAAAGCAGCTGCGACAACCGCACTGAAGGAGATTCCCGTTGACAACTTCCAAGGCACCTTCAATGATTACGTGAAGCATTGGCAACGGTGCACCGAAGCAGGGGGAGAATACTTTGAAAGGTACTGAAAAGATTATAAACTGATACTGCATAAATGATTTTTTAAAAATCATTCCGGGAACTTTTGGGACAGATCCTGTATAACTTTTTTTTTTGGTCATGGTATTTAGAAATTCCTGTTAAAAGTTTCATACTCTATATTCCAATGTTCATTTCACCGTTAGTAGAAACAGTGCATGCAATATTGGCAAATTCATGAAGGACAGTTTTTAATTTGCAACATGGGCTGTCCTTGTAGAGAAAAACAGTTTTTTTCTTCTCTTTGTTTCCTTCTGTGGTCTATCTCTTTTCATCAAATTGAATATTCTTAATATTTACCTGCCGAGATCTGTACAATCTTTACGATCTTCTTCTTTCATACTGTTCTAGTATCTTACGAAATAGCATGTAGCAAAACCGTCGTTCAAGTATCTGCCACAATTTTCAAGAAGTTCTCTATGCATTGAGGCGGAATATGCCTTTAGACATATTCCATAACGTCTTACAGTAATTAATTAAAACAGTTCATTTTATTAATATTATACAGAAATTAATTAAACATTGGGAAATATAAGTATAAACCAGAATTATCAAGAGTTTGAGAACTAGAATCAATTTTGTTATAAGAAATGGGAAAATTAATACTTTAGAATAAAAGCAAGTGCAAATAACTGTAATAATAACACAGTCTGAGGAGACAAAGGCAGGCTGTCAATCACTTGAGCAAATTCCGTGTATTGGTATTGTGCTAGAATTTTAACGTAGACAAAAGAACATCAGATAAGAGGCGATTTTATTGTGTGATGGGGATAAACCAGCTCTGCTCCGACACTAGAGGAACAATAAGGTGTTTAAGGTTCCGGGAATTGGAAACCTTCAGAGATCCGTGTTGGTTTCCGATATTCTTCCGCACTAGCGGAATAATACTAACAGATAATAACCAATAAGAATGAGGGACTAATTTGTGTGTCTGACGTCAGTACGAAGCTTCTTGGGAGGTGATGATTTTTGAGACAGACAGGAGAGCCGAGAGCTCCAGAGGATTCGGTCGCGAAGTTTTTTGGTAGGCCATTAGGCCACATCCCGATAGTAGTCTCGGGAATTTTATAAGTCCAGTCGAGGGTCGCTGGGTACTTAGTCAAAGTTAAAGTCCGGGAAGAGCAATCATTGTAATATACCAGTAGAATTTGAGTAAACTATCAATTAACAAGAAGCCGCGTATTGACGTAACACCTTGCTGAAGAGAGTAAATTAATATTCTGAATATTGTAATTATATTGTAATTGCGCATAGAGTTTTTGCATTGGAAATATATTTCGCTCTTACCCAATTATAACGGCTTTAAATTGAACGCTTTCCTTATAACGTGCTGTCCCTGAGATAAGAGAAAATTAAGTCGGGCAATAGAATAAACAGGTACGAGCCGGGATTGGAACATCACGGCATCTCATCACGACAACAGAGCTACAGCATCCTGAGGGTCCAGAGAGACTGCAAGTAAGTCTACAGAGCACATTTATTCCAAATGGCGCTTCCAACGTTTGAGGGTGTCGAGCATTAATGGCATAGGACATTAATGAAAATACAGCACGGGAGGCAACGAGGCTTCACTACCGAGGATCGACGGCAGCAGACAGCGGCGAGTGGGACTTCAGTCACCGCCACACGGACCAGCAACTCATCGAGCAACACACCAAAATTGTAAAGTACAAACATTTATATTTGTGTACATATTTTGTTTTTGAGGGTATTGTTTTACATGTATATTATAGCTAGATGTGTTAGCATAGCAGGGTATATTTTTGTGCAGAGGGAAACTAAGTGTAAACTAGCTCAATGAAGTTAAGATACAAAGTTATAGGAGATAGCATGGAGAACCAGGAAATGGAGGTACAGGGCGATGTAGAGCCAACAATTGTAAATATTGAGGAAAATGTAGTATTGGAGGGTCCTTCCGACCAAATAAATGTCCAGGGTATTGAAATTCAGGACGAAAATCAGCCAGATACAGCTATGGAGGTGGAAGAAATTAGGCCTAGTACAAGCCAGGCAGTCCTAAATGATCCGGGGAGTATGCAATCTCTTTTTAGCTTCATGTCAGAGATTAAAGAGCAGCTAAAATCAGTGGGGACCTTAGAACAGAAAATAAAAGAAAACCTGCAGGAAGAATTAAGATCTGTAAATAGTAAATTTCACACAGTAGAGGATAAATTAAATTCTATAGGGAATTTAGAGCAGAAAATGCAGACAGTAGATGACAAATTAAAAACAGTGGGAGAAATGAATGAGAAATTAAATTCTATAGGTACTCTAGAATTGAAAATGCAAAATGTAAAAGAACAAGTAGCATCTGTGCATACGGAATTAAGTAGTAATTTTCAAGCAATTAAAACCGACATGCAGAAGATGGATGAAGGTTTTAAGCACATGCAGGAGAAAGTAAATCATTTTGAAGATAGTGTAAGGGGACTGCAGACAGAAGTTAATACTAAATTTACTGAAATCTCAACAAATGTTCAAACCGAGCTTAGGCGGGAACAAGAGAAAATACAGCAAACTTTAACTGAACAAAACGCTAGGGTGAATGCAAATCTCGAGCAGGTCAATGTTACAGTAAATAATAGCCTAGAAGCAACTTTGAATCAGGTTAAATTAGTGGTAGAATCTTCCAGTAAATCAGTGAATGACAGAGTTGATAATTTAACTTCACAAATGGACTTAGTGCAAAATAAAATTAGGGAACTGGAACAGAATGATAGACAGATAGACACGATTTGCCAGAACAGCATGAGTGGCACTTCGAGCAGTGATAATGTTATCCCGGAGGAGAATAGAGTTAATAATGTAAATTTAGCTTCTACAAGTACCATGGTTGTAACTGAAAATGCTATTGAACTTGAAAGAATGTCAACTCCAGTCCGGCATAGCAGTATCGCTACGCATGATAGTAATAATGTTAGCAGTAATGGTATTACTCAAAATGTGAATGCAACTGTACAGGGCATTCCTGTTCACTTGTTAAACGAGATCCCATTTCCAATTTTCAATGAGGACGAAAATATGAATCCTCAGTACTATCTTACTGAACTTGATAATTATTTCAAATTAAAGTCAATTCCTCCAGAACTTAAAATGTTAATGGTGAAGAAAAGCTTGAAGGGTAGGTCATCTCAGTGGCTAAAATTAACACTAGGGGAACAGGTAGATTATGACACATTTAAGAAGTTTTTCATGCATCGCTACTGGAATGACAACGAGAAAAACAAAATTCGAAGCGAACTTACTACGGGGAAATATAATCCACAAGGGGGCGTGACGATGATTGATCATTTTTTACGCATAGCTCAGAAAGGGAGAATGTTAGACCCTCCTCTTAAAGATTCCGAGGTCTTGAGTATTGCTGCAAGCCATTATGAGGACCATATAAGAAACAATTTGATAGTGGCTAGGCCTAAGGATTTTGGGGAAATGGTAGACTTGCTTACGAAATTTGAGGCTACGGCGACTTCACCGTACACTCAGGATGGGGGCAAAAATAATAGCTTTCATGTAGGGAATAGCAGCAACAAACAGAACAATAATTCACAAGGTTTTAGGCCTAATTATGTATCTCGTGGGCAGGAGGCACCGGCTGCGCCTCACTCCAGCCAAAATAATCAGGCCTATCAGGGCAATAATGGGGGCAGATCAGGCCAAAATAACTACCAGAACAGTTTCCAATATAACAGGGGACAGAACGGACAAAATAACAGGGGATTTCAGAATAGGCCTAATTTCCAAAGGGGAAATAATAATAACAATAGGCAAATTAACATGTTCACGGTCGATAATAGGCCTAGTAACAGTAACAATGGGAACAATCAGGGCTATAGAAATAACTATAACAGAAATGCTCCGCATTGGTTGCGAAATAGGGGATATAGAAACGGGTATTGGGGAGCCAATTTCTATAGGAGGCCATACAATAGACAATGTAACTGGCGGAATAACAATAATAATTGCAACAATCAGGCGACAGGTAGGTCTGATAATGATACTAGAGGCGGAAATATGAACCCGGAAGCCCGGAGTTTTCAGCCGAATAATGATAGGAGTAGGTCGGCTTCGCCACAAGGCAACGGCGGGAACCAGCCGTCGGAAAACTAAGTCACGAGATTCTTGTGGACTCTGAGATTCTCGATTGCCTCAGTCGTATGAATACTACTGACAGAAATGGGTCTACCAACTATATGACAGCTCAGAAAGACGTTAGGGAAATTACTGACATTACAAAAATTCCTTTGACACAGACTGGACGTGATGTAATAGCTGAACCACCTAGAATTAAGGCAGATATATACGGCTTGCAATGTGATATATTAATAGACAGCGGGTCAAGCTCAAGTGTGTGCAGTTTAGATTTTTATTATAGGTTGGAACAAATGGGAATTAGAATTTTGTCACTACCAGTATGTGCAGTATTTTTTTCAGTCGCTGTAGGCAAGCGACGCGAGAGAGTGAAAAAACAATGTTTACTGTTAGTTAAAATGGGGAGATTTGAGGTAGAAATAATGTTCCTTGTAATTAATGGATTAACTACAGATGTCATCCTAGGATCAGATGCTTTTTTAGAATGGAACGCAGTAATAGATTTCAAGCGACAGGCTTTATTTGCAGTGGTTAATAATGTTGAAATAAAAGTCCCATTTATAGATTACAATGACACAGGGGTTGCAGATAAAAGATTGGAGATAGAAAAAGATATGGATGGCGAGTTATTTTTTGTGGAACACATTTGTATAGGGGATCAGGAATTGGTTGAGGTCAGTGCATATGACAGTGCTGAGCCTGAATTAGGTCATATTTGTACACAAGGGTCACTGGACTGTGACGCGTGTAATCTCCACATAGTGTCATTGAGACATATTCACGGCGATTCTGGGAAAGAATCTAGGCCAAGATCACCGTTAGACTCGGTGTGTCGCGTGCCAGGAAGTGAAAGTCATGAAATGTTAAGCACATTACGTGGCGAATTGGAGCGCTGTTACGGGTTAAATACCGAACAGAAAGATAAATTGTGGCAAGTGCTCGTACGTAATGTTGACACTTTTTCAAATGTTGCAGGCCTATGTAATTCTTACACACACACTTTTACCGTAGTAAATCCACAACCTTATTACCATAAATGTAGAAGTGTTCCTATCTCTATGCGGGACGCCGCTGACGAGGTAATTAATAAAATGCTAGAGCAAAATATTATTGAACCTTCTACGTCTGAATACATTAATGCACTTTGCTGGGTTCTTAAAAAAGACGGTAGTTTACGTGTTACTTTAGATGCGCGGAAGGCTAACTCTTACACACAAAAAGACAATTTTAGGCCTGAGCCAATTGACACGCTACTGGGGAAAGTTAAGGCAGGAAAGTATTTTTCAGGAATTGACCTTACGTCATCTTACTGGCAAATACCATTAGCTGAAGAACTACGTAAATACACAGGTTTCGTGCATAATGGGAAAATGTACCAATATACCCGCTGTGCCTTCGGTCTATCTACTTCTGGGAGTGCCCTGTTAAGAGCTTTAGATAATATTTTTGGTGACTCGACTAAAGACTTCCTTGTACAGTACGTCGACGACTTTCTCATTTTTGACCATGACTTCGACGCCCACTTACGTCATATCGACTACGTTCTGACTAAGCTGCGAGAACACGGAATGACCGTCAAACCAGGGAAAACCATGTTCTTTAAGAAACAAACTGAGTTCGTGGGTTATGTGATCTCAGAAGACGGCATTAGGCCTAATCAGGAAAGGGTCGACAGTATAAGACAGATACCCCCCCCTAAGACTGTCAAGCAGTTGCGCAGGTTTCTGGGAATATTGAACTATCAGAGTAGATTTTTAATCAATTACGCAAAGCAAGTAGCTCCGCTCAGAGAATTGTTACGCAAAGATGTGAAATTTAAATGGACACCTACCGAACAAAAAGCGTTCGAGGAGGTGAAAGAATCCTTTGCATATTCAGTGCTTTTGGAGAGGCCTAGGGACGAGTTGCCCTTTACGTTGTTCACAGACGCATCAGCCAAAGGTTATGGCGCTGTTTTGACTCAAATAGATGAGCAGGGCGAGAAGCACGTGATAGCCACAGCTTCTAGAGGCCTATCTAGATTGGAGGCAAACGCCTGTGTCACAGAGCAGGAAATTGGAGCTATTTTCTTTGCGCTGAATACCTCCCCAGGGGACGTCGCCTTATCGAAGCACTGTCCGTGCAGGCGGGGAGGTTTGCGTGCTTCAATGAGGCGGAGAGCTATACCGACGGTAGCTAGCTACCAGAAGGGTCACCCATGTCGGGAAGGTCTCACGCGGAGAAGCCTGACGAAGGCGTCCTGCAACGGCCTATCTTCCATATCCTGTCCTGTTTCCTTCCCTTTTCCCTACCCAAGCTAAGGTGGGAGGCATCGTGCTGAGGGCTGAATGGCACCAGGGTTAGATGGTGTTGCGAACGATCCCCTTGGGGAACCAGGTCGAACCCCATGGTATTCAGACCTTCTACTTCTGTGGGGGCTCCAGGAGTAGTGACAGATATTTCCCCCAGCTCGTGGGACCATTATTGAGTCTAGCAAGCTATATCATCCAGAGTGCTCCTTAGCAGGGGACTCAGATAGCATAAACCTTGATAGAACCCTGGCAATGGAACCCGGGGGACTAGAGCGCTCCACGGGGGACTTAGTTCCCATGGGGAAAATTTTCAGGGAACTTATAAAATCGGAAGGCTCCTTAAAGGGGGACTCCTATGACAATCTAGAGCTCTCCTTAATTGGGGACTCGGAATGGGTAAAGTTTGAGAGAAATCTGGCTGTGGAACCCAGGGAACTAGAGCGCTCCTCTATAGGGGACTCTGTTTCTATGGGTTACTGCGCCGGGGAACTCAAGAGATCAGAGAGCTCCTTAACAGGGGACTCCAAAGATAAAGGGATCGGACCCGACATAGCCTCAGGGACCTCACACAGCAGGAACCTGAAGCTAGAAAGAAGTTCTATTTTTAAGGCATATGGTGAGTACCATTAGGGTTATTTACTGTCTGCAGGCTAACCTTCAACACAGTTTTGTGGCCTCTAGGGTTCTTACCCGACGGCTACAGACTGGAGGGATACATATCGCCCTGATACAGGAACCATGGACTCGTGAGGGCCGTATCATGGGGTTGACTGCAGCAGGCTTCTCTACTTTTAGTGCTCGCACTACAGATAGGCCTAGAGTATGCATCCTAATTAAAGGTATGAATGCATGGGCACTACCGCAGTTCTGTTCTCAGGACGTGGTAGCTGTTCTTGTGAGCTATAAGGAGGGAAATGCAGAGCGGCAATTAGTTGTCTGCTCTGCATATTTCCCTTATGATTCTGAGGATCCTCCTCCCTCAAGGGAGTTTGAGGACCTTGTTACTTATTGTGGACGGGAGGGACTTGACATGGTGGTTGGCTGCGACTCTAATTCCCATCATGGGATTTGGGGTAGCACCAACGTTAACGCCAGGGGCGAGGCTCTTGCCAACTACATAAGTACAACGGATTTGGAAATCTTGAATAACGGCGAACCTACATACTGGAATAACAGAAGGGAGGAAGCTATAGACATAACACTAGGATCCATAGGAATCCTGGACAAGGTTAGTGGTTGGAGGGTCAGTAGTGAACCGTCCCTTTCCGACCACAGACACATAGAATTTCGGTTGGCAGGCTCCCTTGATCCAAGGACCTTCAGGGACCCCAAGAGGACCAATTGGGACTCTTATAGGGAGGACCTGAGGGGCAGGATCGCTGGGGGAATGCCTAGAAATTCTTATAACAAGGAAAACTTGGGGGACTGCATTGATTGGATCAGTACGGCCCTCAGATCTTCCTTTGAGGATAACTGTCCACCTAGAGCAGTTAGGACAGTAAATGGGAGGTTCCGCTGGAACTCAACTTTGAGTAACCTTCGGAACTCCACGAGACGGCTTTTTAACAGAGCTAAAGGTAATCATGATACTGAGAGCTGGAACCTGCATAGGGATTCACAGCGCAAGTATAAGCAAGAACTGAAGAAGTCCTCCAGGGAAGCCTGGAGAGACTTCTGTCAGAGTATCAACAATCTACCAAGTACAGCTAGATTGTATAAAATCCTAATGCGAGACTCTAGATCCAAATTGGGCTCATTAAGGACCCCCTCTGGGACATATACTGGCTCGGAGGAGGATACTTTACGACTCTTGCTTGGGACGCACTTCCCTGAATCACAGGTAGTTAATGAGGAGGCTGTATCTAGTCAGGCTTGCCGGCCTGCTATGCAGGACTGGCGGACTGCCAAAGATATTGTCACCTATAAGCGAATAAAGTGGGCAATTCAATCATTTGCCCCTTTTAAAAGCCCAGGGATGGATGGGATTTTCCCGGCCCTGCTTCAGCAGGGACAGGATTTACTCATTCCAAACCTGGTAAGAATTTTCAGATCTTGCCTGGCGATGGGTTATGTACACTCGTCGTGGAGGCAGGCAAGACTAGTTTTTATTCCTAAGCCCGGTAGGAGCTCTTACCTTGGGCCTAAGGATTTTAGACCTATTAGTCTGACTTCCTTTCTTTTAAAGACTTTGGAAAGGCTAATAGATAGATATATCAGAGGACCTATCTTAATTGAAAGGCCTCTAAGTGCTGAACAACATGCCTATCAGGCTGGCAAATCCGTGGAGACGGCGCTTCATCAGCTGATTTCAAGGGCTGAAGAAGTGCTTGACCAGGGAGAGCTAGCCATGGCAGTGTTTTTGGACATAGAGGGGGCCTTTAATTTTACTTCATATGGCTCTATCTATAGAGGGTTGATTAGACATGGAGTTAACTTGTGTGTAACTCGATGGATTATGGCTTCCCTGGAGGGCCGCCGGGCAATAGTGTCTCTTAATCAGTGCGAGCTGATGTGCACTATGCCCAGAGGCTGCCCCCAGGGAGGGGTTCTATCCCCACTTATTTGGTGCCTGGTGGTAGATGAATTACTTGCCAGGCTCAATGAAAGTGGAGTATATGCCCAAGGCTATGCAGATGATATCTGCATTGTGGTCAGGGGCAAATTCGCTGATACAGTTTCGGGCCTTATACAAGGTGCCCTTGAAACTGTTGAAAGATGGTGTCGTGAGGTAGAATTGTCAGCTAACCCTGATAAAACTAACCTCATTGTGTTCACGAGGAAGCGACGGCTTGATGGTCTACATGAACCTACCTTCTTCGGGAAGAAGCTGATTCGATCTACGTCGGTCAAGTATCTGGGAGTCATTCTGGATTCTAGGCTGACTTGGAAAGAGCACATTGAAATCAAGGTGACTAAGGCCTGCAATACTTTGTGGGCCTGTCGGAGGGCCTTTGGTGTGAGGTGGGGACTTAAACCACGTGTGGTTTATTGGCTCTATGTCTCCATCATTAGGCCTTCCATCACCTATGCCTCGGTTGTGTGGTGGCCATGTGTTAAGACACAGGCCACCAAGAACAAATTAAATAAAATCCAACGCTTAGCGTGTTTGGGGATTACTGGAGCCTTGCGCACCACTCCGCTCAGTGCCCTTGAGGCGCTGCTTGGCTTACCTCCTTTGGATCTAGTTATTCAGGGAGAGGCCGGAGTGACTGCTCATCGTCTCTGGAGTTTGGGCTGTTGGTCTTTTAAAAATCCAGTTAAAGGACACAGAGAAATACTTAGCAGACTTCAGAAGTCGCAGCCTATCCTTGCGATGGGCTGTGACAATATGAAGCCAAGTTATAACTTTGACTCTATATATAGGGTCAGTATTCCGCCCAGAGAGGAATGGACTCGTGGCCCACGGGCTCCGGAGTCTGTCAAGGGGCTTGTCTGGTATACGGATGGCTCCAAGACGGACGAGGGGACTGGGGCTGGCATCTATGGGCCTAAGACGAGGCTGTCGTACTCTTTGGGAGGTTATACTACAGTATTCCAGGCTGAAATATTTGCTATTTTGGCCTGTGCTTATCATATTTTAGGGATGCCTTGGCTGCAAGGTCGGATTAGTATCTGTTCTGACAGCCAGGCTGCCCTGAAGGCACTATGTGCCAGTACAACAAGGTCTAGGTTGGTACGAGAGTGCCAAAAAACCTTGGATATTCTCTGCTCCCGCCGACCAGTACAGCTTTGCTGGGTTCCTGGGCATGCTGGAATCAGAGGAAATGAACTAGCGGATAAGCTAGCAAGGGAGGGCTCGGTCAATGTCTTTATTGGACCGGAACCTGTCCTTGGTATTACTCCAAGAAGGGCCAGACGTGAGGTCTTAGACTGGATGTCTCATCAGCATGGCACTTTCTGGAGTAATCTCACTACTGCTAGGCAGGCTCGAGCTATGATCGAGGGACCTAGCAAGAAGAACAGCAAGATTCTGTTAACCCTTAACCGGGTACAACTTAGAGGTGTAGTTGGCCTGTTAACAGGACATAACACCCTAAAGAGACACCTACATGTGATGAAGCTTAGTGCGGATCCCACATGTAGGAAGTGTGGTAGAGAAGATGAGTCCTCTCTACACATCTTGTGCGAGTGCGAAGCACTTGCTACAATCAGACACTTTCTCCTGGGCTCGGATAAACTGAGACCAGATGACATAAGGAGAACTAACCCAAGATCTATCCTGTCCTTCTTGAAGGCAACAGGACTTGAATGAATTCTCCAGTAAGAGGGGCACAATGGGCCCAATTATGTGGCCTACGTGCACGGGACCGAAAGGGCCCAACCCATTCATTTTCATTCATTCATTCATTTGCGCTGAATAAGTTTAAGCAATATGTGTTCAATAGACAGATTATTTTGTACACAGATCACATCAGCTTAGGTTTTATGAACAGATGTAAACTCACTAGTTCAAAAATTTCTAGATTTGTTCATGAAATCATGTCTTATGACATAGAAATTAGGCATATTGCAGGGGACCAAAATATCTTTGGGGACCTGTTATCCCGTTTGAATTTCACTCAGGGGCTACCAGAAACAATGGCCGCACCCAGCCATGAGGTGGCAATAATGAAACTTAAGGCGTCAGGTAATCATAAGATTTCAGAACGGTTTAAGCAAATTAAGCAACTGCAGGCATCCGACCCAGACATAAAACGACTGACCGACGAGGCAAAAGAGATCTCGGAGTGCGCTGATGACACCATCGGTATGAGAGGAGGTGTACTGTATAAGCTTCACGGTACAGAGGTTAGAAAATGGAAAATTTATATTCCAAAATGTATGGAGAGGGAATTAATTGTTAGCTTTCATGAGGCATTAAACCACTCAGGGTGTGAGAAGGTTTCACTCACGATACAAGACAATTTTTATATTAAGCATTTGGCAAGGAAGGTCAGACAGGTGACATCGACCTGCGATTTGTGTCAGAAAGCTAAGCCAATGACAGTCAGGTATGACAATGAAATACACGCCGTTGTGAGAGATAGGCCTAGGGCTTTGGTAGCCATAGACAGCCATGGTCCTATGCCTACCTCGACGTTTGGTTATAAACACATTTTTGTTATGTACGATGTTTTTTCTAAATTTGTGAAAGTATACCCAATGAAAGTGATAACTAGCCATTCTATTCTAAAGAAAATCACAGAATCTTTCATTCCACACTACGGCAGCATTGAATGTTTATTGAGTGATAACGCCACAGTTCACACTAGTAAAAAGTTTATGGACACACTACAGTCACTAAATATCAAGGCTTACAAATGCTCACTTTACTTCGCTTCTGGGAACCCTTGTGAAAGAGCCATTAAAGAAGTATCACAGTACATGAGAATCTTGTCACATAAGAACCACAAAGACTGGTTTAGACATTGTGAGGTCATTGAAAAAGTTATTAATAATTCTATCAGCCCGGTCACTGGGTATGCTCCCATTAAACTTATGTTAGGTCAGGATCCAGAACCTATTATCGTGAACTTGCCTGAAGCTTTGCCAGTAGATCGCCCTCTTACCGATGTTGAGATGTGCAAACGCGCATTCGAGCGTATCAAAACACGTGCAGCCAAACGGAAGGAGAAGGCCAAGCGCTACAAGCATAAATGGTCGCCTCAAATCAATGATAAGGTGTTGATTAGGGACACTAAGCTGTCTTCACTATTAAGGGGACGTTATTCTCGTCTCGAGCTTCTATTCAAGGGACCAGGGTTTATAACTCAGAAATTTGGGGACCACACTTATGAAATTCAAGACGTAAAATCAGGTAAACTTTTTGGCAGATACCATAAACAACTACTCAAACCATATAAAGAATCACCCACCCAGTAAATTCACACCATGAACAGGAATAACCTACGTTAGGACTGTACAATAGTTAAGCAATAGTTTAAGTAACCATTAGTATACAGAATATCAGAGTCATATGTTAATGTGTAAAAGCAACAGTGAGATGAAGTCCGATCTGTGACAGAGTTAAAGCTTAGACTCAACGAACCTTTCTCTTGTCATAGATAAAGAAATAGTGTTGGTGGCGTGCTTGTGGTATAAGTCGAGTGGTGCGCTAATTCAAGCTTGACTGATCGAACCTTGTTAGCGACATCATTAAAAATGGTGCAGTGTTATGCGTGTGTCGTGTTTTTGCGAAGTTCATTTTTTCTATGTTGTGTTTTGTTTTTTTCTATTCCACGACCATCAGTTTAAAGCAGACTCATCGAACCTTTGCTGTTATGTGTACGTACAGTTGTATATATCATTGTAAATAAATTCCCGGATGTGACAAGAATGGCATTTGAGGTGGTAGGCCTAGAAAGGCAAAATAGGCCTACATATGAAACGAAAAGAAAGGTGAACAGGGCATTGGGTGAACAATGTTCCAACTTGTATATATTTTGTATAAATAGTAATAAGAGTGTATAACTAGTAATAAGATGTTAGCATAAGGGTAGAGCCAGATGAAAATGCAAAGGCCTACAATCAGTTGCAGGGAAAATCAGTGTTAAATCTTCAACACAACAAATAGGGGAAGTTTAAATTAATGATTTAAGAAGTTAACTAGTATGCTATACTTTACGATTTTAATTTGAGTGATGTATAAGAAGGAGATGTCACTTTAAAGTTTTTGGAGGCATTGTTAATTCGTGGGCATACCTACGATAGAGATATTCTTGTAAACAAGCAATCTCTCTCCCGCAGGTAGGCATTTGAGGCGGAATATGCCTTTAGACATATTCCATAACGTCTTACAGTAATTAATTAAAACAGTTCATTTTATTAATATTATACAGAAATTAATTAAACATTGGGAAATATAAGTATAAACCAGAATTATCAAGAGTTTGAGAACTAGAATCAATTTTGTTATAAGAAATGGGAAAATTAATACTTTAGAATAAAAGCAAGTGCAAATAACTGTAATAATAACACAGTCTGAGGAGACAAAGGCAGGCTGTCAATCACTTGAGCAAATTCCGTGTATTGGTATTGTGCTAGAATTTTAACGTAGACAAAAGAACATCAGATAAGAGGCGATTTTATTGTGTGATGGGGATAAACCAGCTCTGCTCCGACACTAGAGGAACAATAAGGTGTTTAAGGTTCCGGGAATTGGAAACCTTCAGAGATCCGTGTTGGTTTCCGATATTCTTCCGCACTAGCGGAATAATACTAACAGATAATAACCAATAAGAATGAGGGACTAATTTGTGTGTCTGACGTCAGTACGAAGCTTCTTGGGAGGTGATGATTTTTGAGACAGACAGGAGAGCCGAGAGCTCCAGAGGATTCGGTCGCGAAGTTTTTTGGTAGGCCATTAGGCCACATCCCGATAGTAGTCTCGGGAATTTTATAAGTCCAGTCGAGGGTCGCTGGGTACTTAGTCAAAGTTAAAGTCCGGGAAGAGCAATCATTGTAATATACCAGTAGAATTTGAGTAAACTATCAATTAACAAGAAGCCGCGTATTGACGTAACACCTTGCTGAAGAGAGTAAATTAATATTCTGAATATTGTAATTATATTGTAATTGCGCATAGAGTTTTTGCATTGGAAATATATTTCGCTCTTACCCAATTATAACGGCTTTAAATTGAACGCTTTCCTTATAACGTGCTGTCCCTGAGATAAGAGAAAATTAAGTCGGGCAATAGAATAAACAGGTACGAGCCGGGATTGGAACATCATGGCATCTCATCACGACAACAGAGCTACAGCATCCTGAGGGTCCAGAGAGACTGCAAGTAAGTCTACAGAGCACATTTATTCCAGCATGCATAACTCATAACCTCATATATTAACATATGTGCAGGAGAAAATACCTATTCCACAAATTCCAAGAGATTATTATTAATACCAGGCTAGTATTATCAGAAACTGGCATAACAAAATTGCAAAAACAAAAGGCTTGCTTCTTCAACCAAGTGTTTTAAGTAAAGACTTCTTACCATCTCAAAACCAGCTCAATTTATCTCAAACCTAGGTAGTAGGTACTGTACTATATCTGGAAGTCTAATATTTACACACATAATTACCAAGCCTCTTATAGGTATCCTCTGTAAACAAACATGAATTAAAAATTCATATCAGCATATCGTTGAAATAAAGTGGTAAAAGAAACAAGGTAAGTATGAATTGACTTACGTTTTGTAGAGCTCCCACATAATCCTCAGGTGCATGCTTGCTTAGGCCATACAAAAGCTTGGATTCAATGATATTCTTAAAATGATTATGAAGCATCCTTGCTGCTTTCCTAGCATCTTTGGTCAACCACCAATGCTTTCTTGCTCTCTTCACTGCCCATGGTTCATCTGTTTCTCTTGGCTTCAGGATCAGCTCGATTGCCTTAAAAACAGAAAGGAAAAAGACTTATTTAAATTTAATGTCAAACTTTTATGGGAAACACATCCTAAAAACTTTTAAAATAGCTTTGGTGTAACGAGGTCGGGGGTAAATGCACTCTATACAGCGGGTGCTTCTCGGAACTAACAAATCCCTTCACCTCGCTTCTGCATCCCCCTGTACGCGACCCCATCACTTCATCAGGATTTGGGCCTACCTGTCCAACGTCGTTCCAGCTTCTGATTGTTGGCTTCTTCATTCTTCTGCTGTAGAGAGATATGCAGTTGACTCTAGACACCCCCGGAACACAACCCTCAACATCCCCTCACTCCACTCAAGGATGTACACCATTATATCAGTAATTAATACACTGAAATGCTCTAGACTAAAGTATTTTTCAAATGAGAAGCAGATTCCTTCACCGCCAATCACGTGTACGAGCTTACGAAGCGCTGCTAGCATTAAGAGTCTTCCCTCCGTCTCAACGTCTCTGATTGGACCGCGTATCAAAGCAAGGAGAAGGACAAACTGTTTGTCATCTGCAAAACACTGTAAACCCTTTTATTTACCCTGTTGGACTACTCTAGATATATACATATAATCACACCGTTTCTATCATTCCTCCTTCCATCTTCCACACCTGGCCTATTTAATATCTCCTGCCATAGTTCCTGAACAACACACTCTACTCCTGCATACTGCCACTGCCGGTCTGTACGATGCCAAGCCGCTTGCTTGCTCGTATCCGGGAAAATTCCGGATCATGCAATTCTCACGGTAGCAACTGGAAACGGGAAACGCTCTAAACACTAAACTTGCATTATACTCAGGGCTGTACAAAGCTGTACCCTTACATTGGTGCATTTAATTTATTTAATGTATTTCAACATACTTTGATTTATCTTTTTACACCAAGATTTTTATTGCAATGAAGTATTAACAACTGCTTCATCAATCACCCACTTGAAGCGTGCAAGAGAACTGATCAGCCAGCACCAATTTTAGCCCTTTTATCAGAAACCTGGCTTCTTTCTCAGACCTTATTCGGTTTCAATTATTATGTTTAGAAAAATATTGCATCTTCCCGGCTTAAATCTCCAGAAGTGGGGTGTGTAGCAGCCATAGATAGCAGCATACAAGCAAACTACATTGCTGGTGTCTGGAGTAATAATTTCTGTAGTACTAACTACAGATGGCAGGAGCATACAGCTTATTTTGAAGAATGAAATATAATCCTCAAAACTGTAAAGGCTAGCTATACATGGTAGGAGCATATAGCTTATTTTGAAGAATGAAATATCATCTTCAAACTGTATAAAAGTGTATAAATCGATTTTTGAGGTTTCTGCAATTTTAACAGTGAAATCTGTTCCGATGTGAGGTTATTTAGTGCCATGTTATTATGGCTTCAAAGTGCATTAGAGACAAGGGCTTTCCAAAATTATTAGACACACCTCTTCCTAGTGTTTTTGAGTTGTCTAATAGTGATTATTTATCATCTCCAATAGTGAAAGTGATTTTGTTCCAGCAAAACCAAGTCCACCACCGAAACGACGCTGTGCCTTATGCATTTATTTATTTATTTTTATATTTTATTTATTCTTTTGCATATTCTGCTAGGAAGAGGAGCACTAAAAGAGTTAAGAAAATCTGTTGAATGCCATTATGTCAAAAATCATGAGAGTATCTTTAAAAAATTAAGATAATGGGTGGTATAAATAAAACCAAGCAGTGGCTCAAAACTAACTAATTCCTAGCAGCTGCTTGGTTTGGTATAAATAAAAAGCGGCTTCCTCAGCCACCTGCCTAGCCGTTGCTCAATGACCTTGACAGCTAAGCCGCTGCTTAGGATTTGGTATAAATAAAACTAAGCCGCGGCTCTCTGTTGGTAGCAGCGGCTTGCTTTTTTCTGAGGTACCTCATTTGCGGACTCAGCTTGCTCAAGTGAAGTTTTTAATCGTATTGGCGGGGTTCATGGGGGTGATTTTTTAACGAATATGAGTAATTTATAAGGAACGTATGGATTATGATGTGCACAGATGTAAAGAACCGGTTGTACAATAAAATTGTAAAACATGTGTAACTTAACTTTGGTATTTTTCTTTTTAATAATAATAATAATAATCACAAAATTAATACATAATTATAGGTCTAACACATTCTCATATTTTACTGGTTTCAATATGAACTAAAATATTTCAAACGTGATTAATTCATTTTTTGAACGACGCAACTAATTAGCGGTACTTAGGAATATTGTTGCCGTGGATCGTAACGCAATCTGGTTGCTATGAAAACAAAAGAAATCTCCGTGCGGTAAAAATTACAAAAAGCACAAGTGCCGTAAGTAAAATCATCATAATACAAGCCTTTATGGAAGACCAGAACCAAGGCTCCCCAGTTTGTGGTGACTTTAACAGGACAAATATTCGGTCCCCATAACAACCAACATATGCGAATCACTTTCTGAAATATAACATCCATCTTCAATAGTGTATATACATAATATTTTCAGCTAATATCTCAATTAATATAAATAAATTGATATAAATATTCATCGTGCAAAAAACAGTATGAAATACTCGTGCCGTAAGTGCATAACGGATCACGGAAATTGAAAAAACTCTTTCCTCGATCCGTATGCACCGCTTACAGCACTTGTATCGCATATACTATAACACTATTTCAAATTGTAATACTGTAAACTAAATAGGTTAACTTCAAATCTATTATATAACAAGCAGATTCAAAACGAATGTATCTTATAAATTAATTATGGGAACTAATGAAATATTAATAAAAGAACTACATATATTAATGTGGGACAATAAATTAAATTGATAAAATAACTACATATAGACCTATATGTATTAATGTGGGATAACATCAGCTGATCTGAACAAATCTCACACCCTTAAAAGCTTATCCGGGTTTGTTACTATCAATTTGACTATTTCCCCCTCTTCATACACACATCAACACTTGGAGGGAATGAAAGAAACTGGTATAGCACCAGCTTTTAGATTCTTCAGTGGTACAGTCTGCACAAGAGCAAAATATTAAAAATGCTAAGATTATAAAATATCCTTATTATTTAACTAATACCTACTAAGTAGACTTGTGATTTTAGGGCAATTACCTACCTGTTAAGTATGAAATGTGTTTATTAGTATAAAATGTTAACTTTTGTTTATTAGAAATAAGTATAATTGTATCTGTCTACTGTTCTAGTTAAATGCTTAATATATTAATTTACAAGCCTAAACATAATTTTTAGTGCCCTAAAATCAAGGTTTGCTAATAAAACATGAATACTAGAGAATATTGTAGGAGAAAAATTCCTCTAACTCTGGGACTTGAACCCAGGACCTTTGGATATCCAGGACTTTTGTATACTAGGCCTCACTCTCTTGTCTCTTTTCTTTCTCCCAAAATAGTTTTTCTTTTTTTAAATTCAGTACAAATATTTCTAATTTTTCCTTTTCTTCGCGGGTTCTTTCCCAATTTTTTAAGACTATCGTCTTATTCACAGTGAGTCTCAGGTCGAATTTTACTTTATCCTGCTCTTCAAATTACTAATACTTCTTAAAATCTGGTTTTCAGTTAACACTACGTTACATTCTCGTTCTAGCCGACTTTTGAAAACAGTTACTGCTAGAGATTTTTTTCTTTTTGCAATCTGGCAGTTGAGCTTTATTCAGTACTCGTTTGTGTATTTTCACAATTTGCACGATCTGCTTTTGAAATACACTATTTTCTTCAAACATTCTGATACATTATACTAAACTTTAAATTATAAATCGCTGCACAGAAATGTTTATTACGAAATGGCATGTTTGTTTACTCAGCTGCTATGTGTCGTGCAATATGGGATGCAGGTGTCCAAGCACTTGCTACCAGTTGCCTGAGCCGCAGCTTGGCAGGGAGGAGAAGTTTTTATTTATACCAAACAGACAGCGGGTGCTAGATTCTCAACCTTCTCATGAGCAACGGCTTGGTAGCAGTGGCTTCCTTTTATTTATACCACCCAATGTGTTTCTAGGTAAGTTTTAGATTCTATGATCCTAATATGAAATCAAAGGAATCACCTGATGCCAAGTCAATTGGTCTAGAAAACCTGAAGGAATAGAAGGATGATTCAGGATTTTGGAAGCTTAAATATTATGGTATCAACTTGAAACAGTATGCTTTACCTTAGTCTAAGCTTAAACTGTTAAGGTCAAATTTAGAAAAAAAATGTTCGGCACATGTTCCATTTTGTTAAGAGTAGTCAAATGAAACCGAGGATCTTTTTTTTTTTTTTAATTTGTAAGGATATCAAATCAATTATTCAAAATTTTTCTTCAAGATTTTCCAATTCTGAGGATACTAGGACAAAGTTCCTCCCATTAATAATTTCTTGAAAGTAAACAATGAGGATCAACTATCAAAGTTTCAACTTGAATTATGTGAATTTCAGATTTTTCTAAACAGAACAGAAAAATGAGATAACTTTTTTCAGACTTCTTTCAGACCACACGTTTTCCCACCTCAGAAATTTTGGCCATCAGATAATTTCTATGCTTGAAAACACACAAGCTTATCTTGGTGAAAGTGCATTTTTGAATGTGAAATATTTTATAAAAATAAATGAAATCAGGTAAACTGATGTAACAAAGTTCCAGAATGCTTTTATTTAATCTGTTATAATTTGAAATATGATATGTAGAATTTTTTTTTTATATCGATTACCGAGTGAAGCTCCAGACTGATACGTTAAGCAGGACTTAAGAAAGAATAAAGGTCTAGTTTAAAAAAAAATCATATTAACATTGCCCAGCATCAGCAGAACTATACAGATTTGTGATATCTTGACACTCTCACTCACATTAAAACCACCTCGCTCAGTTTAACGATCAAGTTTAATAAGCATGAAATAATAGTGTTATTTGTCAAAGCTAACTTCCAACTTCCAAAGCCGTATATGGATACTGTAAAACAATATTTTGTCATGATAACTAACCTGCATTTGATAAATTCATTCTAACATATTACCATAAAATAGGCACTAAATTGGGCATTACTCCGGTAACGGTCAACCGAATTGGTCCAATATCAATAGGCTTCTTCCCATGGATGTTATAAATGCGTATATCAAGTTTCATGGAAATCCGATATAGCATATGAGTTACTGCGCGAACAGACACATGGACAGACAGACGGACGGACGAACAGACAGGCAGACGGACAGACATTTCCCCATCCCCCACACAATCTTATAAAGTACCATACTGGCACTTAATAAAGATTCGTGACTGATTGCAATCTGTGATACTTGTTGAGATTGGGAACAACTAATGTTGCGGATCAGCTGACTTTTCTCTCAATAAACTGCATTACTATTATTTTCATTGACAACAACTATGTTTTGTGAAAACAAACGTTTTCTCTTCACTTGTCATACTACATTATTTTGAAATGAAACACTGATATCCATATTAATAATTATGGGTGCTCTTTCTAAGTGACAAGCCATCTGGTTTAGTTAATATGAAACAAAATTAAGTAATTTCAGTGC